>CM063599.1:899722-1486824 GCA_032356905.1 Salix exigua
TTCTATTTGGTTAAATAATAAATAATTTTACAATATCAATCATATTTTTTTAATCTGACTGTTAGATTGAAATGGAATTTTACTAGAAGTCTCTTGATATATTTATATATATTATGTTAAAATTTGAAAGCAATCAGAAAATGTAATGACCTTACAAGATTGATGATAATATTATAATAATATTAGAATAAATTGTATAATTATAAATAATTTTATTTTTAGATTTAAACCAAAACCATATTGAATTAATATATATATATATATATAAAGTTTAATTCTCCAAAATCAAATCATTAAACCAACCAAAACGGATGTGCTGAAACGAAACGACATGTCCACATTTAACACACAAGCATCAGTCTTGTCCCTTTAACAGTGAAGATAGGATCTAGCTTCGACTCAATCTAGGACGTCCATGTAACATTTCCGTCCACTTTTTTTTTCTCACAAAGTAGAGGAACGTGCCCTCCATCGGTCAAAAGCTGAGATGCTAACGTACGCTCGGGGTGGAGTCAGTCCCTTGGATCATGATCAGCCTAGTGATTGGGTCCGTAGATGAGGACCTGGTTTTCTATTATTATTATTATTAACCCTTTTTTTGGGGCAAAACCCAGCTCTGTCATCACCACAATTATATTTCATGTTCGAAAATTTTCAAGTCCGTTAACTTTGGATAAACCTGCTTTCTCTTGTTAAAACATTTGCTAGTTGTTTCCTTAACTCTAAAAGTCGCCGTTAATTTATGAATTTAACATTATTATTAAAGAAGAAGAAGAAGGCCGGGCCGGTTGGTATCCATGGAAGCAGCCAATCAGAGCTGGATATTTGATTCTGGACGATTAGCTGGTGCTTAATTAACACATCTGTAGCTGTAGAACACTATATTAATCATGACCTATTTACAGACAAAAACCTCCATGCATTGTGCCACTATTTAACTCAACAAAATCATCTGGGTGAGCACTTTGTCTCAAAATTTGCACTACAATTTCAAGTAGAAAACAGCGACATTGGATCTAAATATAGTTCATTCAAGATACTATATATAATCTATGTCACATATGAATCGTAAGCTTCTATTGATAGAAATTTTCCAAGAAAACACAGAAAATCATCATCCATGCCTAAAAATTAACAAATTTTTAGGCATATACGTACGTTCATACACCAAAACCATACAAACCCGAAATCAAAGGAGCCATCTCAACCCCATCTGCCCTCTTGTTTTCCTCTCCCGGCCCATTGTTGTTTCTCTTCTTAATTTTTGTAGCTGTTCACCAGCCTGGTTTCAGCGCAGGTTGGGAATTAGGGGAGAGAAAAGTACCATAAATTCTTTGACCTCCCCTTTCCCCTTCCGGCCACCAGAAATCTTTAATTTCTATGCATTTTCCGATCCCAATTTCTCTTAAACCATCACCACCTTCACCTAACAATGTAATCATTATCATTGCAATTATCAGTATCGTCACCAACACCATATGTTATTGCAATTCATTAATTGTTAGGCTGTGCCATGTTGAACATTTCTTCTATCTACGATCCATTCTATAACACCTCCTTCGACTTGGCGATTCTCTACTCCACCATTGCCCTCTTCCTCCTTTCCCTCTTCTCTCTTTGCTTTCTCTTTCATCTCCTGCTCCAATCACAAAATTCCCATCATCTACAAAGCTTCAACTCCCTCTGGTCCGTCCGGTTCCTCCTCCTCTTTATCATCACCCTTTGGGGTCTTAACGAGCTTTTTCGCTTACCTTTTTTCCGAAAACAACATCTCTACCCTTTTTTCCCTTCTTTAACCCTATCACAACAAGAAAGTCTTTGCAAAGTCCATGTTGTTCTCTCGTTAGGGTTATTAGAACCTGGGTTCTTGGTGATACTCCTTTTTCTTATGAATATATCCATCAAGAGAAAAACCCCACGAGGCTCTTGGGTTCATGCCTTTCTTTGGTCTGCATGCATTCCCATCCTCAGTCTACAATTTGTATTTGTGTTCACTTCGATGGTAAAAATGCCATCTATTTTTCATCGAAGTTCAGTTGTTTTCAAGAATAATTTTGGGGTGGAAATTGTGATGTGCACATACCCTTTAATAAGTTGCATTGTATTCGGTGCTTTTGGGGTTTGGTACACTTTGTTCTTTTTCCTGTCATGTTTCAAGGTGGTGACCCTCGCGATCAACAAAGGGTTAAGAGCTAGAATATATAGCCTAGCTTTTGTGGTGATGGTAATGTTACCATTAGAGATCTTGTTTCTTGTATTGTCAGCTTTTTGGAGACCTGAGGAGACCATCTATGGCGCATTTTCTTTCCTTGTTTTTTTCACAACATTAGTTATTGCCGCCGTCGGAGAGGGCATGTTGATAATTAGACCTATCATTGATTCGTTGACCGCCGGAGGAACCACTTGCCTGTTTCCACAGGAGCTGGAAGCGAGCCACAGGCATGTGAGGGTCTAGTACAAAGTGGCCACATTGTCGGCGTTTGAATGGCTTCCAGGTCGACCAGAATATATAAGCAATGCCAATGGCACCGAACCAGGTTCAAGATTAGGTCCTTTCTGTTGTTTGGCATATTGCTCAGACCCCTAAATAGATCTGCAAAGCAGGCCATTTTTTCACAAGAATTGTGCAACATTGCCTCAATGTGATGAGTCTTTTATTCTTGATAATTTGTTGCTGACTCTGACATCTTTATCGCCTTTATCATGTAAATACAAAGCAGATTTTGTATATACAATTGTATACCATGTCCAAGATGGTCTGGGAGATTGATCTGTCTCCGAGAAAGAAAAAAAAAAGAATCAACAACAGAAAACCCGGCTGCAATTAGATCGTGACATTCCAGTTTCAAAATCAACTTTATTTGCAACTAATTTACCTCTTGCAAGATTGCATTTACGTTGATGAACATCTGTGTTAATTATATGGAACGCGACATAAACAAATCTGAGATCATTATTGTCTCATGATCAGTTCAAGAACAGTCGAAAAAACGTGTTCTTAACTATGGACATTGAAATATAATGGTTTTGTAATTGCAATTGGACGAGGAAATTGTGTTCCTCCATTAAAGATTTGTTTCCTGTCTTGTCTTGAATTGACAGCTTAAATTAAAATGAACCGAATCCAATTCGTATAAGTACACCTTTTTATTAGTGGATTCTGGACTTTGATGCCTAAGCTAGCCCCTTTTTTATTAGTGGACATGCTGGAGATCACAAGGCTTTATACGCCCAACCCAGAATATTAAAGCTCATAAGTTTATCGAGTTGGCTCTGTGAACTCGAGACCCCAAGTTTGAACAAGGAAGGTGGTGTGCAAAAATGTTGTTCAAAGAATGAAATTTCGTGGTCAAGCTCTTAAAATGATTATGTAAATTCTTAGTGGTTACTTAAAAAATATATACATATAATAAAAAAGGTCACCTGTCTCCTTCTACATGCCTGCCAGCTGTTTAGCTGCTAATTGTTTGATAAATATTTTAATGTTTAAGATCAATTTCTCTATGTTCATGTCAATGGATTGGTTGATATGCACATTGACACTTCTTTAGATTTTTTGTGTGGAATTTCCGGTCAAAAATCCTGGAAATAAAGGGTTGACTTTGCTGATTACACATGAAAATAAGGAAATGTGTGGAGCAGATGTTTTCGATAGTTGTAGTAAAATCCAAGAATGCAAGTCGGGCTGGTAGGCAGAGTCTTCAGTCATCATAGCGCTCTTACTTTGACCCCGTCCCTTTTCTTATACATGTGAAAGGTAACATGTAAGATTCAAATCTAAACTTGTATTTCTCCTTAATCCCATGCTCGAATTTAATTCAAAATAATATTATTTAAAGAAATTTTTAAAAAGAGTTAAATGTGTTGTTTTAAAAATAATAAAAATAATTGTGTTGGCTGGATAGCAAATTGACCTATCAGGTCGATCATATTTAATCATATCAATTTTTACATAGTTTAATTTAAAATTCAATCTAGAGTTTTTTAACAATTAAAAAAAATTACAGTTTTTTTATTAAACAGATGAGATTGATTAAGAATCCAAAAAAAAACTATTATTTTTATGCATTCATATTAAGTTTTTCTCTAATTAAATCTCATCGTGTAAGATTAGTCAAACTCTAAGAAAAGAAAAAAATATGATGAGAAGTAAATAAGAGTTTGTCAACCAATTATGAACAATATAGGCAATAAAGAAAGACACACAAGCACCTTGCTTGGGAGACAAGGATAAGAAAAACCCTAAATCAAGCCCCGTTTCACAATTCCTTTGCCCCAAAGCAAAAGTCCACTCTTTCATCCACACCATTTGGAGTGCCTTGTCTTTTCATTTTTTTTTATTCTTCTCTTGATGCCCCCCTTTTATGCACTTGGCATGTTGGGGTTGCCCCACTCCAACTAAAAAAGTATGCTTGGCCCTTGAATTCTTGCATATATTCTGAACTCACCGGCTTTAGCTTTATAAATTTTTCTACCAATTTGAACTTCTAGATCCCTAATTCTTCTTATCACATTTCTAGACCCATTACTTCTTGTGAATTGGTAATGTGAACCACGAAGCTAGGAATTTATTACGATATGACCCACAAGGAAATGTGTGCTAGTGGCACGTCCCCTCCTATGTGCGTGACGAGAACATTACTTGGGCAGGCCAAACATCAAGGTTTTAGGTGGTAGAGAACTTAATTGTATATGGCTATTTCAACCAATTTATTTAAGATTATTTAATGACTAATCAACTACCTATATATATTTATATATATATATATAATGGAAAATGAAAATCAGATTTTATGCCAATTACATCCATTTTAAGCTCGAAAAATCTGTCACTTTACTATCTTCAATTACCAACACAAATCATGATTTTTTGTATTTTTAGAATTTATGGTGAAATTAATACTATCCCTCCAATTTGACAAGGACCTAAAACCTAATTATGATACTACAATGGAATGATCTCTATCCCTTACCTTTTTATAATGGATTTTGATTGAGCACTAATGGTGGTTATCTTGCCCGTCCATCTGGGGCAAATCTTTTATTTTAAAAGGGCAAAGAATAAAGGTGAAAAATTATATAAAAAAAACAATGAAAAAGGACATAATTGATACGATCATACATTTCTTTAGCCATTCCTAACTTATGGGTGCGGCAAAAGCCAGCCACGACCTTTTATTTTATTTCCCATTCTCCCGAATTCACTATCATGCTGAAAAGATGAACTGTCACTGTCATGATATATACATACATACATATACATATATATATATATATGCAGTTAAATTAACATTTATATTTCTCAATTTTTTTTACCAATTTTGAGTTCCAAAATCTCCTTCCAGATTATTACTTCTTTAAGTACTAAGGCATGTCGTTTATTTAACGATAATGGGGATTATACTGATTAATTTTGAGTTATCTTTCCAAACAATTTTGAAAACACATCCTTTATATCAGCTCTTTATTTCAATAAAATTTAATTTTTTTTTCTAAATCCAGTTAAATCTTCATAAGTTGATAGTATTGTAATAATAAAAATTATTATATAAGCGAGATATCATTTAAACTTCTAATTTAAGGGGGGACAAGTAGAAATATTATTTAATAAAGGCAATTGATTTATGGAGTACTGGTTTATCAAGGTTACACGATATTAGCTTGTGATTACCCACTTTCTAATCAAGAAAAATAAATAAATAAATTTATGGGACTAATATGTAGCCCAACAAAAGAAGTGAAAAAAATAGATTTACAAAGCACAGTTCTAATAATATTGAATACATGAATATTTAAAATCTTTACCGATAAAGTACAAGTGGCAATGATGATTGATCACAAAAGAAATTTGCAATGAAATCAGCCATAACATCCGGCTAGACCTTGACTAGGGATTTCCCATGTAGGTGTCATCCATTAAAGATAAATAATAATAATGATGATAGTAATAGTAATAGTAATAGTAATAGTAATAGTAATACGAGGGTACAATGGGTAGTACACGCACATCCTGTGATGTTGCTACCTTAAGCGTGTTTGTCTGCAATTTTGCAACTGTTCGAAAATCACGCGTGAAAAACGAGGTGATTAGTAATTAGTTAATGAGTCAGATTTTGCGATCTCAAGTTTGACGATTCACGCTTGCTATTGGCTGTTCTCTTTTTGCTGACGTCTACATGGCCACTTCATTCTCTCAGCCTTACACTTCACGGGTCCCACGTCTCTTCCGCGGACACATCGTTTCACCTTCCATCATTATCCTCTTTTCGCTCTGTAGTTGCCATGAGCGGTTTATTTTTATTTTATATATATAAATTAACAAGACAATAAGCGGCGTGCCTGTTTTACGGTACATGTGCACTGTGCACACAGACACAGTGCACTGTGGATTCGCACAGTATTTTTTTTTTTTTTCTTTTGTTATTATTTTTTTTTACTCTTATTATTGCTTACGTTTTTTCACTTTTTTCCTTTTCCTTTTTTTTCTTTTTTATTTTATGATTAAGCCTTTTTTTCCATTTGTTTTTTTTTCTTTTTCTTTGTTTTTTTTCCTCTGTTTTTTCTTTTTCTGCTTTTTTTTTTAGTTTTTTCCTTATTATATTTTTTCTATTTTTTTCTTATTATATATATTTTTATCTTTTTCTACTTATATATTTTTTTAGTTTTTTAGTTTTTAATAATCGGGGTGTCCCTTTATTCTTTTTTTGTTTTGTTTTTTGTTTCTTTATTTATTCTTTAGATTATATGATTTTTATGATTTTATTATTTATGCAATAATAATGATAATTTTAAACATTGCTTTTTTTTCGTGACAATTTAATTATTTTAATTGTTTTGGCAGTGATGTTAGTAATAATTTTAGCTTTAATAACAATGATAATGACAATAACGTCAAGATGAACTTTCAATCTATGTTTTCGTCTTTTTGTTGATAGAAAATTAACAACTTATTTTTTTATTTGATTATTATAGGTATTTTCACAATTTATATTTTATTTTTGTTTGATTTAAATTGAATTATAAAATGAACTAATCTTAATACAATCAACTTAATAATTCAGATATCTGAGTTTTCTTGCTTTTTTAATGATGATGATAAATTTATATTGGTTATTTCGCTTAAAACTACTAAACAAAAAAAATTATATTGATTTTAAATTCATATATTTTATAGAAAACTTGCACTTGACATGAATTCTACATAGATTTATTATTTTAAATAAATTTATATTATAATAAAAATACACACAATTAATATTTTTTACATTGAAAAAAATATTGTGCCGCCCGCGGCGAAGCGCGGGGAATTGTCTAGTATATATATATATAAGCATAAAAATATGAACATTAATTTATTAACTTAATTAGTAAACGAAGTATCTCATCATAATTGATTTTGGCAATCGACACTCATAAATCTCACAATAAATTACCAATATTCCTATAAAAAAATAGTAATAATTAGAAAATCCAAATAATCGTTGGAAATTAATTAGTAAAAACTAAAAACAGTTATCCGGGAAATATTGAAAAAACAATTACGGGGAGGGCATAAACAATTTACTAGTAATTACACCCCTCAGCTGAAACATAAAACTCTTTTTTGAGAAAAAAAAAACATATGATTGGAATTGATATAATAAATCTCTCTTTTATTTTTTAAGAAAGTACAAGGAATAAAAATAACTTAGGACTGTTTGTAGATGGTCAAGCCACCCTCCTGGTTAAGATAAAAAAAAATGAAATTCAAATCTTATCCTAAATATGTAATCTCTGTCAAGGAATAAAAATAGTGTTATTAGAATTGATATTTCACATGAAATCCAAATGTTTAGATCTTATTTTAGTCAAAAGTCAAACACCCCCTTAAATAAAATAAAATAAAATACTTCTTTTTTCTTTTTATTCCATCAAGATTCCAATTCAAGTTTGGTCCTAAATTTGTAAGGCATGTATAGGGTCTTGAAATTAAAGAAAGAAATAATAAATCACAATTACATGGTAATTATATATATACCAAGATTTCTATTTCTATTTTTATTTTTATTTTTATTTTTTATTTATTTGTTCTGCAAAATCATAGCAACATACGCTCCATTTGCTCACCTTTTCATCGCACTAATCCTAGCAGCGAATAATATTTATTTTTCACTAAATATTTGACCCTTCACTTAATTGAAAAGTCAAATGCCGTAACCAATAGAATCTTTATCCTGTAAGTAGCGTGTTTTATTTCCAGCTGTAAATAAGATCAACAATTTTGTATTAAATTCTCTTATCGTAGACGGAAAGTTAATTAAAAACCTACCTCCGATGTGAACTCTCTAGCATCTCTAGCTGTTTCTGTCTCTAGAACCACCTCCTCGAGTATAACCTAAGCATATCCTAAGCTAGAACCATGTCTACCTCGTTGTATCCCTTCTCCCTCCCCCCACTATATATATGTAAGCACCTCTTCAACCTGAAAAAACACCAACCCTCGATCGTTCTTTCCTGTTCTTATGTTGATTTTGTTTGATTTTCATATATCATGACCAACATACCAAGATCTCTTGCAGACTCTTCTTTCACCCTTTTCAAGTTTGCCATATCTGCCGCAGACCCTTGGCCTTTCTCTCCTGTTTTCTTATAACATCAGAATTTGCACACATACAAAAGAAGGTTTACGCTTTCAAGGTGATCGATCTTTGCTGTTTCTTTGATTTTTTGTGGTGTTCAAGGGTTGAGGGACAATGGGGAGTGGAGATAAACATAATTTGGATTTCCATATTCACTTTCCAAACCACCACCACCATGATCTTCATGGCAAGAAGGAGTTTAAAGATATCCCAAAAGGGTGTCTGGCGGTGTTGGTAGGACAAGGTGAGGAGCAGCAGAGGTTTGTGATTCCCGTGATTTATATAAATCACCCGCTCTTCATGGAGTTATTGAAAGAAGCCGAGGAAGAGTTTGGATTTGATCAAGAAGGCCCCATCACTATTCCTTGCCATGTTGAGGAATTTCGCAATGTTCAAGGCATGATTGAAGAGGAAAAATGCTCCCACGATCATCAGCAGCAGCAGCAACACCATATTTTGTGCTTTAGGGTTTGATCATTTAATTATGAAGCTGTATACAAATCATTTGTTTCCTTTTTTCATTTTCCTTTGTCTGCCAGATTTGATTATTATCCGGTTCAATATTGTATATGTCGATGATCACGAAAATTTAATGGAAAGAAGATTGTGTTTGGTTCAAGAAAAATTCATCACAACCATCTCTCTCTCTCTCTCTCTCTCTCTATATATATATATATATATATATATATATATATATATATATACTAGGCTTAATTTGGTTTTGGCTTGCTTATTTTGCTACTTTCTTATTAATGTGAACACAAGAAACAGTTGACTGCTGAACTAGCTAGCAGATGGAGAGAGATAGAGGACATGTCAAGGGCAATCGTATACGACACGGTTAGAACTTTGAAGGGGGAAGAGGGTTCGCTTAGAGCCATTGTTTTCTTTCACCTTTTTTTCTCCATTTCGTGATTGATATTAGTAGGAATATATTCCTTGTATATAAACCATTCACGAAGAGACAAGCATGAATTCCCTTCGCCAAGTTAATATTTTTTTTATTCCCAATTGCAATCTTTATAGATGGTAATACTTTTTCAAGTCTTCTCTTCAATGTCTTTTGAAAATTTAAAATCATGGTTAAAAATAACGTTTGAAACATTCAGCCGGCGGGGGTTGCATAGGAGTGCATGTTTGGTGGAGCTCCACCCTCTTCCTAGCTTTTGCTCCTTCTCCACTTGAAATTCAAGATCAGTACTTGGACTTCATACATTATTACCAAATCCTTGCAAACTCTAAGAATCTGTCCCAGGATCTTGTTAAAAATGATGAACCATCCACCATCCTTGTTGTTGATTTCTTTCTGTCTACTAATTAAGAATTATTTGGCAATATATAAGGAAATTATATATCATTCAAAAGCATCTCGATCGGGCATGTATTAAAGACGGTTGATTTGCCTAATGCTCACGATCTATTAAAGAAGTCGTGGATATGTCTTCTCAGCAAGATATTGCATTCAAAAACTAAAATGATGGATTTTTGCAAGTTCCCACTTAATGAGTAGTTTTCTTGACCAGTTAATTTGGCCAAGAGGTGCTCCTTGAAGTCATCATCGAGTGCATGTGACGACAGAACAGCTTAGTTTAAAGAAATTGGTCCCATGGAGACCGACGGCCGGTTTGGAGAGGGCCGGACGTTTGCTTGTATAAATGCAATTGCATCTTCCTTTTTTATTTTCTGTTGCTCGGGCGCCCTCAAGGGACCACGCCACCTTGATGCTATGCTAGCTCTCTCCCTCTATCTATCTATCTATCTATCTATGAGCAGTACACCATTTATATGTGAATGCTCTTTCTTCATAGTCACTGTTGCTTGTGGCGACTGATCAAAAAGGTTCACCTATTTTGTTGTGGTCCTCTTGAACTCTTCCTAGCTACTTCTATCTCAGCCACCAACCAATGTTATTAAACTCTTCAATTGCACTTGAGTTCTTGGCCCATCGGAGGTAGGAATTTGTACTTTTTCTTTATATCCTGTTTAAATTTTTACCTATATGTCTATTATTTTCACGATATCTTACTTACTTGTTTATTGAATTTTCAAGATATTTAGTGAATTCGAGAATTAATCGTAGTGTGCATAAGCTAACCCGAATACCCTAATTATAAAAAAACAAAACTTTTCACTTCACCCATCTCTTTTTCGTACTAGGTTTTAACTCGAATAAAATCTAGCTTTATTAGTAAAAACAAATCATAAACAGCGAGATAAAATTTGATGACTTTGGAAATTTCAAGCCACTGCTGTGTATATATACGTGCATTTATTTTTATTTATTTTCTCTGGGAAGCCAAATATTTAATGGTGTACTGGAATTTGAGCACCTTGATTATGATCTGTCCATTCGAGGAGAACACAAGTTTTCTAATAGCGTTAGGAGGCATCCATGCTTATCCTTGAATGATTTTTCCAAACAGCTGTATGAAAAAGAAAAATAAACCTCCAAGATTTTGTCTGTTTTTTTGGATAAATTAAAATATAAATAATTTTAAGACCTCACATGGCATGCTTGATTTATTAATCTTTTTACTCAAAAAATTGGACAAAATTCAGGTGAATTTATTCAAATCTTGTGTGCTTGAATAAAAAAAATTAAAAATTTTGATTGAGGTATAAGATAGAATTAGTTTGGATAATGTTTTCCATGCGGCACTGGCCATGGTGGCTTCCTGCTGCTTTCGTGGGATGAGAAGCTGTCCAGTGGTTGAAATTTGGAGTAGTAAACTACATGTCATTTGCACTGTGAGCAACATGTCGTTTGTTTTTTTTAAAAAAAAAAACCTAGGCCTGAGCACCTAGGTTTTTTTATTTTTATATTTATATCAAATATAGATTTATGAAAAAATATTATTGATCCTGGCTGAGTCCATGTTCTGGATCACGGGTTTGGTGGATTAAAATATAAAATATAGTCTATAAATTTATTTATTTTGTTTAAAGAACTTTTTGTCCCTCTATTTAAAAAAAGGTTCTACTCTTTGTTATTGATAGTTTATTTATTTATTTTTAACTTAAAACCAAAAAACAAAATGTCACCACAAAATCTAGACTATATATTTATTATTTTAGAATTTTTATAATTTTTTGTCCACGCACTTTATTAATGTATAAAATCTATTAGATTAAAAATAATGGTTGGGATAATTATTTTTAAATTCAATGACTTGCACTTGAGTTTTAGTTAGTTAACTAAGAGTCAATTTTTTAAATAAAAATAATAATAATAATTTATCCTTCATAAAATTAGTTAATTAAAAATTGGCCTTCTCAATTTGTTTTCTTTTTTAGATTCAATGTTTCCATCACAATATTAAATAAAATATTGTCCAATATAATATAAAACTGATTTTAAATTCATAGTTAAAATCTATTTTTAAAAAACACGTTAACATTGCCCTGGACAAATTTTCTCTCTCTGATATGAGTTACAGGGCGTGCCATCAGACAGAAAAGGTCATGGCAATAATCTCGACATCTTCTGAAAAATCACGTTAACATCTTCGACAAATACAATATGGGATTGAATCACGACAAATGGTACTCTTTCTACACCTCTAATCAGACGAGGTATCAAGAAAGTCAACGCAACTGGGACAAAAAATGGTGTAACAGTTCTACGATTATGTTTTTTTGGCTATGTTATCGAAATCTTGTGTTCGAAATGCGCATTGTCACTCCATGTAAAAATTTGGTGTATCCAAGAAAATTCAACTTCCCGTCAGAACTTCTAATCCAATCCTTGACTGCAGAATAAGCCGCAGGGCCCAGATTCATTTCCTGCAGAAATTATTTGAGTTTCAGAAGGTGTTTGGTTGGACATCAATGGGTGGCTAGCTAATAAAATAGTTGATGCAGATACCTGTGCCAATTCCTCCACCGAGATGACCTGGTTTCCTTCTTGTTCAAAGAAACCAAAGGCTTCAGTTGCAATGTTCTCCCATTCTTCGAGGGCTTCGAGCTGATACACGCTGATTGCGGCGGCGCAGAATTCGTCGAACCCCATTTTCTTGTGAGCGAGCGGTTCCATCTGAAATCAGAAGCTAGAATATTAGTCATGGCCATTAGGGTTCACAGCAGGAAGAACATGGCTGTGAGATAGAGGACAAGGCAGGAGATTCATGATTTATTATCAGGGTGTTCTTTTTCATGTTCCACTACACCCTACTTCAAGCACAAACACAAACACACAGTTATTAACACAGCCGTGTGGACAAGACTGGAAAATGTGAGGACAATTGCAGATGTTCCCTCTCAGGAACAGATGATGAGTTGATTTTTCGATGATCCCTATCAAGGAAATAAGCTGGTCAAATATCTCACCTCAAGCTCCGAAATGTTCAACAACTTACGTTACACTAACCTAGACGAGATAGAGACAGAAAGATCAAGGCAAGGAAACTGTCAAGCGTACTAAATATATAACCAGTAGAACTTCGTGGTCAACATTATTTTTTTCTTTTTTTTGTGCAAAATCTCCACAAACAATGTTTTGGAAGAAGTCAGCAGGATGGGTACATAAACCTTACCAAATTTAAAATGTCAAGAACCCGTGATTCTTTCATGGCATCAGTAACATGTCTCGTCAAACCCTGCACTTCACCACGAGTTTATATGTTGTGAGAAGAATATACTGGAAAACAAATAGCTAATACAATATAAAATTGGATCCACTAATCAATGCTGTTACACCGATTCAAAATAAACTAACAACCTCTGTTTGAAAATGTCAAAAATTCATGTAGAGAGATAGAGCAAGAAAAGAAAGCTCTGACTAACCATTTTGAAATTATTAAGGGATACGGATCCATTTTTCGGTTCCAAGAGACAAAACTGGGTCCTGAGATAGACGAGCTCATCTTCAGGAATGGCTTTTGAAAGAGCCTGCAAAAGTCAAACCAGCAAAAAACCAGTCCCAGATCACAATTCTACATGATAATGAGTATTATATAGAAAGCTACTATGCCCCAGCTTGTAGACAACTAGATTCAAATCACTCAAGAAAAAAACCAACCTACACATTACTCAATGACATGATCATAAAACCCCATTATTTTCCTCCTTTTTTCGTTCTTTATGAGGGAAATGATTCCAATCAGAATGCCAGTGTTCATGCATAATTATCGTCACTGTTGCATGTTTGAAAGCATGGGTGCAAAGTAAACAAATAAAAACCGGTCTCAATCTTACTTAAAGAGTATTGGATGGAAAGCTACTATGCTCCAAATGGTGGACAACAAGTGTCGCATCACTCAAGAAAGCAAAGCAAACCTACACACTACTCAATGACAGTGATAAAGTCCCACTATTTTCCTGTTCTTTCTTTCTTTCTGAGGGAAAAGATACCTATCAAAATACAAGTCTCTATGCATAAATACCTTCAATGCTGCACGTTTGAAAGGTGTGGCACGAACATATGACTTGACCAACTTGAAGATCAAAATATCCAAAGGCACAGCTTGATTTAAATCTCGTAACCATGGGTGGGCTGCAAATGTAGGTGGGTTTTATTAGTTTCCACAAAGATGAATGTACAACATAAACTGTTTGTAAAAAGGATGCACAAAACCATGCATATCCAGAACAGAGAGGGAGAGAGATGATCTATATTTCCAGTGTTCACTGATTGAAGTAATGGAGGTTCTGAAATATTTGCAAACGACTTACTTAGAGCCTGAGCAGCAGTCATTCTTTTTCTGTGGTCCTTGTTCAGAAGCCTTTTGACAAAATCTTTAGCTTCTGGTGACACAGCAGGCCAAGGTGAATCGTCAAAGTTAGGATCAACTCTTAGCACAGAGCGGAAAATTCCCGATTCAGTTCTTGCCCAGAAAGGTCTACTTCCGCATAATAGTATGTATGTTATCACACCAATACTCCACATATCAGCTTCAAGATTGTATGATCTGTGGAGCACTTCAGGTGCAACATAATATGCACTGCCAACAATATCATTGAGACGATCATCTGCAGATGTATAAGAACTGAAAGTTTTTCACTCAAACAACAGTTGGAAATATCTAGCCTGTATTAAAGGGAAGTGGTTGTGGCAATAACCAGGAAAAAAACAAATTTCCACTGATGACTGGAAGATCTAATCATTTTGTATGATTCAAATCCATGGAAAGTATACTTGTTTTTCTTCAAAAAGTTAAATGCAATCAAAAGCACATTCATCAGCAACTATAGTTCAATTTCATTTTCCTTTAATCCACAATTTCCTATTTGTTCTTTTTACGAAAACAGTTCCTAATTTTGATTTTTCTTCTGTTAGCCCAAACTTTAAAAAAAAAATGAAAATCAGAAATTAGAAATTAGAAGAGAGCATAAAAATATATATTTTTTTTATAAATATCACATTATGCCCTGACAGAAACTGAAAAGGAAAATGAGCGCAAATGAAGTCTGCATTTCACATATAATTTCCTGAGGCGTGGCATGGGATTTTGAACCTTTGAATCCAGCAAAAAAAGTTTTATATGTGACATTATTTTGTGGAGCAAATCAACCTTCCAAAGAATATGAAATCAAAACTGGGACAATTTCACATAGAAAATAGAAAACCCTTTGATAAGTTTGTCGGTAGGCAAATTTTACCTGGCTTTACAAAATCAGATAGACCAAAATCGATCATCCTCATTGGAGCATCCTCATCTCTCGAGGTGAAAAGAAAATTCTGCCAAGTGGTCACAGAACACATGGTTAAGATCCGGAAAGGAAATTGGTGGCATAGCATCCAACAAGACATGAGTTTGTTGCTTTAAAACATAGAATCCAAACAAAACAACACCATATTTTAGTGTCCATGCTTATCGAAATACCTCTGGCTTTAGATCACGGTGAGCAACCCCTTGAAGATGACAATAGGCGACTACATTTAAAATTTGCACAACAATAGTTTTAGCATCTACTTCGGTGTACCTCCCCCCTCTGCAAAACAGAAGCCACAAGGAAAGAGTCAAACAAAAAATCTGAAGTCTAAACTACAAAGCAACTAAAAAACTGAAGCATCACAGGGAGTACAAGTGTTCCCTTCTCCTTTATTACCTTAATAAAATTCTGTCCAGCAGTTCTCCACCTTCACATAATCTGACAATAACAAAGAGATTTTAAAAGACATGAGAACAGTTTAAAAATTTTGTGATGTCATAGAAAGTAAGCCTCAGTTCACTCATTAGTAAATTAAATTTATAATGGAGGGTACATCATAAGCATCAGCTCAATTCATGAAGGTGTAGATAAAACATCAAAGAAATCATCCAAAACAAAAGGTTGAACTCCGACAAGATAAATAATCTTTTAAGGAAGAAAACAATACAGAATATACATACTCCATGACTATGTAGACATTATTTTCATCTTCAAAAGCATCATAGAATTTGATTATATTCGTATGCCCCGACAATGCTTTCAATATCTTGACCTCCCGTCGAACATCTTCAATTGATATCGCTGTTGTCATCTGCCAATCAATACCCATTTAGTTACTAAAACACCCTAACATCAATTCAATCATACAATACATCAACTGACTAAAACAATCAATTTAATCTCCAATGGCAATTGCAGCCCTCATAATGCTTGCTCAGGGAAGCAATACTGGACACTAAACAACATCAAGATTTCGTTTTTAGTTCGACGATAAGTGATATTCTCGATCCAGCTAATGCATCAACAAAAACTATATACGATCTTAAGGGCACCCATACTCATCGTATTCCATGTTTAGAGGATATCAAGACATGGAAACATGAACTGAACAAGACAACTGACACGATCATATGGCATGCTTCAAAGACAACGTAATTATCACGGTTGGAAATTATGGCATTTAGACAAATGAGTAAAACCCAGAAGTTACTGTCTGAAAGATGAAGGAAACAAATGCTGACAACAACCGACAGAATAACACAAGTATGTAACAACAAACAAACGATCAGAATTTATCGATCAAGACAAACACTGAAAACAATGCACCTTAGCTTTGGAAATGATCTTGACAGCAACAGGTTTTCCTTTAAGCTCTCCTTTCTTTCCTTTAGCCCAACAAGTATGCCCAAAATGCCCTCTCCCCAGCTCCTTCCCCAACTCATACTTCGCCGGAAAGTTCTTTGGATACCCAAAACTCTTATCCAACCCCCCCGTCCCAGTCCCCGCCGCTACCCTCTCTCCTCCTCCTCCCTCTCCGCCACCGTCCACGTTTATCGGCTGCTGCTTCCCCTGCCCCCGCCTCCTCATGATAGCCATGATCGGCCTAGCCGGAGACGGAGGCGGCAAAGGCCACCGGAACTTCCTCCCCGGAGTCCTCGCCGGGGAAGGAGATGGCCGGACTCCCGCGGGGAGTGGGCTCTGAAATGGGCTGGATGCGAATGCGTTGGCGTATTCATTGGTGGTTGGCGGTGCCGGCGGTGGTGCCACCTCAACTACCGCCGCGCGCGGCGGAGTAGGATGCTTGATCGAGATGGTCACTTCATTGTCAGCTGCTGCCACGTCTTTGCTGCAACAGTGTCCCATGGGTAGATACGGAGGTGAAGCTGGCGATCAGAGAAATTCAGGTCATCAGCCGGTGGAGGAATGGGCCGTGTGTGAAGTCAGGTGCTGACGATGTAACTGTAGCAAGGAAATTGAGAGGGAAATACAAAGAAGGAAAGGTTGAGAGGGAAGGAGCTGAAAAATGAAGGAGGTGGAGGTGGCTGGTTAGCTATAAATATTTTTGAAAGTTGACAGGGAGAAGATAGTGTGTATCCCTTCATCTGTCAAAGCAAATTTCTGACCGTTTGATTATTGTTATCACATCAGGTGTCACGCGGGTCCCTCTTGTATTTATCTTTGATGAATAGCAGTCATTTATGAGTTAAGAATAAGGTTGTCGTGCTCAGTAATTTTGGACCATTTCATTTTTTTTTATAGGTGAAATTCATCGTTGATTTATATGGTTTAAGTTTTTTTGTTTTTATTTATAACCCTATAATTTTAAATTATTTCTTTTTCCACATGGCTAATCATTTTTTATAGTTTTTTTATATATTTTTATAATTGATTGTCGTTTAAAATATAGCTGTTTTATAGATCACAAACATTTATGTTTGTTTTATAGTTTTAGATCTTGATAATATGTACTTTTGGAGCTTATATTTTTTTCATATTTATTTTCATGATTTTAGTTTTAATTAAGTATTGAATAGTTTCTAGTTATGATTTTTTTTTTCAATTTCAGTTTTAAATGATTAAAATATATATCAAGAGGAGAGGGGGTCAAAAAATAAAAATGATTTTCATTGGTTTAATATAAAAATACTAAAAAAATTATTTAAATGAAAACATAGAAATAAATTTTATTTTCTTAAAACTCAAAAACAAATACACTTAAAGATTTCACGGTGTAAATGCAAGGAGTAGTACACTATCTTTATTTCAAATTTCAATGTTCTTTTTCTTATTATTTTTTTTATAAAAAAAGTCTTGGATCCAAAAAAAAATTGAATATTAAAAAAAAAAACTAGCATTGTTTCTTTGACTTTCATAGTTTCATTACGGAAATTCTTTGACTTGTTTATTTTATAATTTATGATATTGTATTTATTAATATAATTAACGGATGATGGTGTGCGAGAAAACGCGTTTTCTTGAGGAAAATGCTTGAGAAAATTTATAGTTCCAAAAAACATGTGAATCTACACGTGGATACTTTTCAAGAAAGGAAAGGACAGGTGGCAGAAGACTGAGACAAACCACTGATCCTGCCTTGGAGGAATTGTTAATTATTTTTTTAAAAAAAACTATTTTTTTGACCTAAACACAGAAATAATTTAAAAACTCCAAATATATTTAATTTTAAAAAGAATTAAAAACACTTTTAAAATACAATATCAAAAACCTATTTTAGTCTTTAGTAAAACTATTAATTGGGTTTGTTTCTTATGTATAATTTTGGATCTAAGACTATAGTAATGTAATTAATTATGTAAATGTACCAAATTAGATATAGATGGATGGTCTAAAATATGATTACAGAAAAAAATAATTTTTAATTGTAGAAATTCATAAATGTCTTGATTATTGAATATAAAGAAAAAAGAAATAAGAATAGAAACCGATACTATATAGGTAGCTCAATGGTAATAAATTAATTGCCAAGTGCTATTAAAATTATTTTTAAATTGTTTTTTTAAAATATATTAAAATAGTATTTTTAAAAAAAAACTATTTTTGAAATCAACGCATAAATATAAAAATATATCTATGAAAAAAAATAAAAATTAATTTTTTCACCCTTTCTCTAACAATTAAATTTACTGCTGTGCTGGAAGTGTATGAACAGAAATCAAATTCTATTTTTCAATTAATTTTAAATATTTTTTTATCAATACCAGTTTATATTAGTTTGGTAAATTTAAAGACCTGACTGACCTAATTAATTTTGACCAGATCAATTTTAATATTTGTTATCTAAAACATTGTCGTTTATATATATAGATACCAAATTAGATATAGATAATCAAGATACAGGTTACCGGACAATCATGAACAGGTTGTCATACAGGAAACATTTTCATCTTTGACTTTGCTTCTCCTTTGCAATGTCATAGCCGACTTGCCGGTTCTGTTTCCTGAGATGCAAGAACATTTCAATCAGTTCACACAGTTTGATGAGTATTAAAAGATAGTTTGCAGGTTAGTTCACCAAGACACGTGTGACTTTAATCTAGATCCAAACATCGAGTTTACTTTGGTCTGTTACATGTTTGTTTATCGTTACAACCACTCACCTATTAAACATTCTACATGAATCGTGTACCGGAAATACTAGATAATTGCCCGCGCGTTGTCGTGGATAGTTTTTTTGTATATAATTTAATACAATTAAATCTACAACGATCAATTTATATGATAGAAACAAATAAAAATTATAGATTAAAAGATAATATGTTTAAAATTTTGATTTGAGTTTGTAACGTATGTATAAATTATATATTTTCAAATATAAGATTAAAAATATCTTCGAAATTTTAATAAAAGATAAAAAAAAATTTCCCATGGGTATTATTGGCAAACAAAATTTTATCAAATTATTGGGAGGGAAAAAAATAATAAAAGAGTAAGAATTAAAAATAATTAAATCATTATTATTATTATTATTAAAGTAGGGATAAAAAACAAATACATATATACATTAATAAAGTAGGGATAAAAAAAATTATAAGGGCTGAATTGAATATATCAAGGGCGTAAATTAATTAATTAAAAGTCAAAGGGCTGAAATGCAACTTGCATTTATTGTCAATTGCAATCAGAGGACACAATTGAAACAATCAGAACTTTGGTACCAAATTGATTGCGTTATCAACAAACAACCCCACCCTATACTGTGTGGGACTTGCATATATAGGGTGGTATTAAATTTTGCATATATAGATATTATATTTCAATTTTACACCAGCAAATCTTAATAATTTTTTTTGTTGCATTCGGTTGTATATCTTCCTCTTTTTACATGCATCTACTTCTATTTTTTTTGTTGTCTTTCTTTGCTGATTTTATTCGATCTAATTTTGCTCACTCTAGAAAGAAAGAAAAAATTGTGCAATCGGACGGCGGGCGCACGCGTCGCATCTAGCCCGGATTCTGACTTAGAGGCGTTCAGTCATAATCCAACACACGATAGCTTCGCGCCACTGACTTTTCAACCAAGCGTGATGACCAATTGTGCGAATCAACTTCGATGTTATTGTTGTTATAATAGAGTATGTTGATCTTTTTTATTATATCAAATTTTATATTTTTATATATTATATTTTAATTTCAATAGTGGTAAAAATTATTTTTTTTATCCACACTACGCCCGCAACGTAGTGCGGGCTTTTAACTACCTTGAATACTTCCTCTCTCTACGTTGATGGAATTATATAGATTTGGCAAGCAAAAAAAAAAACTTTAATTATAAAAACAATTCATGAAAAAACAAATCAGAAAAAAGAAAAAAAATAAACGAAAAAAAAATCAGAAAAAAAAAGAAAGAAACGAAAAAAAAAGAATCAGAAAAAAAAAGAAAAAAAAATAATTTCAATTTTATATAAATAAATTATATATAAGCAAAAAAAAAAACTTTAATAAAAAAAATCATGAAAAAACAAATCAGAAAAAAGAAAAAAAATAAATGAAAAAAAAAAGAAAAAAAAAACAAAAGAAAGAAACGGAAAAAAAATACTGTGTGAATCCACAGTGCACTGTGTCTGTGTGTACAGTGCACCGTGCACAGTAAATATGGGACGCCGCTTATTGTTCTTGTAATTTTTGAAAAAATATATTTTTTTAATTTTTCAATTTAAATTAAATTTTCAAGTGTCGAAATATCTGAGAATATTTTCAGATATTAATTGTGATAGTGTCGGGCACACGAGCAAGGTGATGGAGGCCTTGGTGGATGGCAAAATCAATGCACCCGTGAAGCTTGCTTCTAATGGCATGTTTGGTAGCGTGATATTAATTTTGAAAAACAAATTATTTAAAAAAATTAAAATTTTTTATTTTTGATATAAACGTATTAAAATAATCAAAAAAATATCCAAAGATCTAAATAAAAAAAAATATTTTTTTAAAAATAGTTTTAAAATAAATTATCAAATAGAACCTATGCAATTAAGATGATGAAAGCACGCTACCTTCAAAAATCAAGATTTCAGCAATGAAACCATACAACAGCGACAACAACAAATCTTGACAAAAAAGATTAATATGGAGACTAAATTTCAAACAACTAAAATGATTGATCACCTATTAACTGTAAAAGGACTAAAATGGATCTTTCAAATAAAATCCAAAGTCACTCTCTATTCCCCACTCCCTTTTTAACTATGTTCAATAATAATGAAGTAATTGGTTCTAATTTGAACTCGAGAGGGTTTAATTGTACAAAATAGAAGATCAAGGATTAATTTTTTTTGCTTACAGTTGATGGTCCAAGGTTGTTAATTAATGCAGTGCACACTTGGTATTCATCTTGAAATCAAAAATTGAAAACTCATTGATACCTAGAAATCAAATCTTAAGATTTCGGGGGGCCAAACTAACTTGTCGATGAATAGAATTGGGCTCTACACGTTGGGCCGGGCCGGTTCTTAAATTGACGAGCTAACACTCGGTCATCTTCATCAGTGCGTTCGATGGTCTAGCTTGCGAGCGAATGACTGTTCTGAATAATGATTAAGTTTATTTTTTAAAGTACTATTTATTTATAAATTATCTTTAGAATCATCACATTAAAATAATTTAAAAATACTAATTTATTTGAATTTAAAATAAAAAATTAAAAAAATCAACTTTTCTCAAAAACACTTTTCAAATACATCTTTAAACACCTCTAATTGTAACAACTATTGAGTCGAAGTGTTTAACATTGAAATTATTTCTAAAAAAAAATTAAAAATATTTTATTTTAAATTAAAATTTTAGTATTTTTAGATTAGTTTTAATGATAATATAATTTAAAATTTTAAAAAATATTTTAATATATTTATTAAAAAAATATTTTTAAAAATAATCACAGATACACTTAGTGCTCGTAAACACCTGGGCTCTCTCCAATCCCATTCAGATCAGCAGGTGCGGTGTGTGCCCGCATGCCGATTCTCTTCTGAGTTCTGAGTTCTGACTCTGCCATTTTTACGGCGTGTTTGCTTAGAAGACTCGCATTGACCGAAGATACTAAAAAAGTAAGAACCAATAATGTTTCACCTCTTTTTTATCTCCCTATAAATAGCGGGAACCCTTATTTCCCTTAGAACTCTCTCTCTCTCCCCACAACCTTTTTCACTATTGACACTCCAACCCCTCTCAAAACCCTCACTGATATTTCCGAAATCCCTAATCTGTTCACTAAAGTCACTCCTCAATTTTCTTACACTCAAGGCACTCTCGTTTTCTCCTCCCTCATTTCAGTTTCTCTTTCGCAGTTCCAGGGTTTTTATTTTTACCTTCATTTTTTATTATTAAATTAGGGTTTTTTGTCGCTGTGTTTTGTGCAGTTACGAATTGGAGAGGTGTCGAGATTTGTGAGGTAGATGGAGGCGACTGCCGGAGTAACGGCAGCCTCACGAGTCTCGTTGTCGAGGAAGGAGTGGCGAGCGGTTACGGAGCAGCAGCATAGAAATAGTGGTGGTGGAGATGAGGTGGTGAGTGATTTATTGCTTTATCGGGATTTGTTTGGTTGATGGGGAAATGTGATGGGGAAAAAGGAGAAAACCTTGGTGTTTTGTTTTGGGCCTTTTGGGAATTGTGTGGGTTTTAAATTTTCATGTTTTTGAGATGCAGGACAGGGAATTAGGTCTATCTCTCCGGGTAAAAATGTGCTTATATAGTGGAATGTAGAAATGTATTGGTGATACCCTTGATGTGGAATGTTTGGTTTGTATGTTTTTTCGAAGCAAGCAAGGGTTTGTTTTGAAAACAAGGTGATTAAGCTGAATTGTTTTAGAGCCCATGGGTAATTAGCTTTTTTGATGGGAAAGTTGTCTCCTTTCTGGCTATCTGAAGATGTGTAGATTGAATAGTTAGTAACGGGGTTTCTTTCCCTGTCTAGATGTTTTTCTGTGGTGTTTGTTAATGGGCATTTGAATGCAAACCAAAAAATATATTTCCTCGAGTTTTCAGTATCTTCTAGGCAATCAATGTGGGTATTAGATGTTTGTTTTCTGGGTCATTGACTGTGGAAGTTTTTTTATCATAGAATCTGGAACATTCAAAGTTGGGGCAATCAGATGAGAGAACAATATACGAGGTAAATGTTGTGGTTTTTGGGGCTGGGTGTTTGGTTAAAGGATTGTGCAAAGTTAAATTGGTTTAGTGTTTATCAAGGTGCAGCATGGAAGAGGGCCCGTTGATGTGGGCTTTTGTTCGATCACAGTGGATGGGGGTTTAGATGATAACATCTTGCGGCAGCAAATTCACAGCATTACTAGGCAAAGAGAAGAGTTGCAACGGATGGAGACTGAGCTCAGAGCTCAAGCGATTGCAGGGTCTGAGATCATGGAAATGCAGAAAAGCTTCCATGCACAAATCAAAGAACTTGAAGATGCTGCTGCAAAGCTTAAGGTTTGGATTTTTTATTATCAATACAATCTCTGAATTCATCTCCCTGTATATAAAATTGTGATAATTTGTAATTGCATTAAACATTTTCTGGTCATTGTGTGGGGTTTAAGTCTAATAGAAGTTGTAAAACTGCTATTGATCAGGTTTGTGTTGCAATTACAGTGACCTCACCTGAAATCCTTAAGTTCAGTCCATTGATTTTGTTGAATGTCTTTGCTTTATTTCACAAAGCTGTATCTTAGAAACTTAGTGACTGCTCTACAGTTTCTTATTTCTGCAACAATTCCCTTATAAATGCAAGCTTACTATGCTGTGAAGGAACAATTGCGTGAAAGGGGACAGACCATACAGGACTTGGAAAGGAGAATGGAAGACAAAGATAGAGAACTGCATGCAATTAAATTAGATAATGAAGCGGTTTGTCCATCTCTTCGCTGTGCCTTTGGGAAAAGTCTTTGCAGCAAGCCATATGTTATGCGCTGTCTCTTGTCTATTTTTACAGGCCTGGGCTAAAGAGGATCTTCTCAGGGAACAAAATAAAGAACTGGCAACATTTAGGTATGTCACGTGTTCATTGTTTTGACATTGTTTTATGCCTTAGTTCAATGATAGAAGTAACTTTAAATTTCCATGCAAGGCTTTAAAGGTGCGCATGAGAAATGCATAGACTATCATAAGTTTACGTCCCATTAATTTTTTCAAAAAAAAAAAGCTTTATCAATTTATTAAGTTTTTTACCCCTTTTCTTTAAGGTTAGGTTGGTCATTTAAGTCTTGAAGGGCTAATTTAGATGGTCTATTTCTTTCAGAAGAGAGCATGATCATTCTGAAGCTGAAAGGGCACAACATATACAGCAATTGCACGACATTCAAGAACATATTCAAGACAAAGAAAGGCAGATTCTAGAATTGCAGGAACAGGTCTGTTCATCAATTCAATTCTGATTTGCTTGCATTTTTTAGTCAAGTAGGAGTTGACACTTCAGGTTCTGACCTGGTGGTCATAGAAAGCAGAAGTTTTTACTATCAGATTGCCAAGAAAGAATATTTAAGCATAAAGTAACACTGCTGAAAACATGTTTTGAGTGGGAGGTCTAACATTGATCTTATCTCTCAGCATAGGGCTGATCAGGAGGCCATATATTTGAAGGATGAACAATTGAAAGTTTGGATTGCACGTGTTCAGGAGATGGATGCCTTGCATACTAATGCCAACCACTCCTTGCAAGCTGAATTGAGAGACCGCACAGAACACTATAATCAGCTTTGGCTTGGTTGTCAACGACAGGTCGCTTGCTTTATACACCCTGTGCTCTTATATTCAGTTCTTGGTTTATATCACTTGGGCTTGCTGGGTTTTCATGTGAGTGCATGTTTTTGTTTGCTGCTTGCACCCATTTGTTGACTTATATCTCTATTAGTGGTATTTTCATGTATTCATTCAACTGAGAAACCGATTTCTACATCAAGATATTGAAATTTTACTATAGTTTTCATTCCTTGTGTGTTTTTGTTTGTTCACAACTCATCACAGAACAATTTACTGTTCACCACTTGGTTAAACATTTGGATTGACTACCTTTTCGCTCTCTTGTGGTCACTGATATCAGTTTGCAGAGATGGAGAGAGTTCATCTGCATACTGTACAACAGCTTCAGTTTGAGCTAGCTGATGCCAGAGAAAGGAGTGGTTCCTATGCGGACGAGTCACACCTATCTCAATCTAACACAAAGGTTGTATCAAACTTTATTCAGAACAATGGAAACCAACTTGATGTAAATGGAATTGCTGCATCCATTGCTAGCAATGGAACACTGTCAAATGGGAATGCAGATAATGCTCAGTCTTTTGTGTCAACGGGAAATGCACATCAGGTATCTTTTATTTTACAGCATTGTTGCTGCCATTCAGTATATGTTATGCCACCTCGTGTGTCCTCATACTCCTGGCTCCCCTCCCTCCATGACCTCCATTACTCTAGCCTAGTTTTGAATTTTTCCATCCCTTTTTAGGTAGCTGCTTCCATATTATACCACTGGAGTTGAGATCTGAGTCATGCTTATTGAGACATGAGCAATCAAAAGGATTCATGCTCTAGAAAACACCTAATTTGATAAAAATGTTAAATAAGAATTGATGGGACGAAATAAAACCATGGGCCTTACAGATAGAATATGTTATAGGTGGTTACAAGTTTGTTTTCTGAAGAAAAAAAAATTGTTTCTGTTATGCAGTTGCCAGTAGGTAATTGAAACATACTTTTTAGTAGGAAGTAATATTAAATGTCCAAATCCTATATCCATGACTTCCAATATCTTTTGTTGATCAATAGACCAACCATGTTGCTGGTGCTCCAATGGCTCCAACATCCCTAGTCGGGATGCCAACCTACCTTCCACCTGGGCAGGTGACTGCACTGCACCCATTCATTCTGCATCAACAGGGGATTCCCCAATCTCATGCTGGACATTTTCATTCAGTACCAGCAATGTCATCTGTCCCGCATTGGCAGAATGGGCAGGTAACTATTGAATGGAAACTTCTTCTGTCATCATTGTAGATTTTATCATTGTAAATATGACAGGTGCTCATTTCTCTTTGATATCACTTGTGAACATGTTTTCTAACCTAGACCATGATAACATTTTCTCTTAAAAAAATCAGGCTGTAACAGAGAATGCACCATTACCTACACAGAATCAAACTGCACCATCTCAAGCCGATCATAACCTTATGAGTTCTGATGGGAAGTATGACTATGAAAGGTCTGTTAATGGCCAGGAGTTTCATCCAGACTATCTAGATGTTCATATCAGTCAAGGAGCGGAGCCAGATTCTGTAATTTCATCATCCACAGGGGAATCACAGGTCATACATATTAAGTTGTTTCCCTTTGTAATTATTAGTGGCAGAGCTATAATAAAATAAATTTGGGGGGAGTGGGATGTGGAAACAATGACGATGAGAACTAAAAGAAATGTCATAAATAAGAGTATCAAATTTTTGATGGCCTCACATAAATACAAGGGCCAAAATGAACTTTCTAAAAAACAGGGGGCCACTGACTCTCAACACAAGCTGCGATGCTGCCCCTGGCAATCAACTTATGTTTCATGACTATTATTGACTGCCTGCAAAAATCCTACCTTCTGCAGGTTATTGAGTCAATTGACAGGGGTTACTTGGTCAATCCCCACACTGAGCAGAGCTTGCAAGAGATTTCTTCCCAATTTAATGATGCCTTGAGATTGCATCCTCCTGAACGGAATACTGAAACAAAGGTCTGTGCTTATTTTTGGTGAAAGTTCCTTTGCCTTACTGGTTCAATTTGTTGGCTTGTTTTTACTACATTAGTAGCATTTGACAATTAGGGCAGAAACTAAAATCGGTTGTATTTGGACTGGTGCAGGATCAAAATGTTTTGAATTTTAATAACCCAATCCAAGCTTTGATGGAAGAGCAGGCAAGTCCTGCTGCCAGTGCATCACTATCTGAAACATCCACGCATTCAGTTAATGTCAATGAAACCACAATAAACAATGGCACCACTACTGTTCCAACTAAAGCATTGATCTCATCTGAGCAGACAAGTATGGTTACTGGAGAAAAAACTTCTGAGACTCCTCTCCTTGATGAAAGATCTCTGTTGACTTGCATAGTTCGCACCATTCCAGCTGGTGGCAGAATTCGGATCAATTCAACGGTTAGTGACTGAGGGTAAAATAATTTATTTTACTTTTCTTAGTTCATTTTGAAATCCTATAAGAAGCAATGATAATTGTCATTTGTGTCAATTACAGCTACCAAATAGACTTGGCAAGATGCTTTTTCCCTTGCATTGGCATGATTACAAGAAAAAATATGGAAAGCTGGATGACTTTGTAGGTGGTCACCCAGAAGTGAGTTTTTGAGATCTCAATTTTACATGTTTGCTTACATGGGGGACTGTAAAACTGTATCTGAGCCTCTAAGTTGTGATTTCAGTTGTTTTTGATTGAGGGCGACTTTATCCAGCTTCGGGAAGGAGCTCAAGAAATGATAGCTGCTACATCAGCTGTTGCTAAAGTTGCTGCTGCTGCAGCAGCTTCATCTCCTTACTCGTCATTTTTGCCTTCTGTGGCTGTTACTCCCATGGCACAATCTCATCGATTTAAGGAGGTTCCTTCAATTGAATCAAAGTTTTCTAATGGTGTTAATCTCGGGGCTGCTGGAGGCATCTCAAATGTAAAAGTTTTGAGCAAATCGAAAGATTATCAAGAATTAAATGGGCCAGATTCTGATAGATCCAGCGTAAGCAGTACTCTAAGCAAGGGCTCAATTCATGGGATGTCTAACTCAATTTATACTGGAAAACAGCAGAGCAGGTATGGTTTAAATCCTTCTAAATATTGCAGATTTTGCAATTTATGTTAGATGTAGTGACGTGTACCAGTGGTTTAAGAGCTCATTGAGTTTTATGTGTTTGAATGTTTTCAGGACAACTGGAGCTGCTTTAACTTCTAGAAGATAGTATGGTAATAATAATTATTCGAGGTGTGCATTTGCATTGTATGGCAGCTCTGGCTTTGCTGACCATGGATTCCTTTTTTTGTTTTGGGTGAATTTCCATGGATTTATAATCAATTCTAATTTGGTTTTGCAGCAACATATGAATGAATTCATGGAGTTAATAGAGTGCAGATAGGGCATTTATGGGAGCGATCCGTGGTAGAATTGTGCTCTTGATGAAATTGCCATCCATCTTTTGCTTCTTATAGAATCCACCATTGGACTTAGCTGATTTTTTTTATCCTGTTTTTTTTTTTTTATGCTTTTGGAAAAACCTGCTTTTTGTGTGTTAATGACCTAAGACAAACTCATTCAACTTTCTGCATTGATTGATATTCATGCACACAATTGCTTCTGTGCATTTGATAGCCCATACCTCCTCCTGTCAGTCCCTCTTTGGAATTTTCTCTAAATTTGATTATATATTTGCCGCCGCCCCCTCCCCCACTTTATTCAAGTTCTTTCCCTGGTAAAATTTTTAAGTAGAGCATTTTTCAGCGGCAAATGAATGCATAAAAATCTAAAAAAAGGGGTCTCCTTGGATGTTGAATGTTGTGATGAAAATTGTTCAAGCATTGTTAAAATGGGGAAATTGGATATATTATTGACTTACTATATGTGACTTTTATCAGAGATATTTTCTCCTTTAGAGATTATCTTAATAGAAATTAAGACAGGTCAGGTGAAATCATCAAGATGTGTAACCATCCACTCAGTGTTGGGGACCAGAACTTTTTGAGTGGTCATTACAAAAAAGATAGGGAACACAAAAGTTATTATATAGTTTATTTTTAAAATAAATTAAATAACATTTTTTATGTTTTCAGTCATCTTATGTTGCGGTGTAGTGTACAGTCTGAAAAAGAACTCTTAACTTGAGAAACACGCAAGGAACAAGGATTGATCAAAGTGGAGGCATCTTCGCGCCAAAGCAGTCCTGTTTGAGGGGGTGTTGGCCTCTGCCTACGGTGTTTAGGAATGTAATAATTGTTGATTTTCAAATGAAAAAACATATTAAATAATTTTTTATTTTTCTAAAAAAATCTTTATCATATCAAAATAATTTGAATATATAAAATAAAAACAATTGAATTTTAACCAACCCCTTGAAAAATAGCGGCAGATTTACCTGAAAATTACTGAGCAGACACCCATGAAAGAAAAATAGAAAGCCACTTAGTAATGCTTACAAGATACATCAACCAGAGCCTACAAAAGAAAATGCAGTTAAACAGATGTTCCTGTACTGCTAGTTCTGAAGCAGACCTAAACCACAGGCATTCTGGGCAATCAAAATTTGCTGGTTTTATGCATCAGAATCTTGATCAGCGACACCGGGTCTCATTCTCATCTGTCCCTGGGTGAAGTGTTGCTGTTGGAGGTGTGGTGGAAGCTGCTGCTGCTGCTCGTGGTGGATGTTCGTTTGGAAAGGGAGCTTTTGATTGAAGAAAATTGGTTGCTGGGGCATAGCAACTTGAGATGGCTGCATGTACTGCTCTTGCTTTACTGCAGGCTGCTGGGGAGGCATCTAATTTTTATTTTTATTTTTTTTCACCAGAAGAAACGGTTCAAATTCAACAGCAGGCTATCCGAACCCAAAATTATTTTATGTAGGGGTCACCCGAAATAAAAAAAAAAGTATTCAGGTCCTGTTCAGCAATTTTACCTGAGAAGTCATTGTGGTTCCTTGTGGCTGGGCATCAGCAATTCTTGCTAGGTACATCAGGTTCTGCTGTAACTGGGCTTGATACCTGAATCATTGGCAATTTTTACAAGAACAAGTGTGAATATAAATGTACCTGTCTAGAAGAATCACGAAGTTGCAAATAAAAGCTAACATTGGGGGGGAGATGGCCTTTCAAATTTTTATTCCAAAAAGACAATCAAATCTGACAGATATTAGTGAGGGAAGAAAAAGATTCATCAGTGATGCTAGTTCCATTTCCAATAGCAATGCAAAAGTGAATTGAAAATGTCATATAAGAGTTGTATGAAGCTGATGAGCCAAGGACTGAAAGAGAAGCTCATGATAGTTCATAGCTCCAAGTTCACTAAGCATGATGCAAAAACTTGGGACGTAAGTGCTATTATCACATTTAATTTGGAAACATTAGCAAGATCATAGTCGTTGCTCCCTGTTCACTCTACGACACTTTTTTTTATCTAAGGATAAATGTCAATTATAAAACTTTTAATAAACCACCATTTTTAACAGATCAACATGTGCTATATTCACCAATAAGCAGTGCCAGAGGTGAGATTTTTAATGTTCTGTGAAATGTCCAACTTAGCTTTCAGTTGGTATAATACATTCAGTTATGTATGCAGTCTTTGTTTCCAATGCCACGTTTGAAAAATGTCCCCAATAAAGGGGCAGATATAGAAGGGGAAAAAAACAAGAATGTGATAGATTAAAGACCAGTGAAGCTAATCAATGATTTGTTATATCATGAACAGTTGCAATCTCATCAGCAACGGAGAAGATTAAAAAGATTCACGTGAACGGGTAAGAAATGTGGGGGAAAAACTGGTTTACATGTTGGATATTGGAATTAGTCAGAAACATCAAACTCTCAGCAAAAATATTTGAGTTCAAAATTAGGCAGATCACACCATTTTTGTGCCATAAAGGAAACAAGCAAGATAAATGGCATTGCAGTTATTTTGTAACTTACGAAGCACATTCAGAAACGTTTCCCTTGTTCTGATTCTCCAGTATAGCCATAATCAGCTGCTTGTTCTCTTCCAAGTACTGCATGAATCACAAATAATCACCAACTTAAACTTATAATCAAGCTATGATTTTTATTTTCTAACCAATTTTTAGGCAATGACTATTCCGTCAAAAACCATCAAATCAATTAGTAAGTAGTATGTAGTCTGTGTCTATGTTTTGCATAAGAAAAATCTACTCGACACAAATGCTCCAATGTAGGCAACAAAAGCATAATTTTATTGAACCTCTTTACAAAGATTAGAACCAGAGGCAGATCAAAAGAACACTCATGTTGTAACCTTATTAACATCAACTAATTGGCAGAACCTGCCTTGTCCTTCATTTTTAACAGAAGAACTATCCACTGAATCACCTTAACAATTGTAACATATTATTTGATCACAGAACGACAGCCAAACTGCTATCCTTTTTTGTTTGGAAGTAATCAAAATTCCCTACTCTAACACACAATCCCTCCTTTTCTTTCCAAAAGAACACCACAAATCAGAGAATATGAACAATTCCCAACAGGCTAACAATATATACATGTAGAAAATGCTCAAACAAAGAACTAAACTTTAAACAAATCCCATCAACAACAAGAAAACCTTGCCAGCCCAAAAACACAAGAAGAAAAAAAAATCAATAAAACCAAGTTTTAAACCTCAGAGATAACGCCTTGATCAGCTAACACCATTGTCCAAAAATAATAGACACAAGTTAGACAAACAAGTCCTACTAATCTTACCACGAACAAATGCATGCAAGGGGCCAAACCCATTACAATATACATATGTATAGCATGCCCACATTTTAACTTTTTGGAGAAAAAAACGTGAAGTGTGTTTACCTTTTGAATCTGCTCAGTGGTAATGCTCAACATCTGTTGCGGTGACTGCTGCATTTAAAAAACAAAACCCAAAAACCCTAAACCGCAGATACGAAATTAAATAAAAAATGAAAATGAGAGAAACAAAGAAAGGAAAAGGTTTGTAATATAGAGAATTCTGAGGGTGACACCATGACCCTCGAGAAAAAACAACAATATGTATCCTTTTTTTTTTTTTGCTAAATCTGGTAACACGACAACGATTCCCCACACGGTGCCGTGTCAAAGTTTTCTTTTGTAATCCGAGAAGACACGTATGGCGGGTTGACCCAGGAGCGGCTAATCTATAATTTAACCCGGTCCGAGTTAAAAAGTACAAAAAAATACAGGGATTTTTTTTGTTTAACATTTTTTAAAAACATTTATTTGAATTACTTAATTTTTATTTTTTCAGCTTGTTAAATTACATATAAAAATAATTACATACAGCTAAGCTCGAAATTTTAATTATTTATTTCATGCTTAAAAAATAGGTTTGAACTATTTATTAATATTCTAGAAATACTTGAGCTAAATATAGATCTATATGTAGTAATTTCATTTGAATTTAATATAGAGTCAGACTAATTCAAGTAAATGGAATTTTTAAAATAATTATTTTTCTCGATAAATAATAAATAACAGATAAATTATTAAAATTGCAAAATTCAAACTGGAACCTCATCTAAACTCAACATTTAATAATATATATACACACCACCTCAATATTAATATAATATACATTATAACATTTATAATTTTAATCTTTAGTATACGTGTATACACCTTAAATACATGTATTTTTTATTATATATCAAATCATGAATAGTATTTATATGATAAATAATATAAAAAATCAATAAATGAAGAATAAATATATAAATCTCTCACTCCAAATATTTACAATAGAATATGAATATAATAAAAGAGATTTCATGTTTCGATTTACAATCAGTGTATCACCATTAAAATAGAATACGTCGTCGTACAAGACATGGAGGAACTCCAACGAGCAAAGACAAAGGGCTTGACACCATTTTAGAAACGAAGAGAGAAAATAAGAGAAAGAATGGGTTACGTGCTGAGAGTGAGATTGGCTTCATTTTTTGCAGGAGCAGCAACAGCATCATTTGCAGGACTCTATTTCCTCTACAAGGATTTCAAGGTTGCCCATGATGCCATCTCTCAACAGGTAATCATCAAAACATCAAAAAAAAAACTGTTCCTTTTAACCTTAATTTCGCAGTCTATATTCACTCCATTTAGCATCCGTGAAAAAAGGCGGTGACTTGAGGCTCAATTGGTCCTTAATGCTACATATTAAACATGGGTTTTCATTTTTACTGCCCCTTTTTCACTGTGTTTCTTCGCTCGAGTTACGCATGTCGTGGAATGGTATTTGTCTGTTGGCATTTGAGAAAAAAGTACAAACTTGAGGTTCAATTAGTCCTTATTGTGAAATTTTAATTATGGGTTTTGAATATGTTTCTCTCTTTTTTGATTGTTTTGGTTTTTGCTCTTGGTTTTTTGTCTGTCGTGGACGAATATATGCTTATTGGGTACTTAGTTGATCGATATTAGAATGCAGATCATCTGTATTGATTGCTCTTTTATGTGGAATTTAGTAGTACTAAAGAAGTTGAAGGATCCTAAGAGGCAATAAAAATGGTATAGAAATAGTAAAGCTAGATGGAGAGAGGTTATATTTGGGAGAAATACGTAGAAGAAGTATATCCTTGTAAATTGAGAAGGTAGGTTTACAGGATTTATTTGTTAATGGTAACTGTACGTGTTTTGTGCTCTTGGTGTTGGTCGCTTTTGCATTGTTACCCTGTCTTTATGTGTTTGTTACTAGGTGTTGGTTGTGTAAATTTAATGTAATATGGGCTCTTTTCGCATGATGCTGTACTTGCATTCTTTGATGAGAATTCCATGTCGCCTGTTCAGACAGAAATCAAATCATAATTTGTCACAACTAATGCAGTTTTTGTGGAAAACATGCATTTGAAAGTCAAAAGTGACTGTGGTTTACTCTCATCCAGAGAAACAATACAAATAGTTGAGAATGATTTGCAAGTCCGGTAATGGTATGAGAATGATCTGCAATTCCGGTAATGGTATCTCAGAGGACACCAATTGAAATTCCACTGCACATCCAATTGTTAATCTGTTGATTGTACTTTCGTGATTTATATAACATTCTTCAAGCACTGCATCAAAGAATGTTAGGATGCTAATTCTGTTATCATCTGTTCAGATGATAATATTGTAAAAGAAATAGTAGGAATAGTGCTCTTGCTTTACAATGAAATAAATTCCTGGGCGGAGTTATTAGCTCTCCATCAAGTGTTTATGGCAAGGTACTTTTCTCTCTTTAAAGGTGAAGGGCCGTTAACAACTGATGGACTGTTGATACCCCCAGCCTAAAGATTTTATGATTAAATGCATGCTTTACAATTGACGACACCTGCAGCATTATTCTCAAAGGAAGGACCATGGTTTCCTTCTTTAGGTTTTTCTGAATGTGCAAGACTGTAGGATAGTGGCTTTATAATACAGGACATGAAAGATTCTTTTTGTGTGCGTGTTTGGAGAACTTAAGAATTTGCTACTTCATATGCTATTACTCACTCTTTCATTCTCCAGGTGGAAAGTGTTCATGAGTCACTTGATAGACGGATTTCTTCTTTGGAAAAATTGAAACAAAGTGAAGCTCCACAGCCTCTGCAAGCAACAGAATAGGAGACTAGAGATGTTCTACTTTAGTTTGATGTTGTGGCTCCAGACATGTTTTTCTTATAAAGCTGTTGGTTTCTATATGGATCTTGTCTCCTTGTTAAAGAATAATCATGACGCCTATATCTTTGCGTGGTAATACTCTATCAGTTTAAAGAGTCTTCCTGGAGATGCAAGATTGCAATTTATATTGGATGATTGGCAATGCATGAGTTTTCAAATTTTAAATGTGGTTGATATTATTATGTAAGGTGTTTAAAAAAGTATTTATACATCACGTCTTAAAAGTTGCCAGGTTTTCTTAGCAACGGCTGGTTAGTTTATCATGATAGTCATATTATTTTGCGTACCATATCATCTTAAAGTGCGAATCCACGTGTGGATTCGTCTTAGAAACTGGACATATTGTCACTTGTGATTGCAGTAAATAATGCACACCATTCTTGCAAATGCAACTATAGAAGTTTTCATTTGAGATGATGGTGATAAGCTGCAATAAAATCACCACCTGTGCTTTCTATCTCAATAGGAAGAGATAAATGGGAAGCTTACACAGATGAGTGTTGCTCCCATTATGGTTCAATGTAGCTGCACCAGCACTGGATTGTCCTGAATCAATATGATTTTATCTGGGAACTAGTTAGTGCTTCTATATTGTTTGATTTGCTGTGCTCTGGCAGGACAAGTCTTCCACCTCACCTTGACGATGGTTATTCGAGGCATTTGGAAGAAACACAGCAAAAAAATGCTGCTTGCTGTGTGTTAATGATGAATCAAGATCTTTTTTGGCACATGGAAAGCATCAAAGCTAAATGTTATCTCTTCATATTTCACACATCCAATAGGCAATAATACGAGGTCTGCGTAAGAGAGGTTTGATGAAAAACCTGGTTGTTATTTGATTGGAAATATATTAAATCTGATTTTTAATGGTAGTGGTTGTAACTGTGATAATAAATGTTCGGTAATTTTTAACATCGATATAAAAATACTAAAAAAAGTATTCTGAAACAAAAAAAAAAAACATTTTTTTTTTAAAGAGAGGTTATGCAAGGATATAAGATTATCAACAGAGCTTTGAAAATTGCCTAGACATGAGTACATGACATGCTAATGGCACCAACACGGCTATTGTTATCGTGCTTTTCCTGCATAGAAGAAGAAGAAGAATCACTCGAGGCCTTTTTGGTTCGAATGTCTCTGTCATTTACACTTCTTTCATGCAATTTTATAAGAGAACCTACTACATCTCTCATGGATGGTCTCTTATCAGCCACTGATTCAGTACACTCAAGTGCCAATTCTAACAGTTTTAAAGCCTTATGTTGCTCATCTCTATTCCAGAAACTGATTTCTCTATCAAGGAAGCAAACACATTCGTCATTCTCTTCCAGCTTCTTCCTCGTCCAGGAAACGATATCCAGACCTTCTTCAAAGCTGGGGTCAACTGGAAATTTTCTGCAAACAATCTCTAACAGGATGACCCCGTAGCTGTATACATCGACTTTCTCTGTCAAACGGATCGAGTATGCATTCTCTGAAATTTTGGACAACGAAAAAGCAGAAACACAAGACAGGAATTAGTATTTGAGCATGATTAATGAGCCGAAAGAATGTTTTAGCTTGGTAGAAAGCGACTTACCTGGTGCCATGTAGCCTAGAGTTCCTACAATTCTAGACCTCGTCGAGCTTGAATCAGAATCAAGAAGCATTTTTGACATCCCAAAATCTCCGACCTTCGGTTCCAATTCAGAATCCATCAAAATGTTATCTGACTTGACAACTCTGTGAATGATTTGTGGCACGCAATCATGATGAAGGTAAGAAAGGGCTTGTGCAACACCAAGAGCAATGCGATATCGGGTGTCCCAATCCAAAGCCATGCGTGGTTCATGTCTGTGGAGGACATCAAATAACGTTCCTCCAGACATGAATTCAGTTACAATGAACCCATAACCATCTTTAATGCAGTAACCTCCCATTCTCACGATATTTCGATGCCTGACCACGCTCAAAGTTCTCATTTCAAGGTTGAAGTTATCCCCAGACAAGCTCACCTTTTTGACAGCCCAATTCTTTCTGGAGTTTGCAGATTCTGTCCTGTAAACTGTGCCATGCTTGCCTCTCCCGATTACATATTCATCACTCGTGCCTTCTGTAGCACGCATTATATCTTCAAACTGTAAATCTTCTGGCAAATCTTCAGTATGAGATTGACATTCTCGAAGAAGTGATTGATCACGGTGATATTTATGCTGAAGTACCCGAACCGCTATTATGTAAACCACAGAACAAAGCAATGCCATAGAGATAACGACACATATAATGACAGCAGCCAGCACATGCCGGCCAAGCCTTCTTGTATGGCCTTCTCTGATATTCTTGCAGTATCTTGCATCATTACCTAGCAAACAAAGTTCAGGATTTCCAAGAAAAGACCCTGGATATGAAGCCACTATTCTCATCCAAGACGTTGGAAGCTTGCCAGAGAGTTGATTGAATGATATGTTGACAAAGTAAAGGGAGATCATGTTGTTGAGTTCTGTCGGCATCTCACCAAAGAAGCTGTTGCTTGAAAGATCAAGAATCTGTAACTTGTCTAGATTGCCGAGACAAACTGGTATTGTACCAGAAAGCTTATTATAGCTCAGATTAAGAACTGAACTAAAATGGTTTATCTTACTCAAACTGCAAGGAATAGGACCTTCAAGCATATTACTGCTAAGCTGCAATTCAAAGAGACCTTGAAGAGGAGAGAAGGAGTCAGGAATAGCTCCACTAAGTTTGTTCTCTTGAAGGAGAAGGCTTTCTAATTTTTCCAATGAAGTGATCTCTGAAGGTATTTTTCCTGAAAACTGATTCTTACTCAAGTCTATTTTAATCAACTTTCTGCAATGACTCAGGCCAGAGGGAATGCTTCCCGTTAAATTATTAGAAGAAAGTCTTAAGGATTGAAGATTTGCAAGCTTTCCAAACTCAGGAGGTATAGAGCCAGAGAATTTGTTCCCTGAGAAATCAACCATTGATAGATTGCTCCAAGAACCAAACACTGCAGGTATTTTTCCTTCAAGCAAGTTTCCTCTGACTTCCAAGTAAGAGACCCCAGAGTTCCTCTCCAAATCGGTTGGTATACTCCCCTCTAGAAGATTGTTACTAAGAATCACCCTCCTTAGAGACCAACACTTGCCAATCTCAACCGGAAAGCTCCCATTAAACCTATTGTCCCCAAGGGTCAGAACTCTCAGATTTTTGCCATTGCATACATTAGGTGGAATTGGTCCATAAAGGTGGTTCGAGGTTAGGTCGAGTCTATCAAGATCTGGTGATTTTTTTCCAAGATCAAACGGTACCTCGCCAGTAAGGTCATTATGAGCAAATGAAAGATAGGTGAGTTTTGTAAAATTGGTGATTTCAGATGGGATTATACCACTCAAATTATTGCTGTACAGAGCTAATATTTTAAGGTTGCTCAATCTCCCTATCTGCCTTGGAATACGGCCTTCAATAAAATTATTGGACAGGAAAAGAACCTCAAGATTCTCAAGATTACATATTTCAGGAGGGATGTTCCCTCCTATAAGGTTATTCTGAAGCCTGATTTCAACAAGTGAACTGCAATTTCCAAGCTCAGAAGGCAATGAGCCATCAAGCTTGTTGTCAAAGAGAATTAGATTGGTCAAATATTGGAGAGTTCCAGCTAATCTAGGAATATGACCAACAAGGTTATTGCCAGAAAGAGCAATGGTCACAAGCTGAGGGCATTGAGAAATCCTCTCAGATATTGTGCCATTGAGCTTGTTCCCTGAAAGAACAAGCTCTTGTAAATTTTCAAGACCCCACAAAGTTTGTGGAATTTCCCCTTCGAGTTTATTTCCATCAAGATAAAGGACTTGAAGTTGCAAAAGACCCTTGAAAATCTCTGGTGCAATGACTCCTTCAAAATTGTTTTGAGAGGCGATAAACACAGTAAGGTTTTGGCAATTACTGAGAGTAAAAGGAAAAGATCCAGAAAATGCGTTCTCATGAATCCAAAGATCAGAGATTGCGCAGGAAGGCAAGAAATCTGGCAACAACCCTGTTAGGTTATTTGTGTTCAGATACAGAGAATTTAACTTTGGCAGAGAAAATATTTCACTTGGAACCTCTCCACTCAAGTAATTGTTATACAACCCTAGGTATTCAAGGTTGGTGCAGAAGCTTACCTCAGGAGGAATATTACCAGAAAGAGAGTTGTAGCCCAAGTCTAATTGTACAAGCTTCTTTGATTTGAAAACATCAGCTGGAATTGAACCTTCCAAGGCATTGTAATTGAGAAGAATGGTATTGAGCTGACCACAGTTTCCAAGCAGGCGGGGAATAACACCGGTGAAATGGTTTCCACTGAGATCAAGTAAGCTCAAATGCTTATGGAGGCAAAGATAAGAAATGGAGTTGTTCAAGATACCAGAAAGACCATATCCTGACAGGTTTAAGGCCTTGACTTGAAAACTTTTGTTGGGATAGCAAGAAACTCCAGGCCATTGGCAAGGAGATGAGCTCGATTGGTTCCATGGCAAGAGCTTTTGAGAATGCAATGGAAGACTATCTTGGAACTTGAGAAGGTCAATTGCTGATGAAGGTAATGAAGCTGGTGAAGAAGCTTGGAAAAGGGTAAGAAAGATTAGAACAAAACATTGGCGAAGAAGAAACATTGTTACTAATGTTCATAGACCAAATTAAACATAACAAGGAAAGTGGTTTGCTACCGAAGTTGTGGGATATATTCTCTGTCTGTGTAATGGTTATTCTTCTGAATATATAATGTTTCTTCACTGTTTCCTATGAGAGTTTGATGTCTTTATGTTTGTTGAAGAGGTGGGGCGGCATATGCTCTTTATGGGGAAACTAATGACAGCAGGTGTAAAGAAAGAGGTCCAAGTTGTTAGTTTTGGTCGTTTTGTGCAGCTTTGACACTTGAATATTTCAGATAAGGTGGCCATGATGTTTGCCATTTGCCATCTTATTTTAAGCCAGAACCATGCAAATCACCAGAATAAAAATAATGGTGTTTTCAAGACTCATTAGGGCCAACCTTGCTTCAACTTTTCTCCATCGATGAAGTATACAATAAGGCAACCTAGCAAATCATCATATCCTTCGGATATTCAATGTTTTCTTTTAACCTCGTGTTAAACAAGTGGATTGCTGCACAACACCAACCTCCAGGGTCTAGGTCTTCCATCTTTTGAGCTCGTTCACCAGTGAGTTATCTGTTAGTTCATCTCAAAATCAATTTAAATGAGGATTTGATCTCGATTTATATGAAAACTAATTTGAAAAAATCGTTCACCAATACAAATTATTATATCCTTTGTATATTAAATGCTTGTCTGCCTCTCTAGTTAATACCGACATTCCTGGTCTGCTGGTTGCTCCAGATTTGTTGCTGATGTACCCCATTTCCAATTTGGGATTCTTTCTGTTTCAGCATGTACACGGCAATGAGCTTTGCTGCCTGTATGATGATGCACTTGCCAGCAGCCATAAAAACCTGCAATAGCATCATTTGGAGCACCCTATTTCCTTCATAAAGACTACAAGCTAGCCCATGATTCCTTGTTGCCAAATTGTTTATGTAGTTGAGTTTATTTTTTAAAATGTTTTTTTATTCAAAATTATATTAAAATAATATATTTTTTATTTTTAAAAAAATTATTTTTAACATCATCACATACAAATATTATAAAAACATAATTTTTTTAAAATTTAAAGTAAAAATTAAAAAAAAATCATTTTTTTTAAAAAACATTTTTCAAATGCATTCCTAAACACTCCCCGTAGGGGATATCTCAAGGTAGGAGAGAGTGATTGTTTGAGAGTATGGTTATGGTTGCTTTTAAAAATATTTTTTGTTCATAAATACATTAAAATAATATTTTTTAAAAAATATATTTTTGATATCAACATATAAAAATAATTTAAAAACATTAATGTTTAATTTAAAATTAAAAAAAATCATTTAAAAAAAATACTTTCAAAACACAATAACACAATATTAAACAGAACATAAAACTGAGATCGAGGGAGGTATTTGCCCACCCAAATTGTTGTTTGGCAGCTTCATAAACTCTAATGTCGTCAACTGCTCTAATTTTTCTCTAGACAATGGTTGCAGGGATGACAAGTTCTGTAAACAAGCTGGGAGCATCCCTCCTAGATTATTTCTAGAAAGATCCAGTAGCTGTTCCAAGTTCTTCAGTTCATACCATCCTGGACAATTTTCAATTTATAACTAGATCGCTTGTCTGTAGCTGTGGACTGTCTAAGCTGTCTATTTTCTTAAAAAAAATAATGATTGAACGTGGCAAGTGTATATTTAAAATAAATAAATGGCTGCACATTATAAAGAGAATGGAAAAACAATATTGACGTACGTTAATTTTCAGGAACTTCAACAATGGAGGATAGAATGGGAAATATAACATTGAGAACCAGAATAAAGTAAAAAAAAAAAAGATTACCAACAAATCTAGGTGTTGAGAAATTAAAATTTGATATTGGTGTCAAGAATAAAATTGTAAAATCAAAACATTGAGGATTAAAACCTAAAATACCATCAATTGAAGGACTAAATTGAAGATTTCTAAGTCCACAAATTCACAAAGAAAAATAAAAATCAAGCGAGTGAGGAACGAATTCTAAAAAAAGAAAAAAAAATCAAAGTAAAAATACATCATATGATTGCTCTACATGCTTGACCCGACAGGTTGAGTCATAACTAGATGAAATGGTGAATAGAACCCAGGCTCAAGAAGAAAGATTAATATTAAAAAAATAAATTTTGAAGGGTGAAATAAATTAATTTAATTAAAAAAGAAAAATCTAATAAAGAGAGCAAATAAAACTGAGCAATATCATGTGCAATTTAATGCTGAATTATAAAATAAATTAATTTAATCTAAATAAAAAATATCTTGAAAGGGGAAGATCCAGAAAAGAGAAAAGAAAAATGAGGCAACCCATATTACTCTCAAAAGGTTGGAAAAAATCCCCTTAAAAATGACAAAAAAATATTAGCTAATCAAACAAAAAATATACAAGTCAACCCAACTTAACTTCAATAACTTATGACACGGGACACTAGATACGAATTACCTCGCAAAAAAATCAAAATAAATCATGAAATTAAAGGGTTGTTAGTTATGCGTTTTGGCATTGGTTAGCCCACGAGGGATGAACCTGGTCTATTTATCTAGGGGTGTTACTTATTAGTAACCACAAGGTAACCGCTAAGTAACCTCTCCTCTCTGGTATAAATATGAATTTCCCTCTCCATAGTGATTACAAGTTATTCATATAAGTGAATATAGTTTTTTCTCTCAATACTCTACATTAAACTTGTTACTTTATGTAAAAACGTTCGTGTCGTGAAACATCGTTTTGATTCTAGTAATCGAGGTGGTCTTGAAGCAATTGATCCTGGAACAAGAAAACAAAATATTACAAATAAGTTTTCTGTATAGAATCTACAAGGGTTAATAAATTGATGTAAAAAATATACATATAAAAGATCCAACCTTAAATTGGGCTACATCTCTGATTATAGAAGACAAAAAAAAAACAATGCAACAAGATTTTCATTCATTAAAATAATAAAAAATAAGAATAAAATCGTGCACAAAAAAAATATTTGAAAGAAAATAATCAGAGATTAAATTGAAAAATAAAATTGAACAAAACCAGGAAAAAAACTTTAGGTGACATGCAAAATTATGAGTTTCAAGATTTATTTTAATGAAACTCATGTAAAATTATGATGTACATTGATTAACCAAAAAACTTTTAAAATTATAATTAAAATAAAAAATAATTTCAACATCAACTATCAAATTTCAACATGAGCTAGAATGTTGCATGAAGATAAAGCCGCAAATCACAATTTAAACAGATACATATATTCCAGGTACATGGATTCATATCAATAATGAGTTAGGACAAAGATTTTTCTTAATCACTATTAAGAAAAAACAGTAATAAATGCATAATGTTTATAGGTTTTAAGAAATGAAAGACTAAGTTGTGACTTTGCTAATAATTCAGGGACTGAAATATCAATTTACTCTTCTTACCATCCATAAGCAACTATTTTCTCACCCATATCCCTCCCGCCAAACAAAGAGGGTTTAAGCTCTCATCTCCTCTCCAATTCAAAAACCCTAACCCCTAATTTCTCAAATCCAAACCCTAACCACAATGAGCTACGCTGCCTACAAGATGATGCACTGGCCAACTACCATAGACACGTGCGTCTCTGGTTTCGTAACCCATTCTCGCTCCGAGTCAGCCCAAGCTCCTCAACTCCACACTGACGATCTTGACTCTGACTGGCCTTCACGCCGCCGCCGCGGTGGAGGAATTGGCCCTACTCCGAACCTAATTGTTGCTTCCGGTAATGTTCTTGAACTATATGTTGTTAGGGTTCAAGAAGAGGGGGCGAGGAGTTCGGGTGAATTGAAGCGTGGTGGAGTTATGGATGGTGTTACTGGAGCTTCTCTTGAGCTTGTTTGCCATTACAGGTATGGTAAATTCGAAAAAGGAACGATCGTTTTTGAGGGTTTTAGGGGTTTGGGTTTGCTGGTTTTGGATGGATTTGGAAATTTGATTGAAAGAAGGTAGATTTTAGTGGTAAGTGTTAAAATTTAGGGTTAAGGTTCTTGGGGTTGGCTCAAATTGAAATATTTTTTTTTACAGTATGCTAGTTTTAGATGTATCTGGCTGGGTTTAGCTCAATATGGAAACCTGATGCTGTGTTTTCTGGGTTTCGGTAAATTGGAAGCTAAACTAGCTAACATTTTCTGATGAATGTGTGGATTTAGGTGCTTGTAGTTTTGGGTTTGGGTCAAGTCAGGACTTGATTTTTATTCCGAGGTTATCAATGTAATTGTTCATTTTTCCTGTCTTTTTTAAGGGTAATGTTGAATTGGTTTTGCAGGTTGCATGGTAATGTTGAGTCAATGGGAGTGTTGTCTGTTGAAGGTGGTGATGATTCTAGGAGAAGGGATTCTATTATCATAGCATTTAAAGATGCAAAGATTTCTGTTTTGGAGTTTGATGATTCGATTCATGGACTTCGCACAAGGTAAAGTTTATACTGTATATCATCATCATCATCATTGACGTGGAGCTTTTGTTTTGGTGGCAGTGCTACTACAAATCTATTTGATTTTCTGATAATGTTTTACATTTTATTTTGTTTAAAATTGATTCTTTTTCAGCTCTATGCATTGTTTTGAAGGTCCAGATTGGCGTCATTTGAAAAGAGGTAGAGAATCATTTGCAAGAGGTCCATTGGTAAAGGTTGATCCTCAAGGAAGATGCGGAGGTGTTCTTGTTTATGATTTGCAGATGATAATACTTAAGGCTGCTCAGGTAATTTTTACTCTATGTAATCCAAGTTATTCTACTACTTTAACCCTTTTTTCCTTTTAGATGGATCATGTTTTTGTAAATAGCATGTAAAGTAATCATGCCTGATAGAATCACAACATAAAACTGTTCAAATGTTTTTGTTTTAATGGAAAAATTGTATTAGTGTTGTGAATATCATAGGGTCTTTAGCTGGATGTTTCCATTGAACACAAGGCACATTTTTATATATGATATGAATATCCCGGAATTAAATGAACTATGAACCAAAACATGCAACTCATTCCTGTATTAAAAATGAACCATAAAAAAATAAAAAAAAATAAAGAAAGCAACTCTTGACAGACCCTTTGATACATGGTTTTTGTACAGGCAGAGGAAAAAACATAACTCTTGGGATTTTTATACCTTAAGCAATATTTTGGGTTTTGTCAAGGAGAAAAGTGAAAGAGCTTATGGGGAAGATTAGTGATTCTAATAAATCCACTGCTTTCCACAGATTGACTATAGCACCAACAGCTACTGTTGCTTGTTATTGGATCTTTCCATATGAATAATTTCCCCTTCTATTTTTAGTTTGTGCCTACATTATACTTTGTTTAAGAAGACAGTTTCCCACGATCAAGCTTAGTAGAGCTCCAAACTCTGAAGCAGAATGAACCACTCTGCCGGTTTACCCATCTCAACTCCTTGAAGGATTCTTGCCAAAATCTTGGGTTTTGGCTCACAGGAAAGCATTTTCTTTTGCAATGAAGACTTCATAGAATATCTGTTCCAGATGTTTACTTACTGATTTGCAGTCATTGAACTTCTTCGTTAGTTTCTTTTGCTTTGTGAATGGTTGGTAGTCCTTGGTGCCTGCATTTATGGGGTGCTTTCTTATAAAAAATAAAATAAAATAAAAATAGTAGTATCTTTACTTTAACCTTTGAGACAGAAATACTTGACCCTGGAACTTTTGTTGTCAGGCTGGTTCTGCCTTGGTTCAAGATGAAGATGCTTTCAGTTCTGGAGCTGCTATCTCTGCTCATATTGCCTCTTCTTACATCATTAATCTTAGAGATTTAGACATGAAACATGTAAAAGATTTCATATTTGTGCATGGTGAGTCTGATTATGAACCCAAATTCTCTTTCTAGACTATGCTTTGAACCTAAAACCTGGGGCTAATGGATGTTTAAAATGAATGTTGCAACATGTGAGCATGTGAACACTGGAAAAATAGTTTGGGTATGGTGGGGGTAGGTCCAAGGTTTGTATCTTACCTATAAAGAATATGTAGATCAAACTACGATTGGGTCATTTTTTGAAGAAAAAGACTTCTGAATTATAGATACATATGCATGCCAAACGTTTTGTACTGCATAATTTTAGTTGACATTTTAAATTGCTGATTGCAAGTTTGAAATCTGGTAATCTACCTTGCCACATTTTTTCTTCATACGATGATATTCTTCATAAGGCATTAACATGTTGTCTTAGCTAGTTATGTATTCTCATTCGAATATGTACACAAAGAGCTTTGATCATTGTACATTTCTGACACTGTTGATGTTTCCTGGTGTTTTGCGATATGCAGATTATATTGAACCTGTGGTGGTTGTCCTTCATGAGCGAGAGCTTACTTGGGCTGGGCGTGTTGTGTGGAAGCATCATACTTGCATGATTTCTGCTCTTAGTATCAGTACAACTTTGAAGCAACCGACCCTTATATGGTCTATTGGAGTATGTTTCTAAAAAGAACTATCTTAAGGGATCAAAAAATTAATATTAGAAAAGATGTGTTTTGGCCAAATTTTTGTCGCCTTTATATGAAATTTTATATAGGCCTATTTCTTGAGATACATGCCTAGTGACGTAGAACAATTATCCTAAAAGTTATGGACCAAATTGACAAGGCCAAGCCTGAAAAGAAGTCTGAAACAAAACCCAAAAGCATCTTATATGAAGCATGAAGTTACTTTTGTCCTGTTTTAATTGTTTTCCTAGTTAATTTTGGATTTTAATTTTTTTTCCTATTTAGCTTAGGACTTTTAATTTAATTAATATTTTACTATCTAAGAAATCCTAATGCTAGATGGATTCTGTTAGTTAGGTAAGTTTTAATTATGAATCCTTTCTTATAAAAGATTTAAGGACTAATATAAATAAGGATATCTAGTTTATTTTATGGCAATGAAGACTATTATTTAGATTTAAATAAAAATACCAAAGAATTTTCTCTAGATTCTCTACAGCTAGGTCTCCATACTTTGTGTCACCTTGAGATATCTTGCCTATATATATTCATGGTTGAAATGAAAATGATCAAAGCATCACTTTATAGAAGGTACTGGCATTTTTATTAAATATTTTCAAATCATCATAATACTTTTGCAGATTTTCTCTCTTACATTTGTGTTCTCTTTCAGAATCTCCCGCATGATGCTTACAAGCTGCTTGCAGTGCCATCTCCGATTGGTGGTGTTCTTGTGATTGGTGCAAACACTATCCATTATCACAGTGAGGTAAGCTCTGCTGCCAGAGTCTAATTTCATATGAATATAATTCTGGTTTTATTCTTTCATCTGTAAGCTTGATAACATGAGAGTTTTGTTGTGCAGTCTGCTTCTTGTGCATTGGCTCTGAACAGCTACGCTGCTTCTGCAGATAGTAGGTATTGACTCTGTCTACCTCCTTAAAACTATGCCTTCAGACAAAAAAATAAAATATATGAACTGTATCGTGTTTTTCTGCCAGTGTTTTGTAAAATAGCAAGCCCTTAAATGTGTTTGTGCTAAAATTTTAGAAATTTGGCCTCTTCATGCTATTATACCTTTCAGTTTCCAGTATGTCTTATAAACATGCTGCCTTTTTTTGTTTGCATTTTCTTGTTTTTTCTCCTCTTTCATTAGTCAAGAGCTGCCAAGAGCAACTTTCAGTGTGGAACTTGATGCTGCCAGTGCAACATGGCTATTAAAAGATGTAGCCTTATTGTCAACAAAAACTGGGGAACTCCTGTTACTGACCCTTGTTTATGATGGAAGGTAGCTGTGTCCCATCTCTCTTTTTTTCTTGCAACAATTAGCAGTTTCCGCATTTCTAATAATAACTTGCTTGGAATCCTATTTTCTAGAGTTTAGCCAACAATGAAGCTGATCAAGAGGAACATATCCTTGCAGATCCTTCTAGTTAGGGATGGAGGTGTATTTGAATTGAGATTTAGTTTCTTCTTGTGATATAGCAATTTGCCACTATATCTGTGCTAAGATTACTTGATTTGATGAGCTCTAGAAGCATGAAAAGGCGCCAAGATGATTTTTTTTCTTTCATTTCTTTCTTGTTTTTGTCAAATGTGCAATCTATATATGTGTGCAAATTTATGATTGTTGACATAGTTTTTGAAGTTTGGTTATTGCTATATTTTTTTTGCTTCACAAGATGAGGGTTATAAAATGCAATGATGGTCATTGGTTAGAGAAATTGTTATATTGCTGCAACTCATGTGATGGAATTTGGTACCATGAAATGTTACCCAACAGAGATCTAGTTTTAAAGTTAGGATCTAGATAGATTTATAGATATGAAATAGATGTGAAGAGAGATGATCATGAGAAGGTAAATACTTTGGAAAGTTTAGCTTGGTATGTAATTCTTACAGTAGGTTCAAATTTTTCATGTTTTAAGAAATTGCATCATATGTTTCCTTTTTGAAATCATTTTGCTATGATGTTTTAAATCTTTCATATTCCAAGTGCTTTTGGAATCAAGTTTCATTTTAATAGCTCATGTATTTGATGTTTCTTTTTCTTCTCCCCTTGAAGGGTTGTGCAAAGACTCGATCTTTCCAAGTCTAAAGCTTCAGTACTTACTTCGGTTAGTTACTTCTAACATATTCTGCCCTAAACTCCTTTTCATGTGAAGCTTCTTCTGTATTCTTTCCATTGATATCATTCTTGACTATAATTTTTTCCAACTAACATTTTTTTTCATACAGGATATTGCAACACTTGGAAATTCGTTCTTTTTCCTGGGAAGTCGGTTGGGAGACAGTTTGCTTGTGCAGTTTACTTCTGGATTGGGATCTTCAGTGTTGTCACCTGGTTTGAAGGAAGAGGTATTGTGTTGGATGCTTTCCATTCCTCTTTGCAAGTTAATGTTGACAGGTTCAATGAAATTGTTTTGGCCCATCAAATTCTACATGTTTTCTGCCTCTGAAATTCAAGCAACTGGCAATCATCTTTGGATCATGTTTTAAATCTTAATCTTAAAATTGTCAGACTAATTAATTCTATCTTCTCACAATTGGTCTTGATAAAAAAATTCTTTTTCTGTGTTGTTTTCAAGCAAATTTCTTTAGAAAGTGTTGTTTTCTTTTTTCTATAATTCTGAAACCTTCTCTGCTACCTTGTATCTACAGGTTGGAGATATTGAAGGTGAGGTGCCTTCAGCAAAGCGATTGAAGGTGTCCTCTTCTGATGCTTTACAAGATATGGTTAGTGGGGAGGAGCTTTCCCTGTATAGTTCAGCGCCAAATAATGCAGAATCATCACAGGTTGTATCAGTTATTGTTCTCCTTTATACTTTATCCACAATGCATTTTATAAAAGTAAAAAATAAAGTAGCAAGAACACTTATTCTGGGAATGATGCAGGGCAGATTTGAATTTCTGTCCTACAACTAAAAGCATTTTATGACGAGTCATGCCTGGAAACCTGGGGATTTAAGGGTTTGGATTAGAGAATAAAGGATTTGAGTTTTACAACTCAAGTAAGTATGAGTGTGAGGTAGCTACTGGAGTTGATCTTGAATCATAGGTAAGATAAATCACATTGCATTGCATCAGCTAACATGTTGGACTCAAAGCTCTAGTAAAGAAGAAGACTGAATTTCCACCATCCTTCTAAGTTTACAAATAGCACCTTAGTGATGTTCTTAGTTTTCTTTTCAAGTTAGAGGCTCATCTAAAATGATCCTCCTTTCTGCTAGCTTGAAAATAACATTACTATGTTTTCTTGATTGCCATGACTGCTGTGAACATGAATCCTTCCTGGCCATCTTTTTTACATTTTGTCATAATTATTGTGATATTTTTAGGTTTGACTGTATTCTAATTTTATTCTGGTTAGCATTTTCTTAATGACATTTTTTTTTTGTAATAATCCCGACCCTCTTTTTTCTGTCTTTCTGGCTACAGAAAACTTTCTCATTTACAGTGAGGGATTCGTTGACCAATGTTGGCCCTCTGAAGGACTTTGCATATGGTTTAAGGATTAATGCAGATGCAAATGCAAGTGGAATCTCCAAACAAAGCAACTATGAATTGGTTAGTATTGCACACGAGATTGCTATTTTTGTTATGTTTTACATATTTGATATTCTAAAACCTATTAGAAGGTAAGGAAGTGAAATCTCAGGAATAAGTTGCTCTAATTTTTGAGGTTCACTCAAGATGTTCAGCCCTCCCCCGATTTGATTTCTGGTACCACCAGGCTCATGCTCCAACAATTGGTTCCATGTTTACAAGAGGAATGTACTGAGCAAAATAAGAAGTTATGAATTATGGATTTTGTCAAGTTAAGAAATTCAGACTAGAAAAGCTCTTGTTTCAAATTTAATTATCTTTGAATTTTTCTTGGCTAATCTTTTCAGGTGTGCTGCTCCGGACATGGTAAAAACGGAGCTCTCTGTGTCCTTCAGCAGTCAATTCGCCCAGAAATGATTACAGAGGTTATCCTTAGTCTTATTTTTATGATTCTTAGATGGGAGGTAGCTTTGAGTTTTATAATTTCTTATGATTTTTTTTTGGGTTGTAGAGTTTTATCTATGTTACAATACCATACAGATTCTGTTATTTGAATATTTTTCATTAATTATTTTGAATGTCCTTATTGTTGGATCATACAATGTATTGTTGGAACATCATTCTTGCCCCTTAGAACTTGTGATTACTTCCATAAGGTCCAGTAACTTTTACCAGCACTCTTTTCATTTTTTCATAATTTTTCCTTCGCAAGTACAATAGAGAATCCTGTATCAAGATGAAAGTTTATACATTCATATCTGTTTATATCAAGTACTTTCATGTCTCATTGATGATGATATTGTTGATTGAATATTCACATTTAGAACACTGACAGTCATGATACCATCTTATATCTTAGCTGTTTATAAATGGAATCATTATTCAATCTGTACAGTCATACAATTATGTACTGCAACTTCATTAAGACCAACTTTTATCATGGCTAAGTGCATCTTTCTTGTACATGTGTTTCTGAATGCAGGTTGAACTTCCTGGATGTAAAGGAATTTGGACCGTTTACCACAAGAATGCACGTAATCATAGTGTTGACTCATTGAAAATGGCTTTGGATGATGAATATCATGCATATTTGATCATAAGTATGGAGACACGTACAATGGTAATCCCATTAATTTGTGTTAACAGAAGTTATTTGCAAAATCTGCAAACTGTGTGGTTCTCAGTTGAACTTGTCATGACCTGATGCATAGAAGATAATTGTTAGTCTTCACTTTTTTTTTAATATTATTATTAAATTCTCAATTTGCTCTTGCAATTTCCTATTTGGAATCAGGCAAACACATGGCAAGAAATATGGTTAATATCTTTATATTCAAACAAGAGACTTTCCAGTCCTTTCACTGTATTTTGGTGTCTTTTTCTTTGCGTTTTCTCATACAAGTGACCATTTGATGCATCCAGTAAAATTATCAGAATTGTCTAGCTAAGTAGGCAAAGTGAAAGTGGCAAGTCAGGAAAGTTATGGAATCAAATGGAAGATAAATTTTTTGTAAAATATGTGAGTGCAGTAGAGTTGCAGAAATAACTGTGAAATATACATCCACGTAATATGCCTTGGTATTGTTTTTCAGAAGACTTGACATAAATATAGGAGCATAGGACATTGTTCAGGTCAGCACTTGCACAATCCCCTTTTAAACGGGACCAATGCTATACCACAGAGAGGTTGTACATGATGTCATTGTAGCTTAAATAGAGGATATAGATGTAATAAGAATTTGAGCAAACTTCTTTTACTTCAGGCAGTCCGAACACTATAATTGACAGTCCATCTCTCTCTCTCTCTCTCTCTCTCACACACACACACACAGATATGGACGTTGATACTCTGCTCTCATCTATATAGAATCAACCTGTTTGTTATCTATATTTTCGATGAATGCCTCTATTTGTGAAATTTAATTCCGTTTCTCTCTCCCCTGTGAATGTTCATTATCACTGCTTATCATCTATAGGGAATTATCCTGTTTATTATCTGTAGTCTTAATGAATGTCTCCATCTTCAAAATTCAAGTATTTCTTTATGAATACAAGGCAATAAGTTGCTAGTTTTGGAATAGTTTACGAGTGTAATTTCATGGCTATTTCACAGTGGTCTCTATGTCAGGCCTAGGAGCTTGCAACTCCTTTATTTTTTATTTGCTAAAGCACGTGGAATCATCTACATGTGCATCTTTCCCTAAGCCTGACTAAATATAAGTGCAAAGCATCATATACTCTGAAAGTCATCTACGTGTACACTGAGATGATGGAGGAGAAAATTTGAAAATCAAACCTGATTTGCAGTTCCAAATGTTGTCATTTTCTTATCAAAAACATCTCCTTAGTTGTATAGTTTATGATCAGCATCATGTAATTTTGTTCTTTAATTGCACTCTATTTTTGCATGCGGAGTAGGTTCTTGAAACTGCTGATCACTTGACGGAAGTCACTGAAAGTGTGGACTATTTTGTGCAAGGAAGAACAATTGCTGCAGGGAACTTGTTTGGAAGGTGAGAATTCATCTAGTTTTTGTGACTTGGATTTACTTTCTTATGAATGCGGTTTGATTTCCTTGTTTCCTTATATTGTCTTGCCTTTTAGATGACTATTTTTTCTTTTCATTCAATTTCTGAAATGCAAATGAGCATTGTTCTATTGATTTTTCGTCCAAGCATGAATGCCAACTGTTATCAGTAAATTCTATGCAACTACTTTTCCCATTGATTTTTGCCATGCTTCTTGTTGTCTATATGCAATTGTATGTCTTGTCATACAAATTAAAATGATAAGTGATTGAAGACATGTCATCTAAGGCTTGCTGTAAATTGTGGCTGAATGATTTTATTGCTTTACTGGTTGATTGACCATGTTCCGCAGATTTTTTGCCATTTTATTTCTTTTCCCTTGAGATGAGAAATTGGCTCCATTTTCTTGATATCAACTTAGAAACTAAAATTTCATACTTCTTGGTTATTTCCCTTTTCAGACGTCGAGTTGTCCAGGTGTTTGAACGTGGTGCTCGAATCTTAGATGGTTCTTTTATGACTCAAGATCTAAGCTTTGGAGGTTCTAGCTCGGAAACTAGTCGTTCTGAGAGTTCCACAGTGATGCATGTGTCTATTGTGGATCCTTATGTTTTAGTTAGAATGGCTGACGGGAGTATTCAGATTCTTGTTGGAGGTATGTAATGACATGGATAAAGTTTTCAACATATTTGTAAATTTTATGATATAGCCTTGTTAGCTCACAGCTCTCTTTCCAAACAAGTTTCCATGAAAGCTTCCATAATGGATGGTAGCATTCCATGAAACAATTCTTAGTTACTTTTATTTTGACACCGTCAAATTCATGAAGGCATTTTGTAGATTTTTTTAACTCAATGAAGAGGTTCAAAGTATGTGGATGTTTTTGGGGACAAGTTCTTTGATCCTCCCATTCTTGTTTGGGAGCTCTCATGCCGGGTTACTGTGTGGGCCAGAATGCCCTTGCCTGCTCTTCTAAAAAGTATAACTTATTGTTTTAGCTACTAGTGTCATGCTATAGCAATTCTAAGATTGTAAAGCATCGTGCCATTTGATTGATTCACATTATAAAGTCTTAGAAAATGTCCAAGATTGTAGTCTTAGTTACTATGAAAGTTGACATCCAACTGTATATTGATGTTGAGTCACAATTAATAAAATTCCTATTTTAGCTTCATATAGATAAGCTTATAGTGTCATTGAATGTCTGTACTGGAGGAATTAATGTTGTCAAGATGCTGAGGCACCATCCCTAGGTGCTCCAGGCGAGGCGAGGTCACAACACCTGTTTTAGCCTTGGGCAATGAATTTCAATGAAGTGCTGCCTAGGCGAGTGCCTCGTGTGTGGGAGCCAGGCGTTAAAGCAAGTACCTAATTGAGATACTTATTTTTCTATTGCATTTTTTTAACTGATTTATGTTTTGACATATTTGTTCATTCTTTAATTTACCACAAGAAACAACTTAGTTTTTTTCTTCTTCTGTAAAAAACAAAAATTAGGTTAAAAAAGAATAAAAAAATCATTAAAGTGGTAGACATACAGTCAAGGAAGGAAACTTGAAGAGAAACACTAGCCAAACTTTGCGTAGAACAAAGAACAATAATGCAAGATGTTTTTGAAGATTAATGAATAATGATGATGATATTTAAGATCTCTTTTAATCTATTTGGCTACTTGCTACTTTATAATATCTTGTTTTGTTTTGAGGTTGAAAAATATAACTTTATATGACTATGTTATGGTATTTTATATTTTCTTTTGATTTTCTAATGATCAAATTTTAATTGGGAAGGTATATATTTTAGATTTATATAGTATAATATAATATAATGTGATATTATACATATATATTTTTTTTATCTATAGCATATCACCTTGGTACATTCAGGCGACGCCTAGCACTTTGGCAGTTTACTGATTTTATGCCTTTTATCGCCATTCACCTTTGAGAACACCGATGAATATAGAAACAAGCTTACTGTCTTCAAAAGTGCTACCATGATTGTCATTCTTCTCCAACCATATTGATGATACTTCTATACAACAGGGAGGAGAAAAGGATAGAACTGGATTTTTTTTCTTGTTTGGCTGGTTGGAATGATGGGAAGGAAATGAAAGGACCATTTCCTTCTTCATGGGCGCACAACATTTTGATTCTATTCAAAGTGGAGGGATCAGAAATATTCATGAGCTAAATATGGATTATTGTCCACATGGAAATGTTTGATCCTTCTTCATGTGTAGTCCATCCTCCCACAACAATATCTTTCATATATTTTCCTTCTCCCTAAAGTTCCCCCTGAATCCCAGTTACATCTTGATTCAGTTGTCTGGGCTTATTTGTAGGAACTACCCCTTCTGTCATGTTAGGTTCCTCAGATGGTGAATCTCTTTAGTTTTGGCATATAACATCTGGAATTGCAGTAATTGATATTAATTTGAAGAATCTGGTAGTTTGACACTGCTATTGTTAATATTTTCAAGTTGATTAAGGTTTAAAGTTTGAACTGAAACACATCCAAGGTATTGGATTTAACAGTCAGGTGGCTGTAAACTTTCATTGACTGCAGCAATAATACTATATGATCCAACAATTCTATTGGGATGAATGATATTTTTTTCACATACCTTTGTACAGGTGTAGCATGCCATTGTTGTACTGTGAAACCGTGGTTTTTTCTGCTCTGTGTAACTCAGATTTTTCTTTTTTCTTTTCTGGGATTTTTAACAAGGGGCATGTTTAATTTGGAATTTCAGATCCATCTTCTTGTATGGTTTCTGTAAACACTCCGTCTGCCTTTCAGAGCTCAATGAAATCGGTATCTGCCTGCACACTGTATCATGATAAAGGGCCAGAGCCATGGCTCCGGAAGACAAGTACAGATGCATGGCTTTCTACTGGAATTAGTGAGGCTATTGATGGTGCTGACAGTGGAGCTCATGAACAGGGTGATATATACTGTGTTGTTTGTTATGAGACTGGTGCCCTTGAAATATTTGATGTGCCGAATTTCAATTCTGTGTTCTTCGTGGATAAATTTGTCTCTGGAAAGACTCATCTCCTTGATACCTGCATGGGGGAACCTGCTAAAGATATTATGAAGGGGATGAATGAAGAAGTTGCTGGAGCTGGCAGAAAAGAAAGTACTCAGAACATGAAGGTTGTTGAATTGGCTATGCTGAGATGGTCTGGACGTCACAGTCGCCCTTTTCTTTTTGGAATATTGACTGATGGGACAATTCTTTGTTACCACGCATACCTGTTTGAAGGTCCAGATGGTACTTCTAAACTAGAAGATTCTGTTTCTGCTCAAAATTCTGTTGGTGCTAGCAGCATCAGTGCTTCAAGGCTTAGAAATCTGCGATTTGTTAGGATCCCTTTGGACACATATACTAGGGAGGAAACATCAAGTGAAACCTCATGCCAAAGGATTACGACTTTCAAGAATATTAGTGGTTATCAAGGGTTTTTCCTTTCTGGATCAAGACCAGCTTGGTTTATGGTATTTAGAGAGCGACTGCGAGTTCATCCACAGGTAAGCTCTTTGCAATTTTAATTGCAACCTAATGTTTCAAATTTGATGTCTCTTGACATTCTTACTACCTAAGCAAGCATGGTACTTGTTATGTTTCCTGTTTTTCTTTCACTTCATCTCACTCATGTTATATGATTTTTTTGCAGCTATGTGATGGATCTATTGTTGCCTTCACTGTTCTTCACACTGTTAATTGTAATCATGGGCTCATTTATGTCACGTCACAGGTTGAACAATTATAAGATTCTTATTCTCTGTTTGATTCTTTGATAGAATATATTAGAACTTTTGAGGTTGGGTGGAATTCGTTTTCATTTTCCTATCTTACAGGGTAATTTGAAGATTTGTCAACTGTCATCTATCTCTAGTTATGACAACTATTGGCCAGTGCAAAAGGTGCTTGTCTTTTCTCATTCATGTTTCCTCTATTTCTCTGTTCATATGAGAGTTGATTTTTGCTTACAGGCATCAATGTGCTCATTAGAATTCTGTTTTCTCGTTAGATTCCTTTGAAAGGAACTCCACATCAAGTGACTTATTTTGCAGAGAGGAATTTATACCCGCTCATAGTTTCAGTTCCTGTAAGTGTTTTCTCTTTCTATCTAAATCTTTCTTGCTTTGCTAGTTTTTGTAAAGCATGTTTTCTTAGATCCTTAAAACAGCATTGTTGTGGGCATAATTCTGACATGGGCAGTGCCTGGTCCAAAAAATACATGGCTGGTTTTGGGGATTCTGTTTGGATTGTATGATAGAGAGCTGAGAGAAACTTTGAGAACTGATAGTTAATTACCAAGGTGTCTTTGATTATTAAAGATAATGTTCATGTTGAAAATTTTGCATTCTGTTATCAAAATAGTCATAATAGGAGTATCCTCTATTTTCCTATTTAGTATAATTTTTTACTGTCTTTCCCATAGTTACTGAACTTGTGGATATGCATATATTTTACATCACATGTAGCAGTACGATTACATATTGAATATATCTTGGATCACAATCTGGATTGGTCATTTTGGTATCTGGATTTTTCATTTTGTTGACCCGCTTTTGTTGAATGGAGAACTGGATAACTGTGCGCATGTCTGTGTGTGTGTGTGTGTGTGTGTGTGAGAGAGAGAGAGAGAGAGAGAGAGAGAGAGCTATAAGGAGAAGTGACAAAAGATGGAAAAAGTGAAATATAAACCTGATTGGAAGCGAGAACTTACCAGGGACTTTGAGAGGATGGCAGCAGAAAGGTTTTGGGGACAGATATTAAGACTGTCGAGCTTTAAATCTAAATTACTAGGCTGGGTAAGTTAAACAGAAAAGGAAAACAATGTTGGGCCATTGCTTTAATTCAGCCCAGTTGTTCTTTGTTATAATCAGCAAAGTTTCGAGCTTGCAAATTAGGCTGTCTGTTTAAATGGTTATTTGGGCCTATTTTTGTTTTTCATCAATATAGAAAATTTCAAATGATTAATGCTCGTCTTTTATACCTTTGCTTAAATTTGCTGCCTTTAATGATAATGATCCAATCCTAGACAATCCAATTAGTTTTGTAAGTACACTATGATCCAATCCTAGACAATCCAATTAGTTTTATAATTACACTATGATCCAAATCAACATGCCAATTAAGCCTAACCCCCACCCACTACAAATTCATCCAAGTGTGTGCTTCGTCCATGAATCCAGTTCTATGACCCAAATGTCCCATGTTTCTAGTAACTATGGTCTTTCCTGTTTTAGTGTTTTTTTTTTCTTTTGGCATAAAACACTTATTGTTTTAATTTCAGGGAGCTTTTTTTTTATGAACATTTGTCATACTAGCATCTAATATATTATATTGATGATGACATAGTTCTGTATGGCCTTTTTTGTTTTTAAAATGGAGCACAGCCTGCAGCTGTAATGCCACTTGCACATTCTTATGCAGGTTCAAAAGCCAGTAAACCAAGTTCTTTCATCACTGGTTGATCAAGAAGTTGGCCATCAGATTGAGAATCATAATTTGAGTTCTGATGAAATACACCGAACTTACAGTGTAGATGAATTTGAGGTTCGGATTTTGGAACCATCTAATGGCCCTTGGCAAGTTAAAGCTACAATCCCAATGCAAACTGCAGAAAATGCTTTGACTGTACGAATGGTTTCATTGTTTGTAAGTTACTTCTCCAATCCCTTCAACTGCGTTGCTAGTTTATCATTTTAGCATTTTTTTTTTATAAGAGATGGAATGTGTGAGTGGTTGGTCGGATAATAATCCATGTATAAAAGGCAACTTTCCTTGGAAAATTGATTTTTTAAGAGAGTTTATTTTCATAAAAACAAGAGAATTCTAGAACAACGTGAATAGAAATTCAAGGGTAAAAATGATGTTTGGTGAGTGGAATTGTTAAAAGGAAGACACAATGGAATGATCTGAACTTAGAGAGAAGGGTCATCATTCCAGCTAAGCAGTGTTCGTCTTTTGTAACTCTAGATTGTTTTCTGATCCCTTATTTCTGATTTCCAATATAATTATAATAAGATTCATTTTTCACTCACATAGTACCTCAACACAGAATACAAGTACTAAGGAAAATGAAACGCTTTTGGCTGTTGGGACTGCTTATGTGCAAGGGGAGGATGTTGCTGGTAGAGGACGCATTCTGCTGTTTTCTGTAGTGAAAAATCCAGAAAATTCTCAAATTTTGGTATGTTTTTGGATAGTTCTCTCTTTGCTTATAAATCCTTGTGTTATATGCTCTTGTTAGTACATAACTATTCCACTATAGCAAAATCACTTACACCAATCTCTGTCTTTCAAACATCTGCATCGTCAGTATTGATTTCATCACTGTGCTCTTCAGGTTTCAGAAGTTTATTCAAAGGAATTGAAAGGTGCTATATCTGCTCTAGCCTCACTTCAAGGCCATCTGTTGATAGCTTCTGGTCCAAAAATTATTTTACACAAGTGGACCGGTACAGAGTTGACTGGTGTTGCATTTTCTGATGCTCCACCATTATATGTCGTGAGCTTAAATATTGTAAGTGACACAGCAGAAGCAGCTCTTCTGATCCACTTTTTTCTGCTTGTTGCTATTGCATTTGAAAAGGGGAAGAAAAACTCTCTGATATGAATTGTACTGTCTGATATTGATCGAATTATTTTGATCAAGTTTGCTGTACTGTTTCCAATAACAATGTTGGGGAATTTGTTACAAACTGATGTGTTTGGTTTGTCTTTATTACCCTTTCTCAGTTAATGGTTTTTGTTGTGATAATTTAGCCAGTGGGATTAGAGTCCAGTATTGCAGCAGGGCTTGCCAACATAATATGTTAGGTAGAAGCATTGGTAGAAGCACTGCATCCTGTCTTTTCATATAACATGTGCACCTGCTAAATGTATTTTTTTCTTCATGGTAATACCTCTACATGTGATCACAGGTGAAGAATTTTATTCTCTTGGGTGACATTCACAAAAGCATATACTTTCTTAGTTGGAAGGAGCAGGGAGCCCAGCTCAGCTTGCTGGCGAAGGATTTTGGCTCCCTTGACTGTTTCTCAACAGAGTTTTTGATTGATGGAAGTACTCTGAGCCTTGTGGTTTCAGATGAACAAAAGAATGTTCAGGTTAGGGCCTTATTACGTGTTGCTTTCATGCAATCTACATACATTTCTGTTGCTAGAGATTCCTTCCTCTCATTGATTTACTTTGAGAATATCTTTGAATGGAAACAAGGATTAGCAGAATGGGGCGAAGTTGGTTCGGTCGTCACTGATTTTCATTTTTTTTTTTTGGACAAAACAGATATTCTATTATGCACCAAAGATGTCTGAGAGTTGGAAAGGACAGAAATTGCTTTCAAGGGCAGAATTTCATGTTGGTGCCCTTGTTACTAAGTTCATGAGGCTGCAAATGCTTTCCCCTTCCCTCGATCGAAGTGGTGCCTCTCCAGTTTCTGACAAGACCAATCGCTTTGCTTTACTGTTTGCTACTTTGGATGGCAGCATTGGTTGTATTGCACCTCTTGATGAGCTCACGTTTCGTAGGCTGCAGTCACTGCAGAAGAAACTTGTTGATGCTGTTCCCCATGTAGCTGGTCTAAACCCAAAATCATTCCGCCAGTTCCGCTCTGATGGAAAGGCTCACCGACCTGGCCCTGAAAGCATAGTTGATTGTGAAATGCTTTCCTAGTAAGTTCTTCCCTATTAAATTAACAACCTGATTAGATGGGGGTGGTTAAGGCTGATTAACAACTTGTTTATCTTTCAATTTATAAGCAGGCCAAAGTCTTAATGTGAGCATCCTCATTTATAAGTATTATATAACTAACCATTGACAAAGTTTCTAAATGGGACAATGGACATTCACGTCTCCATCAGCCAGTACTAGCTGTCAAACAGAAGTTTCCAGATTTGCATTTTGCTTCAATGAGAAATGAGAATTACCACTAATACATTTTTGGTTCTTGTTGTGATTGGCAAATTACATCTTGTCGTCAAGGCTATTTGTGATCTGTTTCTTGTATGATCTCTTTAAATAACTTGAATGTTGGGATGAGTTGTCATTGCTGTGAATCCAGTGAATGCGAGGCATCCATAGGCTGACATTTGCTCATGGATTGCCATCTGTCATGATAACCCTCTCTACTGAACTAAATCGAGATTTTCCATTTTGCAGTTATGAGATGATCCCATTGGAGGAACAGGTTGAAATTGCCCAGCAGATTGGAACAAGTCGGGCTCAGATTTTGTCAAATTTGAACGACCTTACTCTTGGCACAAGTTTTTTGTGAGCTTAGAGGCAGGAAGCACTGCAGGGTAAGATATCGTTCACAAGGGCAATCAACTGATGTGCTCGAACTAGTAGGTGCCAGGGAGCTGTTCAAGTCGTGGAAGAACTATGAAATGCAAAAACAGCATTTTGAAACTGGATCAAGACCACTCATTCAAGATCCTTGCTGCATTGGCAGGTCTGACATTGGAATATAGCCATCGTGCATCCTTTGTATAATTAGTAAAGACTGTTCTGCATTTCGAAGGTTTCATGGCTTCAGCTCTAGAGAGTGGTGCATCAAATAAGAAACGAAAAATCTCAAAAGTATCTGCCCCATGTATTTTATAGAGCTGGAGTTACTGGTCTGTTGAGAATTTACCATTCAAGCTTCTAAAATGGGCAATATATATTGTCCTCCTCTCTGTGCACCTTCCTTTTCCACTTTGCAAAATTAAGATAATAATGGAAAAGAAAAGGGACACTTTCATTCTGAGGAATGATGGTTAATTGATTGCAAACTTTTATTATTAAAAAAATAATATTAAAAAGTTTATTGATATGATTTGTCAGCACATAATCTAATAAATAATTTGTCAACATTTTATTTCTCAAATCATAAAAGATTTTCAGTAATTTGTATTCATTTTAATATCATATATCCATCGAATTGTTTTAGGTTTTTTTTTTCTTTTTGTAAAAAAAAAAATAGAATAAAGTGATTCATTGCACCAGTCCTGAGCCTAGTCTCGAGTCAATAAATTGACCCGCAAGGTAGGACGAGTCCCGGAACTGGGCTTAAGTTCAGTAACCAGCGCATCTTTTTTTCTTCTTCTTCCAACCACCAATAATTACATGGTCCAGACCACGCAGCTAGCCAGGTGGTCCTAGGGAATGAGAGCTAGTCCATGCCCAAAGAGAACGAAAAAAAATAAAAAAAATACATGTATAAAAAGGTAGCTTCTCCGAGAAAAAAAGTGAAGATTTAAAGTTTAATTCCATGTTGAAATATTGGTGGTGGTACGGTTTCCTTGGTGGTGGTAGCTTGGAAAAACACCGGCATTAGCCAGGCGGTCCATTCTATACCGTCCCTCTCGCCCCTTTGCTCAGGCAACTCTCCCTTCATTAATAAAGATCTCGATAAGATAATTTTAATTGTATTTTTAAAAATTATTAAACGAGATCATAATGAGTTATTGATTTTGTTTGAGGCTAAACAAACCCTAAAATACTTTAATATTAAGCTAACACTAAACAAAAAACACAACCAATTATAACTTTATTTAATGATTTTACATGCTGTGTTTATAATTTTATATTATTAAAATCTTTCTAATGATACTAAAAACATAAAAAAAAATCCAATGTGTTTCTTATAAACTTTTAGATTGAAAGCTAGGTTAAGCCCAGGAATGAATCGTCAAGTGTAACCAAGATGATGGAAGTTGATTGATCGGGCCGATTAGCGGTCAAGAAGACTACCCGGGAGTGGATCAATGGCTGGATTCGTTTCAGCATGAAAGTCATCCCAGCCAGAGAAACAACATGTCTTGTCATATATTATTTTGTAACATAAATGATTAGAATCAAATACTAATTATTAGGTTGTGGGATACCCAATTATTTTCTTCTTTCCACACCATTGATTTGCTAGCCTCACTCCCTGTCTTTTATGTTTCCACTATACTCTCCCCGCGTGGTTAGTTTTTATTATCATCATCATCATCATCATCATCATCATCATACTCAAGTTAAAGGTTTTTATAGGGTTATTTGTCTCGTTTCGGTCAAAATATTTTGTATCAGTTAAAATAATGAGATAAAATAATGTTATTTTTATTCTGGTTTAAATTTTTATATATTCTGGATTTTCAGTCAAATACCAGCCAAAATATTTTGATTTTGTTTCGCCCGTTCTATTTTGGCCGAATAATATTTTTTTTTAAATAATGAATAATTTTACAGTACCAATCATATCTCTTAATCCAACCGTTAGATTGAGATGAAATTTTACGATGAGTCTCTTGATATATTTATATATATAATATTAAAATTTCAATGCAATTAGAGATTGTAATGGCATTGCGAGATTGATGATGATATGATCATAATATTATATATCTTCATAATTTTGATCAGAGAAATTATTTTATTGTGTTTTTTATATTATATTTCACAATTCTAAATAATTTTATTTTTGGATTTGAACTAATTTTTTTTTGAATTAATATATTTAATTATATATATATATATATATATATATATAGTACAACCCCGAAACAATTTGCTGAAACATTGCAAAACCAATAAAAACATTTATATCGAAATATTGATAAAATAAAATCTAGAAAATTCAAACCATAACCATATAAATTAGTCTAACTCAAGGGAATATAGTATTTGTAGCTTTTTAATTCAAAAACAAATTCTCTTGAGTTTATTTATTTATTAATATATAAAATTCTCATTAAGATTGTATATAAACTCTTAGATGTACAAAAATGCATCCATAGCATGATGTGTGAAAGATAGATATGAATAGCAAAAACAAATGCAAGAGTAAAAGGCAAAAAAATGAAACAATTAGCAACAATAGGGTTCGAAGTTGAGAATATAAGAGAAGCTAATCTATTAGTCCCAAACTCTTACCCCTAGACCACCAACTAAAATCGATGCTAAATGCTAGCATATTGATGTTTATGCGTCTTTTCCAAGATAATTTAAATGCTCAACAATGAAAATTCAATTGCTGATTGAAAAATCATGTCTTAATTTAGCAATAAATAGCAACTATATATGAATTAGTATTGGATATTTTTTTTTATATAGATTCCATTGCTAATGTTTTTTTAACAACAAATTCCCATGTTTATTAGCAATGGATGAGGTGATGCTAATAAACTCATTTTTTAGTAGTATGTGAACAAGTATTAAATTTGATTTTTTTTTCAATTTTAAACAATCTTACATAAACAAATACACTTAAGATATAAATTGGCTTTTAAAATAATTTGAGGATAAAAATCATGGATATTATATTTTATATTTAATTATTCATATTTAAAATTAGAAATTAATTACTTGAACGATATATATTGAATAAAATATATCTCTGTGCATGTGCAACCTTTCTTTTTCTGTGAGCATCATCAGAAGCGCAGTGAGAAAGTAATTTCTGCACTTTGTTTTTTCCTTTTCTTTATCGATTTCTTCGCAAGGAATTGCCACGTCTTCCAATGGGAAGCCAACTCCTTCGTCGCTCATCTTGAAGACTCTCATGTTATATCTGGGAGTGCGATTGCCATTATTTTTAAATTATGTTTTTTTTTGTATTATTTTTTAAAAATTATTTTTTAAATTATCATGTGCTTCATGATGCCACTGTTTTATGGATTTTCATTAATTTCCGGTTCTTAAAGTTCACTAGCTCAAGTTGTGATGGGCTCGATGAAGCTACTGTTTTGTAAAGTTTATCAATGTTTTATTTTTTATTGGTGTTGCTTTTATCCAACGGTCGACATAAATATTAACCCTAATATATTACTGTTTTGTGAAATCATTCCTAGGGTTAATTAAATGTTTATAATATATATATATATATATGTAAATAATCTGCAGACCTCTTGTAGCTTGCAATATGGACTACATTGGATCCCTGTTCATGTCAATGCATGCTTGGATGGCTCTAACTTTGATATGGATAAAAGCCAAGAGAAGAGAATCTTTCCCTTGCCTCCACTTATATATATATATATATATATATATATATATTTATAAGAGTCTGCTGCAGCCTGTTGCAACATATCGATCGATCACATATATAAAGTCACTGAAAAAGGAAACAACATGCAAGCCATGAATTTCCCTTTTCTCTAGCTACATATACAATACAATATGTGATTTCGTTCCCTGGAAGGTAGAGTCATAACTTAGATTGAGTCAATATGAACTCACTCGCAGAATTTCTCACACGGCGATCACAGCCATCGTCAGCTAGCTAAATTACTGATTCCGATTAGTAGAATGGACAAAGTGGGGGCATTTGGTTTCTACAATCAAGTTGGAAACTTTGAGTTCTTAATGGAATCTCTGACTAAATTAATGCTTAGGATATGTCTCCATCAAACCAATAATGTACTTGGTTTTTTCAAGGTTGCAGCAGCATTGATGGAGGCAGTGCATAATACTACAGAAAGCCGTTCAAAGACTGTCGTGCATTGGTTTAATTCTCTTAACATCTACTAGCTAGGGTTATTCTGATGATGAACATATATATTGCATTTTTTACTCCACTCTTCCAACTTCCACTAACTCCAGTTCTAACATCTTCAATATGGCTGAGCCTGTAGTGTTCTTCAATGGTAGATTATTGTTTAGCCCCTAGGTTTTCAATGCAGTTATAACTTAGTCGTTTATGCTCGAAAACTTATAACTTAATCCTCTGGTTCTTGCTGACCGTTCTCTCTTATTTAAAACTTTCATCGGTTTTATTAATCTCTTATGCACTAGTTGAAAATTTAAATTCTTACAGAAAAAAACATTAACAGATCGAGAGGTCGATCGCCGTCAATAAGGAGCAAGGGACTAAGTTACATGTTTTCAACCATGAAGGACTAAGTTATGACTTCATTCAACACCCAGGGACTAAAGAACTAACTCGCCGCTAATAATGGCTTACCTTAACCACCTGCTAAGATCATTAGTTGAAGGAGGAGAGAGCTCATCATCAATGCTGTCTGTGTAACAAGAAGACATGTTAGACCTTTGCTCCATCACCATATTGGCTCCATGGATGCCCTTCAGACTTGGGCTCCTCAGGTTATAATCATTAAACACGGAACCCTCATTGCTATTTGCCGGATCAGGCACCGGAAAAGTCAGGCGTTTTTTGGCCGAGCCTGATATTTCCCTTTCCGGGGTTGAAGCTCTCTGCCTCGGTGCGCTTTGTGATCGAATTCTAGCCTTGGCAGATGCGGTGGCAGCCATGTAGTTGGGTTTTGAAGTAGCGGACGGAGTAGTACTTTCTCCCATTGCATGGTTTCTGCTTTCTCTCAGGAAACGAGGACTAGATGAATGGACTTGAAGTAGTGTTCTTGTTTTAGATAGGGATGGCGTGGATGGTTGTGAGAGATTGCTGTGGTTTTTTTGAAGAGGAGAGGTAACTGAATATGAACTGGGCCTGTGTTGCTGGCAGTGATAATGTTGATGCAATTTATGAGCATTAGGAGATGAATAGGAGTAAGGTCTAGAGGTGTCCATTTCAACAGTTTTGACAGGGTCTCTGCTGTGAAATTGATCGCATTCCTTTCTTGCTCCCCTCCTGTCAAGCCATCTTGGCCTCTCTTCTACCTCTCCTTCGCTAGCATATGAGCCTCTTCCTGGTCTCCATATCTAGCATTATTGCAGGAATTTCATCAAATGATTGGTAACTTTCCATTGCCGACCAAAATAAAAGGAGCTAGATCAAGTTAAGGGCAAGGAAAGTAGTCGAAAACCTGTTGAGAGAAAGCATAAGCAAGAGGCGCCATTTCACGTTTCAAGGCAACTACTTCCTTCGTTTCCCGCAACATCGACTGAATTTCCTCAAGTGTTTTAGGATGGTAATTGCAATGAAACCAATCATCAGAAGTGCTGCTTCTTCCATGATCCCTACACTGCAGTTCATTGTTAAGAACCAAATCAAAACAAGCTGAAGCATATTGATGTGCATAAATTCAACAAAATTTCTCACAGTTGATTTCCTCTCAGCAAGATTTGATCCCCACAAGCTATTTTGATCAGTACTGGAGATGGAGTTTGTGCTGCCTTCATAGGAAAGCCTGCTACGCTGCTCACACACCCGAGATTGCACCCTCGCCATAGCTTGCATGCGCTGAAGAGTCATTTTTGTTTTCTTTCTAACATTATGGCCTCTCACTAAGGCCTGCAGCTTCACTAACCCCTTAAGTGCCTTAAGAGCTCTCCTTGCCTTCAAAAACACAACCATAATTAAATAGAAATTAATAAAAGTTCTTGAGATTTAATAAATATATAATTAAGTAATTCTCTTTACTGCATGCTCTCTTGCTGGTTACTTACCAGATACCCTCTAAAAGCTGTTTGTACAACTATGGCGGCAAAGTGTTGTTTGATAAAAAGGGGAAGAGGCCTGGTGAGTCTAACTACCTCAACAGCTGCCTGAGCTGTCGCAACTGCTGCTTGTGCAGCTGCTGTGGTAGCCATGGCCACCGCAAACGCATGTCTTTGGTGATCATCGGCAGCTTCAGATTTAATACTGCTATTAGCTGAAGCAGCAGCATTGGTGGTGGTGTTTGCTTCACAACGGTGAATTACTGTTTCTTGATTTGAAGATTTCCTGAAAATCCATCTTCTTTTCCCTCTTTTCTGCACAAATAATTAACCCACAAAACAGAAACATTTTTCTATGTCAATAAGCCATTGTATCACAAATAAGGAACTACGTACCAATCAAGAAATGAAAGTAATTCTCACCTTTTCTTCCTCCTCTTGTTCGTGATCTTCTCTCCTACTGCTTCTCTTATCATTCTCTTTACTGGGAGACCTAAAAGCCCTTTTGACTGCACTCAGCCAAGAACCTCCTCCAATCTTCCCCATGATGCAAACGACAGTACTAAATAAAAAAACTCGGCTAGATATAACGGCAGAAAAGAAGAAGAAGAAGAAGAAGAAGAAGTCTAGAGCTAACTACACAGATTTGAGTGGTTGGTAAGTTTAAATGCAAGATGCACAGAGAAATAAATGCGAAGAACAAATAATTTAGCCTGCATTCTGCAACGAGGGTAGAGCCAGTCCATGCATTTGGGAACAGATTCTGTGCATTGTCTATAATGCAAAAATGCTAAAGGTTAACGATGATATGGACATGCGATACAATACTAAAAAGAAATGGTGTTTTCTTGTGGCATGGAGAACACTGGATAGTTTTGTGTCAGACAGTTGGAGACAACATCAAAGAGTGAGTTCCCTCGAGAACTGTTAATTTTATCTCAGTCCTTGTAGTTTATTTCAAATTACATTTAGTCCCTGTAATATCAAAACTCAACATGTAGCTCTTTGTCTAATGCTGACCATCACCACTGTATCTACTTTTCTTCAAATGTTTCGTGAAAGGAAAACGAAGACAAAGTGGGGAAGAATGGTTTCTGAAACTTCGAGGATGAACTGGTTTATTTCGGTAAAATATAGAGTCTGATTTATAATTAACTCCCTCGAGAATGCTGAAAGCTGGATAGTATATTTGCTACAGTGAAAGTAAAGGGAGGAGTGGCAGGAGCTGCTTTGCTTTTGTTATGCTTTTGCTTTCCTTTTTTTTTTATTATTTATTTACCTCCATGGTTTCTGTCCGCACTACATGATTGATACCTGGTTCTGGGGAGTTGGGATTTGTGGAGAAGAGGAGGAGAACAATATGTTTTTGTTCTAGTGATCCTCCAATGGGGACGAAACAAGTGGGATTTCGAGGGCTGTTGTGGTCATTTTGCTGGCAAGTGCTGGCTATATTGGGATTTGGTGGTGGAGAATTTGGGAACTCAAATGTAGACCTACCCTAGTTTAGGGCATGTGTACAGGGATGAGGGTAGTAGTGGAAGTAAGTAGACCTAGTTTATTACTTGAAAGATACTGTTTGTCCCATGTCCATGGACCAGTCAAAACAGTTATACTACTGTTTATAACTGGTTTCAGAAGTATTTTAAAAAGAATTGATTTTTTTTTTGTTAAAACAATTCTTTTTAAAAATAAATAAATAAAAATCATTTTGCCTGGATTTTGGTTATCGGAAAGATGGTGACAAACAAGGAAAGGGACTTGTGAGTTAAGATTTAATGAGTTGCTAGATATTAAGTGCCTTGGATCCTCTGATTTCTGTAGCCTCATGTGGGACATGATAAATTTACCTGTGATTCACTTCTATATATCACTCATTGCTCAAGAACAATGACAGTCGACACTTTCTGGATGTCTTCAATTTTAACTTTGTATGTATGACCTGGTTGTAAGTCATGTAAAATGACAATTGATTTGATGTTTTTTGGATTTTCAAAACATGTCTACTGTTCATGTTTATCTTTTACCTTGCCATAGTTATTGTCCAAGTTAATTTTTAAACTTGACATATCTTTATATATATACCAATAATATCAATTTCATTCCTTTTTTACTTATCCTTGTTAAATTTTGGTCAATTTCGGATTTTTTTAGCCAAATTTCAGCTGAAATGCTCTCGAATCATTTTGTCTAGGTTTTTGTGGTCAAATAATATTTTTTTATTAATGAGTAATTTTACAATATCAATCATAAGTATTTTTAATCTAAAATTTTTTTATTCAACCTATTTTAACCCAAAATACCTAAAAATTATTTTACAAAAAATCATGATTAATCTATCTATAGCATCAAAAAATAAAAATAAAACGTTATAAAAATCAACTTGAAATAAAAAAAAATCTACCCGAGCTTATATCTGGGTTTTTTTTTCTTATGAACTTCCAAGATAAAAAAAATCTTAATATGAACTCCATCATCAAATCAAATCATTTGACGCAAATATTAATAGTTTTAGCAGTCTAAATCAATGTCAATGATGTTTTTCTTTCTGTATCGTTAAAATTCAGTTACCTGTATCCGTTTTTTTCACCTCAATTAAAGACTAAAAAGAAAATTACACCAAAATCGAATTGAAAAACAATTGAGGTAATGAATAGAGGATCAAAGTATACCTTTTCTAGAAAAATTAACATGTGACCAATTAATTTCATAATTGGCTAAAAAATCAAAAATAATTTACCTTCAATTATGATTAGATTGTACACAATCAAACCTTCAAGACCTAAATCAAATTGCAAAAATTAGACAATGTAATCCATAGTATTTTATATGGAGGTAAACAGTGATGGCTACTTTCTAGATTTTTAGTTTATATTTGATGTGTACCCAAAAGTTCTGTATCCAAGTTTCTCACAAAAAAATAAATAATTATACGGTGATTTTGAGAAAATATAATAAAATAAAAGCTTGTTTAGCCAAAAATAAAATAAAAAAGAGGTTATATATACCGTTATTTTCACGTAAGAGAATATAAAAATTCAGAAAATATAAAAATAATTTCGAAACATTGCATCAAACTTCATAATTGTTGTGAGAGTTTGTACAAAGATGGGATGGGATTACTGTTTAAGACTTCTCTTGTAGTGTTTTAGGGTTTAGGATCCTATATATTCATCGAGAGGACGAGGATTCATTGGCCTGATAATCTACTGTACATAAAGCAGGCTGTACTGATAGGAAACAGAGAATCTAACGAAGGATACTGTACAGAGAATACCACCATTTCTAGTGCACAAACGCCAAGATTCTGTTAAAAACAACCGCAACGAAGAATCCAAAATATGACAATGATGTCTAAATATGATCTGGGCTTGGATCATGAACCAAAAAAACAACTGGGCTACAACTCGGACACTGTTACGTCCCACAGAGCCTGCCCATGGACAACAAGATCCTAGGATGTTTCCCGAAGGAATGAGAGAAAGCTGGCTCGAAGTAGAAAACCTAGTGTGATTGATGTTTGATGATGACAAGAACTCCAGGAGTTTCTTTTGAGTTATCTCGAGAACTTTCTAAATTCTCAAACTTTCCAGACTCATCTCCATACTTCCCTTCTCTCATTTTCCCTCTAGCTCTATATATTCACAGTCCGAAGCTCCTTCATCAGCATAATATCGAGAAAGCAAAGTATTGTTTACAGCCACTTCCACTAGCCGTAGTTTCTTTGGTTTGGTGCGTTTATTTTTTCATTTAGCAATGGCTTCGTCGACATTGTTTCTGTCGTCTGCACCATTGTTGTCGAGCAAGGGCGGAGCTGTGCCTTCAACTAAGCCCATAACTCCTTGCGCGGTGTCTTTTCCATCGAGGGGTGGTTCCGGCAGGAGTGCTACTAAGCCTTCAAGGATGGCTCTGGTGAGAGCAGAAGCTGGTGGAGATCACAAGGATACTTCAGTGGACGTGCATGTCAATCAGCAAGGAAACAATCACGGGAGAGCAGTTGAGAGAAGGCCTCGAAAATTAGCTGTTGATGTCTCACCATTCGGTAAGTAGTATTTTCTTCTTCTTCTTCTCTGCAATTTCCGAACGATCTTCTTAATGCAGTCAAGCCTAATTGGAAAGGCTCTTTACTTTTACTATTTAATTGGTTTTCTGTAATATAATAGGAAAAATCATCCATATTTTATAAATGCTGAATAAGCAATGGAAAAAATGATCTGAAATGACTTAAAACTTGACCTCAATCATAGGGTTGTTGGATCCATTGTCACCAATGAGGACAATGCGTCAAATGCTGGACACAATGGACCTACTGTTCGATGATGCTCTGACGATTCCCAGCAGCAGGAACAGAACAGGAGGGGAGGTGCGTGCACCATGGGAAATCAAAGATGAGGAACATGAAATCAAGATGAGGTTTGACTTGCCAGGACTGTCCAAGGAAGATGTCAAGGTCTCGGTTGAGGATGATGTGCTTGTTATTAAGGGAGTGCAAAAGAAGGAAGAAACTGGCGATGATGATTCGTGGTCTGGTAGCAGTGTCAGCTCTTATGATACCCGGCTTAGGCTGCAGGATAATTGCGAAAAGGATAAGATCAAGGCCGAGTTGAAAAATGGAGTTCTGCTAATTAGCATTCCTAAGACCAAAGTTGAACGTAAGGTCATTGATGTACAAATCCAGTGAAAGCTTTTATAAGAAGTTTGTACCATATAGTGCTTATGTTTTGTAAGAACTTTCAGTCTTTGTGCTGCATGTATTTGAAAATGTAATGTAATGCTTCTTCTCTTTCTCAGTTCTTACCAGTGTGGCTTTCCTCGGATAAGCATATCCGATATCAGGAGAAATCTGAGATTCTAAATATATATAAAAACATTTAAGAAAAAATAGCCAAATTTGAGTGTTTGTGTCGGATATTCACTTGCATATGAATCTGGTATAGATTCAGCGTGTAAACAATACGAACTATGAAACAAATCTTGAAACATTTCACCGAAATTAAGAAGGAATCATTCGAGCTAGAGTCAAGCTGATGCGGGATGGGTAGAGGAGTTTACCACTCTGGCTTGCCCCTCCTGTTTTGGACATTGTTTACGCAAATGTCTAGGAGATGAAGATTCCCTAGTTGATTGAGGACTGCCCATGATGATCTAAATCAGGATTCTGGGTAGTGATTTATCATTCCTGTTATGAACTGATAAAATTTACTACAAAACATATTCTTGTCTTTTATATATATATATATATATATATGTATATATATTTTTATATTTGTATATTTATTTTGAGAACACTAATTAACCAAACACAGCATTGAGATACATCATACACGAAGCGCGTTGAACCCACAGTTTCAAATTTTATGTAGCAAGAAAATAAAAATGGAAAGAAAGGGGGGCATGAGGACTAGAGGAACCGATATTTCTCAGGTAATTAATAAACTTGCAGCATGAAAATAGTATAACTATATCAGAGAATCATCTCCGGCTCTGTTTCAAGAAATTAATCCAGCAAGAACACATTGAGAACAGAATAGATGATAATCATTCAAGATTCTGCTGTAGAATTCTCTCTATATCGCTTCTCTGTTGGCTAGCGATTTAGTACATCTGCATGGTAAGTTCATGATCGTTAAATTGTACATTCTGAAGCTATACTACTCATCAGACCCTTCAGGAATTGGTTCCAGATTTGGCTTCCAATTTCTTGGAGAATCAAGAGAAGAACTTTTCTGCTCTAGCCCCAGCAGAACCTCCTCAACAGATATTTCCTTTGTCAAAAGGTGCTGAAGTTGTTGCTTTGTGATGACAACTTTAATCCTCTTGACGCCACCACTGGCCTGAACTTCTCCGTCAACCACAGGCGAAATCACCGGAGCTGAAGGAAGAATATAGTAAACATTTCCGAGCTTCAACTCATAACCTGGTGGCAGATGATGCTCTATACCTTCCCGTGTCAGACCAATTCCGGAGCCAGAAAAGTTCGCCAAGATATCTCTCACGAGAATTGGAGTGTTGAATTCCAAAACCTTTCCATCTGTTTTCACAACCTGCAAAACTCTCCCATGCTTGGCTTCAGCAACTCTAACGCATGAACCTATGAAAGGAGGTCTGACACAGAGAGCTAAACAATTGCCCATTTTTTCTCCGGGAATAGATGGGCATGGAAGTTTCAAAAGATTTCAAGAGGAGAAGAGGGATTTTCTCTACTTTGCTGTGTACAATGAAGGGAAAGACATGGAAAGAACTGGGCTGAATTTAGTAAGGATAAAAGAGAAGCAATGAGACATTGATGTTCTTTACGAAAGCAAGAGCGATATAAAAATCGTCAACACGCATGCAAGACAGGGGCTGCTAGTGGATGGTGGCATTTTAGTCTTTTGCCCTTCGTCTGATGCCGTTACCTTTCATTTTACACATCTAGAAGCGAAGGGGTGTGTGTGTGTCTATAGTCTTATAATTATTTTGTATTTGGACCAACTTATTAGAGAATATAATAGGCCACACACATAACATAAGGACTCTTTGTTAGAAATTAAAATGGAATAATTAATCAAGAATGACTTTATTGTAAATAAATTTTAGAAATTAAGGACTAAATAATAATTAATATAGAGGAATAAAATTATAGACTTGAAAATTAATTGAATAAATCTCTAAGATTAGCGTAAAATAATATGTGATATTATTTAAGGGTAAGTATGTGTGATATTTTGCTATTTGTAAGGTTTTTAGATTTTCTTATAAATAAAATGATATGAATTTTATTTTATAAGGTGAGTAAAGAACAATACCGAATCACATAAAATACAAAAGAAAAAAAAAGAATTGGCACTCTAAGGTATAATAATTTCATTATCCTAAAAAGGTTTAGAAGATTTGTCATTGATAATTCATGAGAATAACCGTTAAATATTGGATATTTGAACAACTTATGGTTTGCGATAATCTAATTTTGAAGCAATTAAACTAGAAAAGATGAATTGGTTTTCAGTTAATTTTTGCATAAACCATAAATAATTTTAGATCTAACTAACAAAAAAGAATCAAATTTATTATTTTTATTGTGTATATGTGTTTCGGGAAACCCAACATATAAAAGGTAGAGACCATTATAAACTACTAAAGAAATTATATGTTTGACATTATAGTTGCAATTCAAAATTTAAAAAAAAAAAGTATAAGAAAAGCTATAAATTGTAGGAAAATTTTCAATTAAAACCATGCAAAACGATAATATAGATAGATAGATACATCCGCGCAGCGCACGTGTGTAGTGTTTGGCTATGAAATATGTAGGTCATGTTGGTACAGCATTTTGCTGTTTATTTTATTTACTTATGTTTTGTAATGATTGCATCATTTATGGGGTTTGGTGATGTAAGGGCTCGAGGAGATGTGCTATAATTAATTAATTAATTAATTGTTGCATCATTCTAAGAGCATTATCTTTCACATTCTAAGCATTTGATTAGTGGTCCTTCGATTCGATCATACATAGATAGACACAAATCAGAGGAAGATTTTTTTATTTTTTCTCCCTGAAAATGATATGTTTGTATAATCAATAATTAAAATCCGAAATGAGTTTTAGGGTTCAATTAAAATGATTAAAATAATATAATTTTAAGAAAATCAACTTGAATCTTGAATGGAGTCATCAAGTCACGGAGCAATAATGTAATGGATCAACTTCTTTAGAAAAATAAAAATATCGACCCGAGCTAGGTCCTAGATGAACCATCAAAGCAAACAAAGTTTATGGATTTAACTTTATTAATAATTTATATTATTTAATAAACCAATTAAGTGATGTCTATTGATTGCTTTTGAATTTTATTCAAAAATATTTTAAAATAATATTTTTTTTATTCTTTAAAAATTATTTTTAACATTGAAAATAATCTAAAACCCCTCAAGAAAATTATGCTAGTGGTAAAAGTTTAATGATTACTTAACTTCTAAGCTTTCGCTCTGCTTAAAGTGATCTTCCGAGGCATTGTTGGAGCCTCCACCAAGAAAATGCAATCATCTCATGGTGGGAAACGACGGATGGTGGCAAAGATTTTCATACAATCCACAAAGTATCAAGGATTAATTAACTATAATAAGTTCACTGAAAGTGGTTGACTTGCTAATTAATATGTTGACTCTTCAGCACAAGCATGCACCTCCACCAAACCCGACCTCCATTTTGGCAGCCACTGGCTAGCCTGGTCTTCTCAGTCATCAAATGAAATATCAATGGTGAGTGGAGACCCTGGAATCTGAGTCTCCCCCCTCCTTGTGGTTTTCCATCTAGATATGTGAGTCCACTTTTGCAAACCCGAGTTGAGTCAAATCTCCCTTTTCCTTCAAAACAGGTCATGCATGCTGTTATCAGAGAAATAACAGGTTTTTTTTTAATATATTTCTCACAATTTATTACAACATTTGGAATACAAGACGTGGTCATATTGTGGGATCTTAATATTTGATGAACTCCACATTTAACTTTATAAAATTATATGATATAAAAATTAATTATTTTAGTGGTTGGAATTGTTATCAGCAGCAATTCTCTCTCTAAGCTGGAATTTAGTAACACTCTCTCTCTTCTACTAAAAAAAGAACTAAAAAAATAAAATATAGTACAAAAATACAATGTTTAAAGATTATAAGGATTAATTACCTTAACTTAAAAAGATTAAGATTAAAACAAACTTTTCAAATAAATTGTGGAGCCACCACCTAGAGTACCTGTTTTTCACTCAAGTTTTTTTTCTTTCAATTCAACCCTCACCACTAAAAAAACATGCAATTGGAATCTAATTTTAGCTCAAAAGAGCTCAATTGTAGGGGGGGAAAGTTTAAGGATGAAATTGATTTTTTTCAAAAAATACACTATTACAATCCACAATTAAATATACGAGGGTGAATAATAAAAAAGTTACAGTAAAAAAACCACACACTATATATTTTGTTAATAGTTAACTTGCATTAGTGTGATTCTTGGATGAGTTTACAAGCATGATAAGAAACTAGGTTAATTTGTAACAATCTAAAAACAAAGTCCATAATTCCTTTTGATATATCTTCAATTGTCCATCACTCATGGCTTAAAAATACCCTGTTGCTTATTCACCAAAATATGGTCGTCGAAAAATCATGGCTCCAAATTTTAACTAAACAAAATGGTCTCCTATAGAAAATATTGCTTGAATGTTGAACTAGGCCATCTTTGAATTGTCAAGCCAGTTAGTAGCATTTGCTGCATTCAGCTCATTGACTGTGAGAGAAATTAAGGGGGCGTTATGCAAAAAGCATATACAGTTTTAATTGTTAGAATCACTACCGTTTTTATGAAACTTGAGATCAAAGTATCAGACCTGATCCAGAATCACTTCTGCAATGAAACAGGTTAAAGGCGGGATGGATTGAAACATTAGCCACTATCATGTAACCAGAGGATGCTATTACCTCTTGAAATTGTCTTCTAGAGTTGCACCGAAAAGCAAATGAATGTTTGTATCAAAGAGGGCACATTCTTAGGTTCCTAAATATTTTGTTATCAAGCTTGAACAATGTAAACAGAGCATTTTACAGAACACTTTCATCTACATATAGAAGAAGGAAAAGTGAAATTGAAACTAAGAAAAAAAAATGTTTACCCATTTGAAGAACGGGATTCTTTTCCACCAAGCGTCTGAATTATCGCTTCCAAAAGTTTAATGTCAGTATCACGCTTCGAAATCTCATCTTGCTTTGAATGCAACTCTTCCAAGTGCAATTCAAATACCTCTGCAGCAAAGGGAGCAACATTGTACTTAAAATTTGTCAATGTGAAAATATAATTTTTTTAACTGCCAACAAGATTTGAAAATGAATGGATTAATCATCATGTCGAGAAACAAGCGGGATTGACAAACGGTGAAGTTACCATTGATTTCAAGTATCAACAAATAAAAATAACACCCGGTGTTGCAAGTTACAGTAATCATAGGATTGTATTGCATGACGTTGCTTAGGCTCTATAAGCAGGACTTTGATGGAGAGATTGTTCAGGGTTTTTGCACAAATTCACCTTTAACATATATAGATGAAGAGATTACTAGTTTATTTTCAATTATTATCATGGCTAACATGACATTATTTTTATCACAGGTGACAGACGATCAAATGAGATATTAGTGGAAGAATCCACCAATTAATCTTAGATTGATGGGGTATCTTAGAGAGATTTGGCTTAGTGAGCTCCAATCTTTTCCTAAACCAATTCCAATTGTCACCAGATTATTTGTCAACCCCTACACTTACCTTATTAGTACAACCACCTTGCATACACTATATATTCTCCAGTAATCCTCAATATACACGCTCTCTGTCTCACCCGCAGAGAGTACTTTCAAGCTAACAAAAATAAACTATCCGCTTAAGTACTTACATCATAATCAATTACCACTCTGTTATTACTTCCACTCCTTCATCATTCCATTTCTCATACAATGCTTAGCTTTTTACTGACCATGATAACAGATAGCATTGGACTTGTATCTTCAACTTCAAATTTGGAATCCCGTGATGCAACTACAATTTTTTGACAATCTAAATTCCAGACAAAAAATGTTTTCCATGCTTTGGGCATCTGCTTTGAAGCACATAGGAGAATTATAAATACTGCGAGTAGAAAACACAAAACAGATTATTATTATTTTTGTCCCACAAGTGTATTAAGGTGGGCTGAGGTTTGGAAAATTGGCATTTTAGGGAGAACCCAATAAGAAAAGGATTTCGGGTTTGAAATTTAATCACAGATGAAAGTAAACGGCTAAGCTTTACACTAGTACAGATTCTAGGAATTACACCTAGAGGGAGAGACCTAATCATCACAACTATGGTTCTTAGGAGTCGCACCAAAAATTGATTGCATTACTCAATCACAAATCACAAGTGTTAGCAGTTCTATGAGAATATGGCCTTTTTCCTTATCCAAAGATGTCATAGCTGTACATTGAGTTTTTAGTACTCCTCATCTAATAAAGATTCAAACTTGTTTATAAGAAAACACTATAATTTCCATTTAGAATAGGAAAAACCAGGCGAAACCAAAAAAATCAAAGGTTACGGAACTTCAAACTAGAAAACTAGACCTCCAATTTCCAGAAATCTGAAAACAACATGCCCCTGCAAATTAATCACAAAAACCTTCTTGAGCTTTAAGATCAAATAGGAAAAAAAAATGATACTATTGCTGGCTGCATCACACAGATATTCAGATTGAACTGGGAACGAAGCTAACTTTTCCTAATTTTTCTTTCAAAGGCCAAGGGGAAGGGGGCAGTCAGCTGGCTGCTCTTGGCCATGCCTCCCCTTCTCATAGACAGGCAGGACCCTCTCTAAATTGAAAAATAGAAATCACATGCGAGTAGTCAATGCATGTACAAGGATATGGTTACATTATATTAAATGTCATTCAGGCCAAGGCACAAAGCTGGCTCGGGGCACAGCATTTGACTGGACATCTAGGGATATTGAAAAAAAGAGTTAGCATACATACTAGTGGTGTTCTCAAGTTCTCTTGTAATCTCTTGTGCGCGTAATTCAGCAGCCTTTTGTGCTGCCTCTGCTTGTCGCTTTTCCGCACGAGCATGAGCAGCAGCTGAGATGGCAGCATCAAGTTCCCTTTCCAAAGTCTGGACCCGTTGTTCAAGAACCTACACACAGCAGATAGCCTAAATATGATTTTGATGCTGCCTTGATAAAAGAAAAGAAAAGGAAAACTCAGAAAAGATTAAGTCAACAAGAGAAAAGATGGAGCATGCTACAAAGACAGTATCAAACAGCATGCTGCAAACCTAGTAGTAATTAACTCTAGTTATTAACTTACCCGGCAATAAAATCTAGATGCATGTTGATTTTGCATATGAGTTAAGAATACACAATTGCAAACCAGCATCACTATCTGGAAATCTCCATCACTAGATAATAGCTTTATACAGGCATAATCTAACAGGTTGCAAGCCCAAGATCCTAGAGCCAAATTTATTAGCAAAAACCTTTGTTGCGCATATAATTTTAAAAAAAAATATTTGTAAACAGTTACATTTTAGTGTCCACAGAAATTTGGATTCAAAATTAATTAGTTTTTTACTCCAAATGGTCAAACAAAGTGCCCTAATGAATGAACTTAAATTGCCAACATTGTACAACAAGTTTAGGAAGAATCCAGTAATTCTACTCTTACATTCATAGTCAAATACACGAAGCATTCATTACTTAAGAAGAAGAAAAACAATCTTTGCAAAACCCAGATTGTGAAATGGTCAACGATCATGACAAACGGAAGAAACCAGCGTACAGAATCATAATTTAACAGCAATCCGGTCAAGATTGCATGAAATAGGTTAATCCCAGATCAATACCTTGATAGTGCGGGATTGTTCAGAAGTGAGGGAAGCTTTGGAGAAGGTTTCATCGTCAACAAAGACAGCTTTTTTAAGAAGTAACTTTTGAAGAGAATCTAGATTTGAAGTCATCTCTGTAAGATTAACAACAGCTCCTTTCCATCTCTCCTCACTGACTCCTTTGCTACCCTTTTCAATCTCTTCCATTTTGTCTTCACTAAAACCTCTGTCAACGGAATCGCTAGAGGGGGAGAGACAGGGAAAGAGGCTTGGTGCTTTGAGAAACACAACTGGATTATCGTTAGTTATGCTGTCTTCGTCCGTATACGAATGTCCAGCTTTCCAACATGTGTTTGGGCTATGACCAGGACTGAATCCATCATAATTCGGGCCGATCCGATGGATACTCTGACTGTGTGCTCTGAAAAACAATATTTATTTATCTATGAATATTCGAAATTTAATAAATACAATATTAAATTTTGATTTATTTAATAATATATAGGATATAAATATATAAAAAATAGATTTTTGAATAGCTATATCATTTCTACATTAGTACATTTATCTAACCAAATAAAATTTAGCTTATTTTTTCTGTTTCTCAACTCATACATGTTCTTACACATATTAACTTAGTCGGTCTTACAAACAATTTCTAAATATAAATGAAAAATATTGATAATATCTGCAACTAAATCATATTCCATGAATTTTATAGAGTAATAACAACAACACTTGATAAATTTGTTGTAGTATTTATTTTTAACTTAAATATTTGATATTCAACAATATTCTAAACCAAAAAAACATGTCAATTATCTCATAATTATAATAAAAGACGGGAGATAATCAAAGGGTTTGATATTTTAATAAATATATATATATATATAAAGAAAAAAAAAAGATCGTCAAAGGTTTTTTTTTGTATTTTCATAATAGTTTTTTTGTTATTATTATACAACTTGAGGAGGGTTATGTTCTTGAAAACAAAAACAAATAGGCACAAGGTAGAAATTATAACTAGGTGATCGTGATTTTTTTGTCCATATACTATCATTAGTTATTTTTCTATTATAAAATTAATTTATTTGACTCGGTTGAATTTATAATGTTACAAAAAAAAAATAAACAATATACAGGTAGCTCGGTTTCACACCTAGAGGGTGTTTGGAATTAAGGCTGACCCTGTTTTTTCGTTAAAATTTGTAAAAAAAAAAATTATTTCAAATTATTTTTTTATATTTTTTAGATGGGTTGATATTAAAAAATAAAAATAAAAATATTTTTGAATAAAAACACATTTAAAAAACAATAATTATGAAACACTTCCCTCGAATCATCCAAATAAAAACATGAAAAGTTGCAAAAAGAAGAAAAAAAATAAAGAGAAGAAGATAACAAGAAAGTAAGGCTTGACCCATGCACAGCACAGCAGAGCAGGGACAGGTCCTCCTCCTCTATCATCGGAAAATGAATCAAAATCTTCAACTTAAAAAAATTTAAAATTTTATTTATTTTAAATTATAATTTTTTATTTTTTTATATTATTTTCATGTGATGTGATGATATTAAAATGATTTTAAAAAAATAAAAAATATTATTTTAATATATTTTTAAATAAAAAAATACTTTAAAAAACAATTTGATACCCACTTTAAAGAATTACTTCATTTTATCTTAATCTATAAACGGTCCACTATCGGACAAAGGACAAAGCATCCATGCTCTTCATTTTCTACCTGTAATTAATAATCTAAAACCATGATAACCATTGTGAATATTTATGCAAGAGAAAGTCTTCTTTCATGATCATAGATCACTGCGTGGGACACCCAGGTCATAAATCTTTTTCACATTTTAGATGATGGAAGACCTGGTTATGGTAGACAAAAAGATGAGCACACTTAGGGCAAGTGGTTAATTAATCTTCCCTCGAAATAAAAGGAGATGATGATAAGGTCTTCTTCTATCATCCCTCCATGCCCCACTCTCGAAGACTTAACAAAGAAGAAAAACTAGGAACAGTTGGTATGAGATGGGATGTTAGATACACTAGGGCACTACAACTTTGGACCCATTAAAGATTGTTCCAAAGAAAGGAAACAAGGTTCTTGTTTGTTTATTAATTTGGAAATTTCCTAAAAATCTGCACTCATTTAGAATTCTTCTTCCTCTCTATCTTTCCTTTCCATATTAATCTGCACAAAAAAATAATATGTATATTGCATATGTGCTTAGGGTTTTGCTTAGGGTTTTCTCATGCTTTTCGCTTTCTTTTGAGCCTAAAACTTTAAATTTTCTGAACAGTTAACAATTTTCTTGTTAAGAGTATCTTAGTTGGGGAATCCAAGAGCACTTGACAGACTCGTTTTTTCTACGTGGAAACAGGAGACAGAGAAGGCCCGTTTGTTGATTAAAGTAGTGTTTTGGTGTTGATTTTGATTGATCAAACTTCTTTCTGACTCTTTTTCACCATATTTTGGCATCTGGGGGGAGGATCGTATAGCTAGTTCTTTCTTCAGTTCTTGTTGCAGCTTGTGGCAGTTCGGATTTAGTGTATCTGTATTGGGATGTCTCGAGAGATCATGGAAAATAAGATGGTGATCAATGGAACTAATAGTGTTTCAGAATTCACTCATGACACAACTTACACCAAGATTTTCGTTGGAGGATTGCCGTGGGAGACGAGAAGTGATTCTTTACAGAGGTATTTTGAGCAGTTTGGAGAGATCAAGGAAGCAGTTGTGATCGTTGATAGGAGCACAGGAAGATCAAAAGGATATGGCTTTGTAAGCTAGCCCTACTGTTTTTAGCCAAGTTTTCTACAGATCAGGCATGATCATGATTGTGATTAACTATAGTTTTGTCTTCTCAGGTAACTTTCAGGGACCCTGGTTCAGCAACAAGAGCTTGTCAGAATCCATTTCCTGTTATTGATGGAAGGAGGGCTAACTGCAATCTTGCAGCCTTTGGTGCACAAACGAAAGGTCTAATTAACTGCTTCTGGTCCATGATTGCTTGCCACTAGTTGGAAGTTCATAATTCTGATCTCTGTCTTGATTCTATGTTGGTGATTTTTATTCTAATCCTCGTTTCCTGTCCCTTTTTCTTTGAAGTTGCAGGAACTGATAAATTTGGATCTGCAGCATCAAGATCCATGACACCATTAAACATTCATGGCCCTTCTGCATACTTCAATCAACAAATACCTCAATATGCATTTCCTTATTCAGTTTTTGGGTAAAGAAACTATCTTATTTGAAAAGAATTGTTTGACAGCTTAATTGCCTTCTGATTTTCCTGCCCTTTACCTTTCAGGTATCCTATCTACCCACAGAACACGTATGCAATGGTTAGTTTTTCTGAAACAGTTCACTGATAGATGCCTGCAAACACAAGTTTTGATTGCCCAGCAAGTTTTTTTTTTATTTCTTGCAGAATAATTTTTACAATGCATATGGAGGGAAACAGTTTCAATTCTACCACCCCGCCGCGGCACCAGGTTCCCCTGGAGTCTACATGAATTACTATCCACTCCATGCTCAACATGGACAAAACAGCCCAAGTCACTACCCAAAAATGGCACAAAACTCTCAGCAACACAATGCTCTTGGGACCTTATCGAATCCTACTTCAGCTTCCTCCTCGCTACCAATTACCAGTTAAGTTTCTGAGGAATGTGGTGTTGTAACTATTTGTGTTCATGTTTCCATGAATATGACACTTAACATATGACAATATGATATGTATGCAGAAGCAGGACCGGCCGTGGCAGCAGAACGACAGCAATGAGAGTGCCAAGAACGGTGTCTGGACAGAAGAAATAGGTTTGATTATGACAACGTTAGTTCACCCTGTTTCAGAGGCGGAAGGTAGTAACAGAATAGAATCCACAGGAAGAAGAAACTTTTACAGGTTCTGTATACTTCTTCAAGACACCCACCATCATAATGCATGGTCAGAATTTTGATCAAACATGGATGCTGCTGAACATTCTGTCTCTCAGTGATGGTTTAGCACAGTTGTGTTTTCACTTCTGATTCAAAACTTTTCATTCTGGCATGAAATGGGAATTTAAAGTTCATATAGAATCCAATCATGTTTGCATCCATGAATCCCATTGCATTGAAATTACATAAATTGGTTGAGTTGAGTTCAAAATAAAAAGATTGGATGGCTTGGCCATCAACTCTTTCTGATCAACTATGTTTTGCATAACCAGCGAGTTAAATTTTGTACGAAATTTATGAAACATGATCCCGCACACAATATGCTTTCAGATCTTTGATTGTGACAATTTTAGTCAGCCAACCACATTCTGAGAAGTGTTGTTGGGCTTTTGCTTTCCCTGAAAACTTAGGCTTTCGACTCTTTCCCCGTTGTCAAAACTTATGAAACATGGTGAGCTTCTAGCCCTTAGATTCAACAATCACAAGACTTGTAAAACAAACCCAACATGAAGAGTTCACAGATATTGAAATCATAGAAAAGATTCATGGTTTAAGGATATGTTGACCCTCAAGCCCAAGGCACAGCCTCATTCCCTTGAAATGAGAACTGATTAGAAAATAGTAATAGATAACACATCTATCTTCTTAAAAAGAGTTTATATATACATTATATATCCATAATAAATCAGTTTTCTTACTTGTAATGATACTCAACTTGATTCAGGAGTGAATCAAGATGACACTCAAGTTTTTGGATTATTCAAATTTATATTAAACCTCCAGGCGTTGCAAAGTTCTTGAAAATGAATAAACAATTGCTGTGGCAAAGCATTTACGTGAGCTAAAATGAGTAGTTATAGATATATTCATCACCTCCCTTCAGAGCCTGCAAGAGGCCAACCTCTCAGTTCTCTCTGCAATGAGTGAAATATCTATATTGTTTTTGTCGGCTTGCCCCTATCCCCATTAGAAAAAGCTACGAGGGGCCAATGAACGCAACTTCTATCATCCACCACAAAAGTCAATGGCAACAGGAAAGCTTCAACAAGGGCATTGGTTCTTTCTACCTTTTCTTTTTTTAATTCAAAAGTTACATGAGAACGAGAGGGACGAGTTTAGATATTGTGTGGTAGTAGAATAATTATGGTTTTTTAATATTTTTTTTAAAATTTTATATATTAAAATAATACTATTTATTATTATTTTAAAATTTTTATTATTGATATTATTTCATTAAAAACAATAGCAAAAACAGATTTACTTTTTTTAAAATACATGATTGAACAATGAAAATAAAAAGGAACTTAAAGTGGTGTTTGACATGGTATTCCACAGCATTTTCAAGAGTTTTATTTTTTTTAATTTTTTTTATCAATATGTTGACACTAAAAATATTTTATAAAAACAATATTATTTTAATACATTTCCAATCAACATTTCAAAAAACATAATTTACCAGGCATGCATTAAGCATCAAGTAAACAATGTTGCTTTAGCAACACAATTTAATTTTTAATGATGTGGAATTGAAATATATATATATATATATATCATTTTTTAGGTTTTTTCTCCTCTTTTTTTATTCTTGGATTTTTCTAGTATTTATTTTATTAAAAAAACGTCAGCATATTCAAATGAAACATGAACCTAACCACCCAGTACCAAAACTAAAAGTGATGCCAAACACTCCCAACACTAGGGAGGGGCATTGGCTAGGAAGAGAAACCCAAAACTACTCCGAAAGCAACAGGAGGTGAATACTTTGAAGGAGTCCATCTCAATTGACAAGAAATATTCCCATGGTATGAGTTCTCAAGAAATTCATCATGACATGCAACATAAGTAAAGCCATTCATATCCTCGAAATCCCATCCAACTCTATAGTCTGACAGACAAAACCATAAACGATCCTCCTATAGGTAGCAGAGATACCAGGCTACCAAGCAAGGATAGATATAGACGCCACAAGCACCTTCAAAAGATTTCAGAATCTACACATGTATATATATAAATATATCCATCAGCAGTTGATCAGTCCAGGAAGCATTAGGGATGATTCAGTTGAAAGGAGGACGGGGGATGCGAGGCCGAACAGGTGTCTTTGAAGGGCTCACCCTGTTATATATAGAACAAAAGCTCGTTATACACAGAACAATTTGCAAGGGAAATGGAGAAAGTGAACAGCCAGTTGGAACAGTGTTATCTGACAGGCTACCTTATCGGCAACGATCCCAGAATCGCACCACTGCAGTTAAGAGCTGCAATTGCACTCTCAGCCTGCAAGAGTTGAGAGAACACCATTATATACATTCTTATTGCATAGTACCCAATTACAGGTCCACAAAATCAAGCAAAAACTTGGGAAAATTCCCAATTGCAGCTTAACTAACCAACAGTAATTGCAAACACAGTATAAATATAACAAGAGAATAAAGTCTTTGGACCTAACTTCTATACTGTCATGGTATAGAATGGATAATAAATAATGAGCTGAGGCTATGACTACACATGGTGTTCCACTGTGGAAGAAAGCAACATCAAATATATGATATATATATGATAATGTTCAACAATACGTGCATTTTGCTAGATATCCCTCCAAGTTTTTAAACCCAGTGGCTGTTACCAAAACATCAGGAAGTTGTCTAGATGATGCTTTGGACAAAAACAAATGCCAAATGGTAGCAAACAGGTTTTCTTTTTTTTTTTAAAAAAAAAAAGAGTTTGATGACTTCAACACTTTTGCACCGGTGGTAATGATACAACCACCCTGTTTTCAACCACCTGCATATCCACTCTTCAAGTGAAGGCAAACAATGAACCAGCTTGAGCATCCTAGGAATTGGCAGCCTTGGAGCACCACACAAGGCCTGACATGACATGCACTGAGTGCTTGAAAGTACCCTAGTCGTCCCATAAAGGGAGCATTGGAATACCAGCAAAAAAGTTCTAAGATATCTACAAGGTATGATTCTATAGACCTGGATGGGGCACAGAGGACCATTACTTTTAGATCCATCCAATACAATTATGAGACCAAAATATTTTGATGAGCGCATGACCAAGTTTATGGTTGGGGAACAGAAGATCAGTTCTAATGGACTTGCCGAGTGTGGAAATGGAACTGCTTTCCCCAGGTTAGCATGTGGAGCACTCAAAGGTCAGAATCATGCAGGCTTTACTATAATCTTTGAATATAAAAGTGTGAGGAAACTAAGATTTTTTATGGATAATTAATTAACTATCAAAGCTTAAAACTATTGACTGAGAAAAGGTTAGGTTGAGGAATGAGGCGAAGGGCTAATTCTAAAGGTGGAAAGACAAATGAAGAATTTTAGGACTAATGAGAAGTGAAACAAAACAAACTAATTTAAAGGAGCCAAGAAAAGTGAGTAGTAGTTTAAGGACCAAGTGACAACCAGGACAAACTAAGCATTCCTAATTAAGTAGAAGATTGGCAATGCCTCACAAACAATTTCTGACTATAATGAAGTGCTCTAACCACCCGACTCAATCACAAGAGTGCACACACACAGAGTAATGGTGCCCTGAAGTCAAATGGGACGGCACTTCCCAATGTCATGGAGTTGGCACCTCTATACAAATCTATCCAGAGACATTATAGACATCATCAAATTAGTCTCTTAATCACAATGTTTTCAGTATTTCATCTTCTTGCTAAATAAAGACAATATTGATATTGTGCCTCGTTCTAAAGGAGCATCAAGTCTCAAATTCATCCTCAAATCAATGCCACCACTAGATCTCCACCTCGTCAATTCTCCTAAATGGTGTAGATTCACATTACGTTACACACCAGTGCAATTATCATGATTCACAATATTCCAAAGGTGAAATCTCAATCAACTCAAAGACTGACACTGAAAGAGATCGAAAATAGAGATGATGCTAACATGTTTCACAACCAAAGATAGCATATTGAAGGAAATGGTCAGGGACCAGGTTTCACGCCCATGGTTCAAAATTTTCCAAAATGAGAGGTCAAATAACATTAACCAACTCCAATACCGACACTAAAGAAAACAGATCAAAAAAAGGTGATGTGATGCAAAGATTAGGTTTCACACCCAAAGAAAGCAGTGTGAAGGGTTTGTAACACCCACGGCCATATATTTCCCACCCTGACTTCTTAAGTACCCATACTATGCATAGAATGACATGGAAGAAAAGAGAGGGACAACCCAAAGGGCAGGAGTTCAAGACTGAATGGACTTATAAAACATAATTTTATTTATGAGTGACTCGTGATTCAAAAAAAGGGAAGCCTCAATATTTCCTGCTGGACTAACCCTAAACCTATAATTGCACCCAAGTCAGCATTAATAACCTGAACACCAACAACTAACACATTGGAAATCTAATCAAAGATTCAAATCCATCCAGCCCAATTACATTTCCACAATCAGTTTATGAATAACTTCTTTGATACCACATTCGATGTCTTAGCTATTATTGTATTGAGCAGGTGCAGAATCCTCACTGAAACTCAAAAGGAAATTTGACTAGGGTTTCTGATCTGATGCAGCTCGGGTTAAAACTTAAGTTCCCCCAAAGCCCATATAATTCAAGCATCAAAAGCAGTATTTCTTGCAATCCTTAAGGGGTGTTTAAGAGTGTGGCAGCGGTTGATTTTCAAAGTGTTTTTTTGCCTGGAAATGCATCAAAATAATATTATTATTTTTAATTTTTAAAAATCATTTTTGACATCAGCACATCAAAACGATCTGGGAAAAAAAATTAAGAAAAAAATCTTTAGAAACATTGTTTGGATCACAATACCAAATGGTGCCTAAATGCCAGTCCCAACATAGCATGGACACATCTCATTTAGAAGCTCTATATGTGGTTCATGTGCAACCTCTAAAAAATGTTGCCACTTCTGAACATTTCCAAAATGAGAACCCTGATTAAACATCAGGACGTTTGATCTGGATCTGGATGCTATAATATGCAACAAACACTAGCAAACAGAAAGAAGATTGTTTTGACAAGGAAACAAAATGACAAAACATGCTTTTCGGACAAAATTCTGAAAAACCAGGCAAGTGGCCCCAATAGCGAAGGAAAGCAAATGTCTAAAAAAATGGAGTAATTCAGGCCACATGAGATTGCAGAAACAATTTACATTATGAATGGTTTTATAGTAGAAGTTAACAAGGCACGTGAGAAATGGCATATATATATGTAAAACCAGCAACTTATGGATGAAAAAAAGTCAGAATACAAAGATCAAGAGTAAATGGTTAGTTACCACTGCGAACTCCACAAAAGCAATGCGGGTTGAATGATGATAATCTCCAAGGAGCCTCAAGCGATGAACCTATTAAAAACAAAATGTTCAAGAAGGAATGGTCCACAATCAAGGATAGACAATGTTTGCAATTTTGTTATACAGCCCACTACAAACCTCTCCGCAAATGGATTCAAAGAAGAGCCTGATATCTGCCTGGGTAATCTACATTCATAGAAATTAAATAAATTAGTAAAAATGTTCCAGATATAGCTCTTAAGAGCATTAGCACGAATCATGTAGCTTCCAATATTACCTTTTTGTCAATATTTGTACAATAAACAGTCCTTGCACACATCTCGCGCTCATCTTCAGACTGAGGACCATGATAATGTCAGCAAGGCAATGAATGAGAAATTTTAGACAGGCACCATTCAAATGATCAGGTTTCTAAAGTGATTGGTTATTGAAAAAAAAACCATCCATTGCAACGGAGTAAGTCCTCACCCTTGGCAAAAATGTTGGGTTAACCGGTGCGATTGCAGTTTTCGATGGCAGCACTCTTAGAGGGTAATATCCAAGAACAGTCCCTGACAAACTTAATGCAGTCCTTGCACCTTCTGCAAGCACATTTGATTGTTATATAGATACACTCATCCACTGAGGGAAAATAAGATTTGTGAGCTTTTGAAATTACCTTCATCAGTAAACTCGACAAAAGCAAAACGGAGAACAGAATTAGGGTCGCCACATATACGACAGTCAACAACCTTTGTCCCAGAAAACAAGAGGAAATCAATAAGAAACACAATCCACTATCGGCTGTTAACAAAAAAAAAAAGGCACCTGTGAGAGAAAACAAGACCATGGCAATATACCTGTCCACAATGAATAAAGAGACCAGCAAGTTGCTCTTCAGTAACCTATATACCATCACATGGAAACAATGATCCCAAAATCAGCATACAAACAACAATGAAGGCATAAAAAACCTGAAAGGGGAAGATAATACCAGAGCCAATTGCAACTTTTTACCTGTTGATCAATGTCTGAAACATATACAGTCCTCTTGATTATCTCATCTCGCTGAGCCATACTTGTCCTGCTGTTCATCCTTCGCCTTCCTTGATTAAAGTTGTTCTTCTTCTGTAACCAAAATTAGCAGAAATAAATAGAAGTAACAAACTCTAATCAGTCTATTCCATTTCAGCAGTAGAACAAGAAAGCAAAAGTCAAAACAGAAAAAAGTACCCATTTTATCCGCAATCACATGAAAACAAACAAAAATAGAAGAAACAAGATGAAAATAACACATACCCTTCTATTAGTCTGTCCATTGGCAATCCCATTATTAGTTTGCACTACAAAATTGTTAGCATTGAAGCCAAAGCCGTTACCAAAATATCCATGATGATTAGCTAGTGATGGAGGCACAAACTCTTCAGCCATGGGATTCAGCTTTGACAGCATCTCCACCAAATCATTCATATCTCTAACCCCATTGGATTTAGCACTTTGATGATGAATCTGATCATCCCCGTAGCCACCACACTGATTCATATCAAACCCATTTTGCATCTGTGTCCCATTAGTCTTTCCATTGCTTAAACCCCCAGTCTCACCGGACTTGCCATTAATACTCTGATGATCATAGTTTTGGCCTTGAAAGTTTGAGTCTTTAGTGTTGTTGACCACCACTGGTTCATTTCTGGGTTTTGATGATGATCTCTCAAGATCTTTAGCCTCTGGCGACACTACAGTGTTGTCAAAGTTTTGACCAGTAGTTCCATTCCTAACCCCAGCATTCTCGGCAACAGCCATGATCAGTCAACCAAACAGACAAAAACTAGACCCCCCTCTCTCTCTCTTCGTATCCGAAACACAAACAGCTGCCTTCTTTTCTTCAGATTTCTCTGTAAATTTCACAACTTTTTTTTATCAGAAACCAATCAAGTCACAAATTTTATTACAGAAGTAAAAGTTCTAAAGAAACCCAGATAAGAAAAACACGCAAAAAGGAGGGGGAAAAAATCGCACACCTGCTTGGATTCGCTTTGCCTAAACAATCTCCATAAGATGTTTAAAAGAGAACCCAGTTGAGGATTATCTGTACAAGAAAGAAAAAATAAGACAAAACCCACTAGAGATTTGTAAAGGAGTAGCTTTTACTTTATTAGATTACTATATGTTTTTATGTATTGATTTTAGTGTTGATGATTCTCTCTGTTGATATTGCCGTAGAGAGAGAGCAGGAAACAAGAGAGAGAGAAGGAAAAGGGCTCTTCTTTGGATCGTCCGTTTATGCCTTTTTGGACCTTACTTTCCTTTATTTCCCCAAAATTTTGTTTAAAGATGACGAGGACATTCTTAATATTTTTTCCATTTGTTTACGACGATGACCATGGTGTCCCAGGAGAACAAATATAGAACGATGACCAAACCCATGCACTTTTTTCTTCCGGTTCCAATGATGGCCATGTATGGATAATTGGATGAACTAACCACGGATAAATCTGATCTGACTTGACTGGCTTGATTAATGAAATTAATTAATTTAATTTCATGAACTATAAATTTTAATTTCATTCTATTTTAGTCGTTTTATATTAGTCAAAAAGGCCAAAATATTTCATGTCATTTAAAAAAAAGACAAAATAATATTATTTTTACCTCGATTTAAATTCTAGTCTGTTTTGTATTTTTTGGCCAGATACCGGCCGAAACATATCAGTTTCGTTTTCCTCTTTCCATTTTGGTCAAATAGTATTTTTTAAAATAATAAATAATTTTATAATATCAATCATATTTCTTAATCCGATCGTTAGATTAAGATGAAATTTTACGAGGAATCTCTTGACATATTTATATATATTATGTCAAAATTTCAGAGCAATTAAAGAATGTAATGACCTTGCGAGATTGATGACAGCATTCTCGTAATATTATACATGTTCATAATTTTGTTGAGAAAAATCATTTTATTATGTCTTTTTTTAGATCAAATTGCATAATTTTAAATAATTTTATTTTTTTATTTGAACCTAAGAAATTGAATTAATATATTTAATTATACACACACACACACACATAAACAGTACAACCCCTCAACGACGCTCTGAAACCGAAACATTTCATTTCAAAAAAAAAAACAAGCACCAAACAAAACGATATTAAGAATTTTGGTATGAACTCAAATTTATCTATTCAGTTTATAGCTTGAATTTGTGCTAAAAATATAACATTAAATGAAATTGAGTGATAAATAATACTTTTGATTTTGAATAGTTATTTACTTGTCTAAAAATCAATCATCATAATTAAAAAGGTTTGAAAGGTGGGGGTTGGTGAATTTATGTGCATACTATGTTTGTATTAATTTGTATCTTCCTATCGGTAGTTACCATTTAATAGTGTTTGATTTCTAAAATTGATTATTTATTTTCTTTTTTGGAGTTTGGAGTTATTATTTTTTTTCTTCAATGACATTTTGATTATTTTTTAAAATATAATTGATTATTATTGATTTGTTGATATATGTTAAATGATCTATTTCTTTTATCTTCAATTGATTTTATTATTTCCTCATAGGATTTTCATGTATTAGTATATTAGATTTAGGCTATATTTTAAACAAGTTCTTAGCTTAAAGCACAAATATAATCATTTTTTATAAAACTTAGTTAATTATGGATAAAAGCTTCAATGTAAGCATCCATGTGATGGAAAAAATATTCTACTTAATTTAACATGTAGATTGAGACATAAGTAAATACATAAATATAAATTTTAAATAAAATAAACAATTAAGCATAAAAATATTATAATTGATAATGTTATGTCAAGTAAATTCAGTGATAAATGGTTTCATTGTTTCATACTCTAAATTATGGTAGGTATTATTGTATTTATCAATGATTGGTTTCAATATTAATTGTGATTTAGATTGTAGTCGATTAAAATATAACAAAAAAATATTTTGAACAGTTAATCCAGGATTATCCAAATTCACTAAAAAATCTAACTATAAATAAATATTAAAAACAATTAACTACAAAGTCTTATAAACTTATATATCTATCAACAAATAAAAATCTATTATTAGTTAATGACTTATAAATATTAAAGATAATTAACTATAGATAGTAATTTCAAATGGTTAAATCAATATTTGTTATGGATAAAAACCTTGAAAGACCTAAAGATAGCACTTTATTCATAGGAAAACGCCTAAAATATTTATTTTTTGATCATTTAAGTCTAACTTGTCAAAAAGTCATGACAAAGCTTTGTAAAGAAATAGAGAACTGGTAAACCCTATTACTATTGAATAAAAATATATTTTCTTCTAATAAAAATCAAGACTAAATTCAATATAAAAGATTAAGTTATTTATTATTTTATTATTTTGGTGAAAAACAAGGCATAAATCCCTACAAAAAAATAAATTAACAAGGCAAAGTTAACCCATTTAGGTCAAAATATAAAATTAAAAACAAATTTCCAAGTGGATCATTGATTATCCACTCATGTCTATGCAAGGGGTTCATAATAAAACCATAGTTTGCTAACCAATTTATTGCATTATTACCTTCGTTGAATGTATGTTGCACTTAAATCTCCCACTCTATATACATAACTTACCTCACTTAATTAATCAATTCATAAATGACATCAAATTTAATTATTGGTTTAAAAAGAAAATCAATAACTGATTGGGAGTTTGACTCCATGGCAACTAGTTTAATCCTAAATTTTCATGCTAGATTTAATCTAGTGATAATTATCTATCGCTCAGCTCGAACTGAGATACACACCATTATATTAATCGTGAACCCTTTTTTCTAGATCATCAAACCATATTGAATCAATTTTTTTGTTATTACATTGTCGGTATTATCCTTTATGCACCCCATTCACATTCAGTTAAACTCATTTCAAGGAGAGTTACTTTCATCTCACTAATTATGTTTTCTTGTCATTTTTCCTTTCGTCAACACCCTCGACAAGTGACTTGTTAATGTCAATCATACAAGTGATTTGATTAATGCCAGATAACCATACACTTAAATATAATACGCCTTGCTAGATTGTAGATTAATGTGTTCCTTAAAGATCCTTTAATTCATTGTTTTCCATATATACCAAATAGCAACTATAAATACCAAATATAAACTCCTTCATTATCTAATGAAACATGGGTCTAAAAAAGTTATTTAAGAGCCAAACATTTTTGTTAGTGCTATAAAACTCATATCGATATTGTGATGGAATAAACGCTTCTGAAGTTCTCTTAATCATTGGACAATCACACAACTTATTAGTAATGAATTCCATAATAGCTGGGCATAAGTTACAGTAAGCATATGTCGTGAGCTTTCTTTTAGATATAGTATCATTCAATAATTTACCATAAACAATGATTTATAAAAAGTTTGTGATCATTTATGAGCCTTATAACATCATATCACCCTCCAAGTATGTCTCGTCATTCTATTATCTTTATAAGCTCTTAAGTGGCATAATTAGTTTTAACAATAAAGTTTTCACTGAGAATTATGCGAATAAATAACATTATCCTTCTTGTCATGAAATGTTAAATGGTAATTAACTATTGTCAAAACCACCTACACATGAAGTAGATGAGCAGATCAATTTTATTTTCATTAATAATTTTTTGTCACCATATCTATAATTATTGTGTCATCTTCTTAGTTAGGAGCTCTTGAGATATATACTGAAACAGATGATGATACCTTTCTAAACAACTATCAAGCCAAAAAAAAAAAAAAAACTATGCCAATACCCCCATCAACCATGCCATGTCTATATGAACTTAAGGCCACACTTTACAAATGGTTCGAGGGTGAGTTTTTGCCCTTTATTTATAAATTTACATAGGAGTCAAAATTCATTAAGTCATTAATGGTCATCCAAGACATATTGTTATGACTGGCTAAGAGTTTGATTTCATTGAAGTAATCTCATTTAAGATGATCATTTAGATTAACACTACGTTATGCATACCATTTTGATCAACTTTTTATTATTATCAGTGAATGAGATGACAATATAGAAAATAATATCAATATTGATTGTATGCTTGTTCTATAACATTCAAATTCTCATAGATGCCTCATTGGGAAAAACTATCAAACTTAGAACTCTTTGTGACCTTATCAACAATTTTCTCACTTATTTTATGTTTAGTTAATACAAGCACATCAAACCAATAAGTTTTTTTTTAAGTCATTAATAATAAATCAAGATTTTTTATAACCTGCCCTATGATAGTTTTGGTAACACAACTTATCTCAATATATTAATAATAAAAAAACCTAAAATCTAATCCCCATCACGATGCACCAACCACCTAACCTATTAACCTTACCTTTTAATTGATCATGGTAATATCTTTATGGATTTGAATTGGTCATCTTTATATGTAATCATCCATTACTTAAATGACTCTATTATCTCCATTCTACTTTCTAATTGTGTGGAACTTTTTAAATATACCTAAGTTATGATTGGAATGAGGTTGTCATTCTCTTTATAAGTCTTTTTTTTCATTTGATCATGGTTATTAACTAATGGAACAAGTTTTTTTTTAATATATTGGTCATAATAAAAGCAGATTGCTTGCAAACCTTCATAAGTTAATTTTGTCTATTCTCCTTGTTAATTTAAACTTGGTCCTCCAAACAATATGAAATCTTGATCCTTTAAATTAGAAAATCTCACCAAAAAAAACCATTGTCCAAGTCAACCAACATAAGGTCTCTCTGAATTCTCCAACTTGTATGAAAGTGTTTCAGTAAGTAATTGTAACCTACCATTTAGCTTGTAATTTTCATAATCAAATATTTTCTCCAAAGTTCTCTAACATGTTTCTTGTTCTCCGTCAATAGTTTAATGATAGAACAACCCTCATCTTCATCTTTCCCGTCCTCTTCGTCATCTGAAATACATCAATCTTGATGTACCAACCTTATAGTTTATATAGCTACAACAAGACACATGAAGAGATATAATAAAATGAATTGTGCTTGATCATCTTCTTTGATTAGATTATTGAAATAATTTACTGATGGACCAAAGTTGTTGAATTCTTTGATCTTTTTTATTGATTAGGAAATAATCAATAATATTTACCTTGATTATTTTCTTAAAACCTAATATTATAGGGGAAAAAATAGAAAATAGAAAATAGAACATATAAACCCATAAACCGCATCATACACTTGATCATCACTTTTTAGAACAAGATTACACATTATATATATAATTTAAAAACATCCAAAAAAATTACTTTAAAATAATTTTAAAAATAATTTTAAAACATAATGTCAAACACATCATATTATTTATAAATTAATAAGTCACTAAAGTAACTTATAGATGTAGCCAAGTTTTGTATTGATAACCAACCCACAACATTATAAAACCCATGCAAAAGAAAAAACCACCCGGACCATTAACACATCATGAAAAAAAAATATCTTATTGGTGAATAATAATCAATGCCACTTCATGTCATGTACCATCCATGCATGCATGCCACAGAAGCAACGATGCGATCGGATATTCGGATGTACCCATGGAGGCTAGAAATGCTAGCACGAGGCCGAGCCTAATCTCCAGAACCATAGCAAGCGTCACGCTAAGTGCCACGTGTGACAGAGCCACAAAAGCTGCCACCTTGCACTGCCGTGGCAGGCCGATAGAAAATGATAGGGGCCCGCACTTTGTGCTTGTGTAAGAAAATCAATCAGTACTGCTACCTGCCGGGCATAATCTCTTTTTGTCTTTTCCTCGCCTGCGAGGGTAGTTGTGTACTTTCCCCATATTTTACGGCAACTAAATCCTTTTTTTAATACCAAGTTATTAAACCTAACCAGCACCCGGTAAATTAAAACTGTTTTATTTCAATATTATTTAAAAAAACATAAACTGATTTATTTTTATTTTTAAAATAAAAAATAAAATCAATTTTTAAATAAATTATATTTTTCTTGATTTTTTGAAGGAGCGTGATTTAATAATACTTTTTTTCTTCTTCTGATTATGTGTTTTATAAAAAAAACAGAACGACGGCGCACAACATACTAGCAGGATAGATGTTTCCTTGTAAATTTAAATTTTTATTATTTAATTAATATATTATTTAAACCTCATATTTAAGGAATTAAATAAAAATATTATTTAACTTAGATTATTAATTTATCAATAATATTAAAATTATGTCTCAAGACACATTAAACATTCAAACGGTAAACATTTTGCGTTTTATGTTAAGATGTATAGAAGATGAACCCTGACTATATCGAGATTACTCAAAATTTAAGATATTTTTATGATTTAAATATGTTATTTTGTAATAAAAAAAGAAGAATCGAAATAAGATTTTGATTCAGAAACCTCGACCGGGAGAAACCCTGGGAGCCAAAAACAATTGGCTAGCCAAGCCAAATTCTTTCTCAAGGGCTCCCTGCACGTGTTGAAGTGCTGTCATCGAATTTGACTGTTCGAAAATTGAACGTGTGCTGGCAATTCTATCCTTATCTATCAGATAAAACAACTGGATAGATTCTCTTGTGAGATGAAATTAAAGGTTTTAACTTAATAATCCTAAGTTTACCGCATCTCAATTAATTTTATAAAATTTTAAATTAATAATTTTTAATTTTCAGTGACTTTTATATTGTTAGACACAAAATTCATAAAATTATTTAGTCTTAAACTTGTCAAACCTGTATTACTGGACATATCATCCCTGTGTGTGTGTATTGTTTGGAGAAAAAAAAAGGTCGAATTTATTTATTGTTTCTTGAAATTCCATTTTTAAGAAGTCAACCAATGCGACCTCGTGTCTCTAATTAATATATAAGTACTCGATTAATAGATTAAGACCAATCTCCTCGTGGTCAAATGCAAGTAAAGTAATCTTAAGAGGTATGAGAGTTTGTTTTCTTTCTTTATTTTACTTTTTACAAAAATCAGGACATTATAATTGACATTTAAAATAATTTATTATTATAAACATGCCACCTCGATTTCAAAGGGTTTGCTCAGTCGTAGTTAACATAATAGGTTGATTTAAGAGAACTCTAAGGTTATTTGTTTCAAGAGAACAAGGTGGTTTAACATTAATTAGGTCTAGTTATTTAACAATCCAATCTTTTTATTATTATTATTATTATGAAATGAAAAGACTAATGAATTCACTGTTTTTTTATAAGTAAACTAGCTTTTTGAGTGGCATTATGCAAGTAGTTGGATTTTTTTTCCAAGCAAAAAAAAAAAATTGAACATATAAGTTTTTTTAATATGTTTTTTTGACAAAAAAAATATTTACAGGTATGAGTTGAAAATTTTCTATTTATACATTTTATAAAATAAAATCATTGATAATATATGCTAGTAAATGCAAAATAAAGATGTTAATACGTCTATTGAACTTGACTCAAATTATTATTTTTTCAAATAAATAAATATATGTGCAAGTGTTGTAAATGATTTTTCAAAGTTAAAAAATAACTATAAATCAGAGAGTTGATGCTTATGCATGGTAAAACACAACAAGGATTATATGTTCACACACCATTGCAATCTAGGTCATGAAATCACAAAAATCTTAAAAAAAATTAACCATACATAAGCATACACGAAAGATATCATGAAAAAACAAATGACTTGAAAAATAATATTCATGACACTAAAAAAACATGAAAATAACATGTTAGATCGACATGGCCTTACCGTTCAACCTGCCAAACCTATAACTCAAGTCATTAATTCCATTCAAAAGTATGAGGATCAAATATGGAGAAAAAAATGATAGGAAAAGTTAAGTTATAAAAATTACCTTATATGAAAGAAAAAAAAAATGGACTAAATTTGAAGAAAAACAAATTGAAGTGTTATTTTGATTATTTAAACGAATAGATGCAAAAATCAGTGATAAAAAAGAGTGAAACAAAGTTATTGACATTAAAATGCAAAAAAAAATGATAAAAAAAGAAGAACTTATTGACATCAAATCAGAGGTTTATTGACCACACAAGTCACCTAATAATGGTGTGGCCACCAAGACGATTCAAATTTCATCTTTAAAGTCGATGTCTAGCGGTTAACTACCGTCAGACTCTCTACTTAAAAGGTACGAACATCGCTACTTGTTGATACGTACGATGCATACATCATCAAATTATTTTAATAATATTTATTTTTATTTAACTATTAGATTTCTTCAACTGAATTATATATATAAACAAAGACATAATTAAACCTTTACCCGAGTTTAAGGTATTTAAGTTATTTTAATGTGTTGCAAAAATCAAAATACAAAAACTCCTTTATACATTAGTTTTAAAAAAAACAATAATTTTAAGGTTAGTGTAATTATTTTACTATTTCTTACAAAATGTAAGAAATTATAAAAATGTTTGGATCGGGACACAAGCATCATCCAAGACACAGCAGGGAGGGAGCTCCATTTAATTTTGTATGTTGGATAACATTTAATTTTAAATTGTAACATGTTTAATTATTGTTTCACACTTTAAAATAGAAAAAATAAGTAAATATTCAAACATAATAAAATAAAAATATACTATTTCATTAATTCCTTTAAACATGATAATTGTTTTGTTTTTGAAAAATATCTTGTTTTCCTCCTCATCAAAATTGAAGAAACAGCCAGCAAGTGTAATGTGTGATGGGCACTGAAACGGATGCCTGAATTGTGATTGTGAAAAGTGAGCCCTCTGTGTACTGGGCCCCATCTAATCTTGATTGTGATAGATTCGATTGTCAAATCTCATCCATTGATTTGTGACGGGCAGCATGTGTGACGGGCTGTTTTCAAGATTCATCAATTGCCCTTAAATCTGCCCGATGGTTACTTTCTTGCCACGTAAATACCGTTTGCTCGCTTCCCCTGGGCTAAAAATGGTACATAATTAACCAACAGTATCTGTTTGGGAGTACGTTGCAAATGGAGTTTCAAGAAAATTTGATTTTTTTATTTTAAAAATCGAATAGTTTAGATATTTTTAAATAATTTTGATGTACTGATATCAAAATTAATTTTTTTGATGTATTTCAATATAAAAATCACTTTGAAAAGCTATCAAAATCATACTCCCAAACATCACCTAAGTCCATGACTAATGCAGCCGATTAGTCGTTTTTCAAATTCAACCTGAATCATTAAATATAATTTGTTCGTTTGATATCTTTATATATTTTTAAAGTGCTAGTATTAAAAATAAAAAAACTTATAAAAAATAATTTAAATAAAATAAAATAAAATTAAATTACTGCAATATACCCTACAGATTCTCTTGGCTTGAGGCAGGCAGTAGAGTTGAAATGGATGCTAAGTTGAGGGAGCAGAGCATGGGATCGGGAATGGTGGGCTGTGCAGCCCCATGTGGTCGATGCCTTGCCTGAGAAGGCATTGCTTACCATGAAAAAAAAATGGAAACAGAGGGAGATTGTGAAACCAGTTGTCTGGAAAACAGATATGATCCCTATCGCCCCCACGGCTAGATCTCTACCTGTTAGGACTGGAATTTTATAATATATAAAAATATTAAATAATTAAATGGAATTGTAAATGAATTTATATTTGAAAATGGCTATCAAGAGTCGTAATAATAATGACCTTTCATATCAAAATGTTATTTCTATGAGAGCTTTTTAATTCTGTTTATCTTAATCTTATTTTCTCTCTTACGGTGGGATGTCAGAATGAGAATAAAACAACTATATATATATATATATATATATAACAAATCATCTTTTGGTATTCATGTCTTTTGTCGTTCTCACCTTTGAGTATTCCTATATTTTGATATTTCTATTTTAGTTCATTGTTAAAATAGAAATAATCGTTTAGTCTCTACACATTAAAGCTCTACACCCCATTAGATACATTAAAAATTTAATTGCCTAAAAATATTTAACAGATAATTTATTTGACAACCCACAGATACATAATTATTCTTGGATAAGCTCAATACTAAATTAATGATAAAACATATCTCCACCCTCATGCAATAAATACCAGAGGTGCTTTGAAAATATGGCTTGCCCTGTTGTCTTCACATCACATCAGCCAAAATAACTAAAGATGGAAAATATATATCATAGGCATCCTTATAAATCTTTGAAGTGAATGAATTTCAGGTCTCTTGACCTAGGCAAACATAATCTCTTGGCGTTTTTATTTTTTATTATTAAAAATAAGAAGAAAGGAAGTCAACAAATCTTGCATCAAAGACCATGCTCACTTTCTTAATTTTTCAGGTTTAAATTTTAGGGCCCACATCTAAAACAATGTATTAAATTCTCTTGAATGCACAAAAACGATGTGAGGATACACTTTTAAAATTGAATAAGAAGAAAATTTAGTCCTTACAAGTTAACTCGAAGAAAACCTTTGCTTAATAAAAAAAAAAAGTTGGTGGTAGGATTATTAATTATTATTGCTTTTGAAGGGCGAAAGAAGCTACTCATATTTAATTTAACAATATGATCCGCGCAACATGCACACCAATTCTAGAAAATAAAAAAATTGAATTCACTTTTAATTAATGCCCGATGGTCCTTTTCTGTTAAAAACTATACTTAGCACACTACAATCATGTTTTCCAAATCGTAGGAAGTTTAAACAATCGTTGACTAATGCATGATTAGGCTATATGAGCACTTGAAGGGGCAAATCTTCAACTCCATGCCTTGTTGATTGGTTTATTCTAATACGCAAATGGAAAATCACCTTAGCATATATAGAAATCTTCTGTTATACTGATTGATTTCGTGTATATTTTGAGTTGTTTCAAGTTCGAATCTTATACTAATTTCGTGTTTATGTAATATAACCTGAAAACAGTTCTTTAGCATCTTCAATTTGGAAAATAAGAGATCATGAACAAAGAAAGAGAGCACAAAACTCAGATGGTGTGAACTTCACATTCAGCATTGAATTTCAAGTTCCAAACCAAAATCTGACCATTCGCTGAGGTTTTGAATGATTTTTTTCTTACTTTCTTATATAGAAGTCCAAATATGACTTTCAAGGTTTTGAAAATCCATTCTAACGACCTATTGACATTCACAAGTTTTTGATGGAAACTGACATTGACTGGTAACTTCAAATAGAACAGAAGCTATCCCTAGGGCTGCATGATATAAGCTAAATCTGAAATGATTATCCTTGAGACTCAAGAATTTGACAAAAAGGGCCAAGAAAGAGTTAGTGGCCATATTCCACTTGTTTGCTTGCGTGCAAATTGGTGCATGATTTGTTTTGTTTGTCCTGGGATTGGAACTTTGTGGGAACAAGTCTAATTTTTTGTGGGTCCTTGCAGAGTTTTTTGCCCCACATGGAATTTGTTCGACATTTCTTAAACATGGGTCGAAAACCTAGTCACATCAATTTTTCCAGCTCCTAAATTCAAGTTGTCAAATGGCGGACAACGCCTCAAGTCAATTAGGGTAAAAACAGAACTTCTGACAGTGGAATAGGGAAAAAACAAATTAAGCTATTCATTATTGATTTTTGACATACCCTGTCAATAATACATTACTGTATATAATAGAGTATTTCCAAATTATACACTATGCTATTATACAGAACCAAATTGTTAGCCTCAAAATTTCTTTCTAGTTTTTCATGTTAGATTCCTATTAGTCTATATTGCACAACAAACTCTTCACTCCAGATTTCTTCCTAGTCCTGGTAAACCTAAATGATCAGAGTTCAGTTAGCTTCTTGCTTTTCTAGCTCGTAAGATAAACAGCTACTCATCATGTTTGATGTCATAAATATACAGATGAATGAACGCTCATACTGGTGAAGGTGAGAGTAGAAAATCTGGCTGTAATCTCTGGAGAGGTATCCCACAAAAGGGACACAAGGGTTTAGTGGGGATTTCTTTAACAGAAGATTCTGTCAAAGATTTGAAATCTAAAGGATAACCAGGCAGTGTAAAGAGAGTCTCTGGTGGCAATTTGGAAGCTCTTCTACAACAACACTTGCAAAACCATAGAGGGATAGCCGGGCAAACCTGCATGGAAACAGCACATCTTGCCATTTGGTGGATCTGGACAGTTTTGTCAGTACTGTTAGAGCATTGGCAATGTGCGACTTCTGGAGAATCAAAAGTAACTGACTCCGAACAATAGATACAGTGCTCTTCGACTCCATATTCACTTGACTGAAGCCTGTGTTGAGCAAAAAATTACATATTAAGAGAATAAGCACGGCTCAAATATAATATACAGAAGCGCACATTTTGCAGACAGAGTTAAATCTTCATAGCAAGGATCAGCATTTCAGCTAGGCCATTCTCTGCAAGCAAGAAACTGCTTGGAAATTGGAATAGACCATAATTGTATTGTGTTCCAAGACTAGCCTTTTAGTTTTGCCTGATTCTAAAGACATTTGCAGCTCACGGAATAAATCATCCGCTGCATGTTTCACATAGCAATTCATTTTTTTTATTTATCTTCGCATCTGAAACAAAGTGCACTTTGATCTATAAAACAAACAATTTTGATTTGCTACCAGCATTCCTCATATATTTGTAAAATTAAACACCATATACCGTTAGCAGATTGACTTTGCTAGGAAAATCACAAATATTTCCTCCCATGAGAATAAACACCCGTAGCTAACTAACCCCACTCAAGTAAGAGTTACGACTTATTTAATTGGGCTCAGATCCAACTTTTCATGCTTCCACGAAATGGGGTAATTTACAGACAAGATAAAACAAAGGAAATGATGTCATTTCGGCTTTTATTTTTATTTGAGGTGATGTTTGCATTTGTGATAGTTAAAAAAAAGCATCATGCAACGCAGGTTCCCTTTTCTCATTCCACGTGTTCAAGAAATGATGCCGTTGTCTATTATTTCCACCTTTTTCAAGAAAGAGCATGCTCCTCTAAATCGCCCCATCTCTGGCCCATGAAAGAACTGATGAAATAATTATAATATCATAAATAACATATCTTTCATCATTGAGAACAAAATGGTAAGGAGTACCTTCTTTCATGCTTTCTGACTTCTGATGCAAGGACTTTTAGTTGATCCCTAACACAGTCATGATTAAGTGCAATCCACAGCTCCATTTGTTCTACTCCAACAGGATACCAAAATCCAGGTCGGGAAAATGTTGTGGTTGAATCAGATAGACGATTTATAAAAGCAGCCAAACTGAAACCCACAAGCCTTTCACGAAGTTCTTTTTCACTACTAAAAAGAAGCTCTATCCACAAGGTGAGATGCTCCGCTTTGTTGATTGCTTGACCTCCCAAGTTCACTTTACAATTCATTTCTTCAGCCTTCACGTCAGATAGTATTACACGTCTACAGATGATATTAAGGAGATGCAATTGCCGAGATGTTATCTTTGAGAAATTCTCCGGGATGCATGTCAGAACCTCACCAATGTAAAGGCCTGTGTATGAACCCAAAAATGTCACAGAAAGCCACTTAACCAGTATATGGTCCGTGTACTTTGGTGCAGACTGCTTGAAAGCCAACAATGCTGCCACTAAATCCCAAACAACTAGAGGGTTATCCAGATTTTCATATTTCGTTAAATACCATAGAATATCAGATTCCCAATAATTCAATTCATTTGCAGAAAAATCAAGAAACGCTTCGCCAGCGAAATCAGAGGAGGAAGAAGACAGTATATCCTTCTGTTGTCCACCTATCCAGAGGAGCTCAACTACAGCCTTCTGAAGCCTGCACATTCCACAGAAGAGTCAATATTTTTGTGGGACAAAGGCAAACAAGCACCAACACAATATGTTAAAATTTTGGTTTATCCTTGTTGACTTATTTCTTTGTTGTATTCTTTTGCTGCCAGCAGTTGGTCAAAAGGCCTTTCCAATTAAATTCAGCTGAACTATATTCTTTCGACTTTTTCTTAATATCTCACCATCCACACACACACACACACACAAGAGCTGATAAGATGTAACTTATGATTGTTGGATGTGATAAGCATTTTGGCAGAATGATTCGGCTTACCTTCCCTCATACATGGGATCCAATGAATCACCATCAACATTACGAACCTGCAAAAACCAAACACAGTTGTTTCAGTAATTAATCTACAACATGCATACATATAATATCCTATTATAAGCATCACGGTAATAAACAAATACATTTTTTCTGTTAAGAGAAGACAGGAGTTTTGATATTTTTGAACATGACAGGAAAGTTGAGAGCATGTATACTCAAACCATGTGCATCCAAAGGCAATAGAAATGTTCCATATTTTAACATTTATAGTTCTGAATTCCAATGGCCAGTAAATGATCTAGTTAACAGTTGACAATCTGCCTTCATTCTATTTTTGGGGCTCAAACTTTCAAGAGATAGGTAAAAGCTAAGCATCAAGGGCAGAAAGAACCTTCTTGATCTTTCCATGTTCAGGAAAAATTGAACATCGCATTTTTCAAACTCAGCTTTCCAAGGAGCCATGTCATGAAGCTCAAAGCAAAATGTGTCACAACCATAATTTGATACAGTTGGGTATAAAAGTAAGAAATCTAAGAACACAATCAGATAATTCCGAGGGGAAAGCACTTTAATAGAGATGTCGTACACAACTAAAAACATGTAGATGAGGGTGATTAATTGAGGAGAACAGACCATTGCAAGCGCAATATTTCCAGGGGATGCTGCCACACCAAGGCATGAAACGAAAACATTTGGAAGCTGCAAATAATTTTAAATTTTAGAGCTACAGTTATATGTTATAATAATTATAAATAAATAAATAAAACAGGAAAAAAGGTTAACATCATACATCATTTGAGCTCCTCAAACCAGGAATGTTTGAAGGAATTGATACTTCACAAAGAGCACTTCCATGCAAAACCCAAGCACGGACATAATTTTCCTTGCAGCATTAATAGTTCAATATTAGGCACCTGATGGACTTGCATTTAATCGTATAACTTACAAGTCAAAAAGTGCCATGACATTGCACAGAATAAATCTGAGTACCTGGCCACAACTGTACAAACAACATCCATCAAAAGCCCAAGCTAAACCAGTGACCTGATAAATTTTTAAATATATGAAGGATCATCAAAAGGCAGCAGAAGACTGATCAACTATGTATTAAGATACTTACAGCACAGTCATGAGCATCATATAAACCAACTTTATCAAATATGGAGCTGGATATGTCAGCTGTCCATACTTCAAATGAACCAGATCCTTTGCCGACTGCTAAAAGCATTTTGTGCATGGTTTGAACAGGTATTGCCAATGATAGTACTGAAATTGGGACAAAATTGACAGATACAACCTGCTTGGAAATTTAAATGTCAGAATTCACTGCTATGAGTAAATATGCAAACAGAACTGTTGAAGAAGATGACAGCACCAACCTCCTTCAGCAGAGAAAAGGGAGCATTATTGGCCCCTGATGGGCCCAGCAACTCCTCACCCTTCCCAATCCAGATCCTCACACTGAAAAGAAAGAAAAACAGAGGGGTTAAAGGTTCTGTAATCCTTAGTAAAAAGGTAATGTGAAATGGGGTTGGCTATTCAGATGCCCAGAAGAATGGCCTTACACCATCAGCATGTTTCCATTCAACTAGGCACCAGTTACAATTGGCGTTGTATAAATTTCTTTTCTTCGTCCTAAAGTTGAAGTTACTATACGTTCAGAGATATTTTACTTTCTCTGAAAAGGGTTACGGAGACATATAGATTAGGTGACACCATTGAAATAAGTGATTCTATAGATTCTAAGAGACATATGACCTACAAATTTGCAGAGAGGACAAAGGTATTCTGTACAGAACACGAGGTCCGTAGCTTATGTGTATTCAAAAATATATTTATCATGATACTATAAAGAAATTGAAAAACTGATAAGTTGTTCTTGCATACCTAACTCACCTCCCATCAGAACTCCCACTAGCCAATAAGACCTGAGGATTAGACTCGGAACCGAGTAATGCCAAACTGATTGTTGTGACCCATGAATTATGGGCTTGAAGAAGTCCAACAAATGTTACGGTAGTAGGCCCCCTACTATGCTCAATAGAGTAGTATTGTGGCACATTAATTCTCCAGACAGAAATTTTACCAGACTTCCCTCCAACTGCAAGTATAGAGAATCCATTGGATGAATCATTTTCTGGAGCTGAACAGATCTTTAATGGCAACCACAGTACTGGTGACCAGGCAATAACAAGTGACGATAACATTGCACATCGAGAAGCATATTTCTCTGCAGTAATTAGTGGGAGTTTGCAGTTCCCAAGGACCTAAATATTTAATAACAGGCAGAAACAAGGTTTCAAGAGGCATTTCCATGTCGAATTGAACAAGAAAATGCAAACTATATAGTTACAAATTTAAGTTCCCATCACTAGAGAAAAGGGAGCAGAGAGTGATAAGAAAAGGGATTGTTTCTTTCTTTCTTTTCCTGAGAACAGCTTACCTTAGTTGTCCTCCTGTCTATTTTATTTTCATCAGATCCAGCAGTGGCGCTCCCCGTATTGATAGGATTTGATAGCTGGTCCTGAAAAGTTTCTGAATCCTTAATGCTGTACAGTCATTGAAAAAAGACCTAATGAGTTGAAGTTAAAATTAAAGAAATATGCGAGGAAACAGCAAACTTAAAGGATTCTTCAATCTAAGTTCTCATTTGCCAAATACAAAACCGGTTGGGGTAATACCAAAAGAAAGGAAAGTTCTATTCTTGCCAGTTCAGTTCCATAGAGATAGTGGAGATAAAACAGAAAGGAGAATGGTTTAAGAAAAAGAAAAATTTGGTGCCCTTTCTTCCTGACACCATCTTTCATCCCCTAACCCATTTCAGAGAGAAATTTGATGGTCCACATGAAAGATGTTAGTTAAAAGAATTTTCAACCATTCCTTACTTTTCTCATCATAAACAAAAGAGTGCAATACTAGGAAGCTATAAAATTTTCCCATTAAGTTTTCTCCTGTTGTGAACTTGACAGAGCGCAGAAAAGACAAGTATATGCAGTTATTGTTGTGTACTCTCAGAGAGAGTACAGAGTTAAGGCAGTAAAAAGAATCTTCTAACCAGAAATAAGGGGATTAAGAAAAGGGAAAGAACTATTTACTTGTAAGTGGTAACATTCACTTTCCTTCGCTTGTATTGCTTTAATGTGCCAGAGTTTGGCAAGTCGATAGCACAGGATTTTGGTTGCTCCTCAGCAAATCCTTGGATTATTGGTTGCCCCTGGGGAAAACTCAAAATATTAAAGATAATAACAATAATGAGAACAAAAACAATCCTTGGATAATGCAGCAAATGGGAATATAATCAAATGGTAACCAGACAATTCAAACCATGTAATTTAATAACTAGGAACTTACATGGGAGAATTCAGAGGGGGTATTATCTAACTCCCCAAAATTGATTTTGGTAAGATAATCGTATAGCCTATCTGATATATCCACAACCTACAAGAAAGTGTGAAAGTGATAACTGTGATCAATACATCCCAAACCAAAAATTACATTTCACTATTACATGCAAACATCATATCTATTAGATAGTCATTCAGTAAATGAAGGTTATAAACGGGAAAAATTGTCATTGACTTTTCAATCCTCACTACAATTTAGAAAATTGCATGAATAAGTGCTTCATTGATACATACCTCTACCCACTCAGCACTAAAATCACAAAAAGGTGGACGGTAAATCTTAACACGCCCTTCTACAGTGCAAACAGCAAGCAAGCACCTGCATAGAATTACATTACAAATGGAACACCATAAATTGATCTGCTCAACCTTTAAATGAACTTAGTTCAAGAGGAGCAGGAATGTGAACATTATCATAACAACTCATCCTATAACTAAAACCCTTAAATTCATACCCATAATTTGGAGCCATTCCAATTGGGGACCATGAAATTGACCGAACGCATGGACGACGGTCTCGAGATAATGCAGCAGGCAGCATGCAGTTGGTGAATAAATCTGCAAGCATCCCAAATAACAAAACATCATGTTTAACTGTCTAAATCAAAAGGCTGAAATATATTTCTCAAAAGAACTGGTAATAAAGACGTACCCTCCCTATTAACACGACCAATTGGGTATGGTTCACAAGTCGGAACTCTGATCAAACCTCGTGGTCCATAAGGCACTGCTGGATTCTATACCTCACAAAATTGAAGTAATCAGCAAAAAAAACTTGGGACATAACTAATAATAAAAACCCAAATTCCAACACCTAAAATAGAAAAGCCTCAAACTTTTTCTATTGCATCCACTAAAGAAACACATAATAAACTCCAAATTACAAAAGTAACTATCAGTATAATTTACTAAGCAGCACTAACAACCAAGTGAAGCACAAGAATCCAGACAATAAAACACCAGTATCCCTTTTATCTAAGGAAACTGTTGGATCTCCTTGGCTAAAATAATTTTTTTCTTGCAATTACTAGTAATAATACTAACTAATTATGCAACACCAAAACCATACACAAAAAGCTTCCGTCATTGAATTTGCTAAGCTAAAATCTATTTTTTATAAAACTTTCTAGTTACATTCACATAACCACAAAATCAACTCCAGGTACGATAGTAATTAGCATATGCAGCAACTAATTCAGAAAAAAAAGGAATTACAGTTTAGTTAAAAAAAAAGAGCATCAGATGTTGTTCTTGCAATTACTAGTAACAATAGTTACTAACCGGGCAAAAACAAAAAAAAACACACAAAAAACTTCCTTCTGAATTGGCCAAGCAAAAATTTTAAAAATTTGAAACTTTTTCATTGCGTTCACTAAATAACTATACAATATACTATAATTACGAACTTAATTAGTCGAATCAGTAACTAATTGACCAAAAAAAAAAGCTTCGATGAACTGCATTGCCTCAATAGACTGCTATCAATAGCGAGAGTGAGTAATCAGGGGATGATGATTACCAGAATGGTGACGAGGTGAGCGGAAGCGACGGCGATGAAGTTATCGTCGGACCAAGCAATGGAGTTTGGATACGACGGCGACGCCACTAACGCCACCGCTTGGAATCGCGACGCCATTGGTGTTGACTGATTCTGCACGGTTAGACTTAGAGTAGACTGAAGTGAGGAGGTTTATTTTTTTGAGAAATTGGAGGGAAAAATAAAGAGTTTGACTATTTGCTGCAAAACCCTAGTTCGAATCCTGATTTGGTGTTTCTTTCTAGAGAGGCTGTCCTCTTATTTTCTCTCTTTTTATCCCCGTTATTTTTCAATTTAAACGACACCGTTTTCTTTTCCTATATAAATACTGATATGGATCAGGTGATTTGGTTCAGGTTAATATTTGACATTGAATTTTTTTCTTCAGAAAAATCTTCTCATAATAGAATGTTTAAGATTACGGTCGTTTCTTAAAATAAATTCGTTTTTAAATTATTTTAATATGTTAATATTATTTTTTTAAAAAAATTTATTATTATTTTGACGTGTTTATAAAAAAAAAATATGAAAAAAATTTCAACAATTGCATATCATTTCTTGAAGAAAAGCTATAAATCATTGACAGCTAATTTAATTATTGCAAGTATGGTTTTTAGAAATGACTTTTTGAAAATATAATTAGATGGCGTGTTTCAGATTATTTTATATTTATAAAATGTATTAAAATAATATTTTTAAACTTTATTTTTAATATTAATATATTAAAATAATGGAGAAATACTAAAAAATAATTTTAAATAAAAACAAAATCCAATATTTTGGCCATGCTCAAAGTTTTATCATCATCAAAATTCGAGTCTATATATAATTTTTCTATTCGTCTTTTCTAACCTCAAAATTAAGATAGTGTAATCTTAGAGTTTGTTTGGTGATGTATTTAAAAAAATATATTTATTTTAAATAAAAAAATAATTTTTATAGATTATTTTTATTTGTCAATATTAAAAATAATTTTTAAAAATAAAAAATATTATTTTAATATATTTATAATCGAAAAATATTTTCAAAAATAAACTAAATACAAAAACATTTACTCTCGTAAGAAATCAAGACATCGATAAAGAAGAAGATCCCCATCCTTCAAAATAATTCTAAATAACGAAAAATAATTCTTATAGAAAGATAAAAGAAAACAATTAACAAGAAAAATAAAAAAATAAACACCAATAAGCAAACTCGATGAGGCATAACGTGGCAAAGGGTTGGGATTTTTCGCAACTAAAAACAATTATCAACTCAAATAAAAAAATCAACGTAAAAGAATTAAATTTTTTAAAAAAATGACATAAACAAATTCTCTTGATTGCGCAAATTAATTCTTACCGTTAGCAAATAAAAAGGACTGATTTTTTTTCTTCAATCTCTGATTTCGGCCTTTGAATTTCTAATTCTTTTATATAAATAAAATTGAATTTAATTTTATAAAATTAAAAATAGAATATTTCCTCGACATTGTAATATCTCTAAGGGCAAATTAATAGGCAAAGCTAAATTTTTGTCCTTTTATTTTTTTTTTCATTTTTTTTCAGCTGAGCCAAAATGGCTTTCCTTTAAATGAGAAGCTATTTCTACATATCTTGAGAGAGAAGCCAAAAATTAAAAAAATACCTCTGTTATAAACGGGGGTTGTGCGTGTGTTGTGTGCTGTGTGTGTTTGTGGGTGCGGTGGGGGGCTGCTGGCTGTGTGTGTGGTGGGGAGGGGGGACTGCTGGCTGTGCTGGCTTGGGTGGGGAGGGGGGAGAAGAGAGTTCTGGTGGGTGCTGGCTGGGAGGGGCTGCTGGCTGTGTGTGGTGAGGAGGGGGGGCTGCTGGCTGTGCCGGCTTGGGTGGGTACGGGGGAGAAGAGAGTTCTGGTGGGTGCTGGCTGGGGAGGGGGCCTGCGGGAGAAGGGAGAGAGAAGGGAGGGAGATGTAGGGTTTTTTTGGAGATGGTGATGCAGATGGCACAGGGAGGGGAGGGTAATTAATTGGGTTTGGAGAGTTTTTTATTTTAAAATTATTTTTTTATTTAGATATAATAAAAAAATAATTTTATTGTTAGATGGTTTATTAAAAATAATTATTTAATGGTATAATATAGCATAATTAAACTACATATACACTACATATAAAATAAAGTACACTCCATTTAAAATCATATAAAAAATAGCTCATCAAATAAAAAAATCATATAAATACTATTCAGTTATGAAAACAAATCTAAATTAATACAGTAACCAATAGATGACAAGCAAAGCAATCACTGGTTGAATCGTCAAACCGGCGTCATCTTGTGACATGGGCTTATTACCGCACTAGAAACGTGAAGTGTGTGATTGCAGCCAAAACGCAGCGTCGGTCAAAGTTCCAAGCTTTGAGACAAGGAACAGCAAGAAACCCTAGCTAGCTTCTTCGTTCTATCTCTCGAAATCTCCGCGTCTCGCTTCCGGACACCCCTCTACTGCTCTATCCGGCATTGACACTTCTTTCTCTCACGGTACAATTATCAATAACCTAGCTCATCCCAGCCTCTCTATAACATCTTCAAGTTCATTTTAGGGTTTCAAGATTCCAATCTTCGATTGTTAAACCCTAACAACTTCCAAAACTTGGATCTCACAGCAATTAATTGAATCAGTGCTCAATAACTACGATTGATCGACTATAATTAATTAATTAAGTGTTCTTCAATGCAGATCGTGTTCTCTACAGTATTTATTTGTAGTATTTTCAGTTTTTTTGATTAAAAAAAAACTAACTTTTATTTTGATTGAAATTGAGGAGGGTAACGTTAACTGACTCCTTAACATATTGAAAACACTTTGGTGCTCCGTTCGAGCTAGCTAATTGGTGTAACTCATGTTGTGCTTGCGAAATGTGTGGTGTGGGTTGAGACTGCTTTTACTTGATGTGAGGGCGAGCTTAGGCAGTACTAATTGACAAAAGTAAGGAGGCTGGAAATGGAATGCGAGTCCATAGTCTCGTATGGCTATTTAGATTAGTTGTTGTGTGCTTGTTTTTTAAACTTTTGAATGAGATAGGACAGATTGTTTTCTGAATTACTGGATGAATTGTTGAGATGGTTAGTTTAATCTGAGAACAGAAAAGTCTTGCAAAGTGATGTGAAGGCCAGATGCCCTCTAGTCTCTACCCGAGGGCGACTTGAAAAGGGGGAACTTGGGGGTGTATATGTAATTTACAGGGTTATTTTGTTCATTTCTGATTGAAAAGCGAGCTGAGTAAGGTATATAAATAAATTTGTAACTTGATCTCTTGACACAAATGCTTTCTTTATGATAGATGACAAGCGCTTGGACAAATTTGAGCTTTGCAATCATGCATAGGAATATAGAGAGGGAGTGGGGAAATCAGGGTGGAGTGGACTTATGAGTATTATTTTTTATAGCTGGAGATTGTTGCTCACCCTCAGAAGAGCTATACATCTGCAAAATATTGTGGAATGATGAGGAGACCAAATATATATTTCCAATTTATTATAGCTTTGGAACTTGGAGAAAACGAGCAATGGAGCTCGTGGAGCATGGTTCACATGGAGGACTGCTCTCTTGGTTTGCTTCATAGTTTTGGTTCTGCCATACTTTTGATATCGTCATAGTACTGATGATAAATGCAACATAAGCAGATAGAGTTGTTTTCATTTCTGGAAATGTTCCTTTATTTATGCAATGTATTTGCATCGTGCAGTGAAGGTTTTGCTATATTCTTCTGATACAAAAAATGAGTGGTCGTTTTTCTCGTACAATCTACGTTGGCAACTTACCTGCAGATATAAGAGAATCAAAAGTTGAAGATCTGTTTTACAAGGTTTGTTTTAATTGTTTTCATGTGAAGCTTATACTTCTTGTTAGCAGAATAATGAGGTTTATTCGATTTAAGTTATTTATATTTGCACCATTATCATTGTTATTAACCTCTGAATTGATTATTTTTTCTCACTATAAAACATGTACATGCCTGCTTTCTTTTTATTATTATTTCCTTGTGTGATGCTATATATTTCCAGAATGTGTGATGCTATATATTTCCAGCATCCCATGCCTGCTTCAAAACATATCAAAAGTTCATTCAGGCATAGCTGTGCTTCCAACCAGTGGATTCAATTATTGAAAAATTTAAGCAACAAATTGCTTGTTTGTATACTGCTCTGAGATGAACAATATGTGTGCGATCCACTTATGCAATGCTCGCTGTTTGCACAATAACATTGTGAAAATGCTGTTACTAGACCAGTTGTAGATATGTATGCCATGGTTAGTATTTGCTATACAGCTGCAAAAGCTTTCCAATGGTTTATCAGTATGGCTAAGCTTACAGATTTTGTTATTTGATTTTGCAGTATGGCCGTATCCTGGATGTTGAATTGAAGGTTCCACCTCGGCCCCCTTGTTATTGTTTTGTCGAGGTAGTGCTCTTACCACACTTGATCTCTGCAATATATGGAGCTAGGTATCCATATTGTATTTTCTGGATGGAAAAAAGGAGAGCGCTTTGAATTATCATTTGGGGGCACTGTTTCAGTGCATTGTTGGTTGTCTTGGGTTGCAACGAGATTTGTTTGAGTCTGAGGAGGGGAGCAACTAACTTCTTGAGAAAATGCTGAAACTATCCTAATTATCTCACCCGGAGCCCCCTCGCAACTGGAATCTTCACACCTTGACTCATGGTTTTTTGTTTGCAGTTTGAAAATGTTCGGGATGCTGAAGATGCAATAAGGGGTCGTGATGGCTATAACTTTGACGGTTCTCGTTTAAGGGTATTACTGGTTCCAGCTGTTTCTTGACATCTTTTACTGCATGCCTCTTTTATTTCTCATTGTTATTATGCAGGTTGAGCTTGCCCATGGTGGTAGAGGACCATCGTCAAATGATCGTCGTGGTGGGTATGGTGGTGGTGGTGGAGGAGGAGGAGGGGGTGGAGGTGGAGGTGGGGGTGGGGGTCGACTTGGCATTTCACGCCATTCTGAATTTCGAGGTTTGTTAAGGGAATATTTTTTTCTTAATAAAAGATTTAGAGCAATAAATACACTGTCCTTCCAAAAAGTACCCTTCTTTCCTTACATATGGTTTGCTCTAGCTTCCTTCAAGTAACCTGGATATAATTCTAAACCACATATTTGACTTGCAGTTATTGTTCGTGGTCTTCCTTCTTCTGCTTCCTGGCAAGATTTGAAGGTTGAAGACCTTCCAATGCTCGACCAACCAAATTTTATCTGTTTATGTACTTGCTTCTTAGTGATAAATTGATTTCAGGATCATATGCGGAAAGCAGGAGATGTGTGTTTTGCTGAAGTTACTCGTGATAGTGATGGTATGCCTCTTAGAATGCTGTAACTTCCCATTCCTGCTCCTTTTTTAGCTTCTTTTTTTTTGTACAATTTATCTAACTGGCGTTCAATTTCACATCCCAATTTGGATTGAGGTGCAAAGTATGCTTGGATGCTGATATTGGAACACAGTGTTAAATATCTCATGAGCTGCATGTCTTCATGCTGCTACTGAATTGAAATTTTGGACTTAACATTCAGGAACTCTAGGCCTTGTTGATTATACAAATCATGAAGACATGAAATATGCTGTGAGTTGTTTCTTGGTTAAAACATAAATAAAAATGCTTGGGATTGTTGTTCTTTCCTCTTATCTAATAGCTGGCATAATTTATGTTATTCAGATTCGGAAACTTGATGATACTGAGTTTAAAAATCCCTGGGCCAGAGCTTATATTCGGGTAAGCATTTTATTTGCTGAGTTGGTAGTAAGTTAATTCAAATATTTGAAAATGGTTTTATAGTGCAGAACTGTCTCAAGCATGCAAATTTGCCTTGTTTTCACTTTAATTATACCTAGCGAATCCTTACCTCACTCCATCCGTCTTCTATTTTGGAGTTCTAGGAATTGTTGAAAACATCTAGTCCTGAGGCCATTTCTTTTCATACTTTTTCTGTGGAATAAAAATAGCTCACTATCTACCACATGATGATGCTTTGGACATATATGAAGGAAAATATTTTTTAAAAGATTCAAGGCTCATTTAATTATTGCTCTTGGTTTTGCTGTTTGTTCTGATTTGAATAGGTGAAGCAATATGAGGGCTCTCCATCAAGGAGCCGGAGCCGTGGTCGAAGTAGGAGCAGGAGCAGGAGCAGGAGCAGAAGCCCGAGGAGGAACCGGAGGTGTGTTCACCTTTTCTTTTCAATGACATTCTACTTTGAAGGTTTTTTTCCCTCCATAAAGTGATAGCTGTCTATTTTGTGCAGCAAATCATTGGAACGATCTGTTTCAAGGTCAAGGTCGAGGTCAAGGTCGAGGTCGAAATCTAGATCTAGATCTGCTTCACCTCTCAAATCATCCAGGTAAGTAGTTTCTTTGCTTCACATTTTATTTGCTGTTTTTCTTGAGAAAAGGTACCTTTTGTCATTCTCTTGTATGGAATACACAGACCAAAATCAAGGTCCAGGTCCAGGTCCAGGTCTGAATCTCCCTACAAGGCAAGTCCCCTTTTGGATGTTTAATAAAAAAGGAAAGGGAAAATGTGTGCGTGAGACTTCAATACAGTGTCTAGTAATGTAATAAGTATACGCTCTTGTATTTTTGCAGGCACGGCCGCTTTAAACTCTGTATCTGGTCAGACTGTTACTTGAAACGTCTTTGATGTAGAAAACTCCGAGGCCTGCTTACATGAATATCGAGGGGCCAGTTGTTGTTCTAAATATCCAGTCCCTGTTACTTGAAATGCTTTGATGAAAACATGAACTAGTAGTGTAAGGCGTGGTGGTTTCTTGTGGATTTTCACCTGAAGCTTAAACCGAGTATTTGTTTATGATGACACTTTTTTGTTGAATTTGGCTGCCTCCCAATGTTTGCGACCCTTCCATCATTTAAATCAGTGAACATTTAAGCGTGTTATAGTTTTACCTGTGTCTTGTCATTCCAATTGCCAGTCGAGGAAAACCTGCTCCGATCTGTTAATATAGAGTGATGGTGTCGTGGCAACATTTTATTGTCCATTACCATTGGAACATTGTTGCCGGAATGCAATGGGCAATCTGTTTGGAGTGATGACATGGCACCAGGTATGCTCCATACTTTATTTGTTCTCGCCGATGGTGATGAGGAGTGTGAGCAGATGTGTGAATGCTTCCTCCTCCTCATCCACCGCCTATATGTGTGTGAATTTACAGATTAAAAGCCTTGTTTGACATGTTTAGTGTTCAGGGATAGATATATAATAATGATTATAAAATGTTTAATTAGATAAACAGATAGTGAGCAAGCTAAGCTATTCTGGCAATAGCCGCAATCTAACATTTTTTGATTATCCAAAAGATGTCACAGAATCCATCCTGGTCCCGCATCCTGGTTAAGGCAATATCCTTGACTCTTGAGATAAAGATTTGTTTTTTCCCCAGATTATGTTAGTTTTCATGGGTCGCACTATGGTATGCTTTTGATTGGAATCAAAATGCTGTGGTTGGAATAAAAATATTTTTTAATGTTATTTATTTAGATTATAGATAACTATTTAATATTGTTATTATTACCAAACTTGGTTCAATATGTTAATTTTGAAAACTTGTGGCATATTCTCGGTGAAGCTCGAGTTTAAAATTCAAACATGTGAGTTGTTCTAAATTTCTAATGTAATGCCATTTGACTTGGGGGGGTTTAAAAATAAATTTGACTTGGGGGGGTTTAAAAATAAATTTGACTTGGGGGTTGGAATTATATCATGTGAGATTTGTTTTGACGTGATTTAATTGGCTTGACAGGTCTAAAACAATCTAAAAACTGGGTTTTTTACTGTTTATTATACTGGATTGGCCAATTTTATACTGCTTAACCACTGAAATTCATGATCCAGATAACTATAAGGTTGGAGATTAGTTTTTTTTTTTAAAAAAAAAAACTATATTTACCATATAGTAACATAAAATACGCTTGTAAAACTAGGTATAAACCAAAGTATTGAGTTTATGATAACCTAATAAAAATCAAACTGAAGTAATTCGTGGAGACAAGTTCAAAATTAAATAAATAAAAAAAGTACAAGGATGAAAGGAAAAAGAAAAGAGGAGGCAATGAAGAAACAAGGAAATGAGTGGGTTAAAACCCCAACTTGTAATAAGAAATGGAATACATATCTCTTGTTCCTATTATTGCTTTTCCCATTGTTAATGGATTCCATTTCTCCTAATCTAAAATACATTATTTTTATAAAATCAATTATCTTGAAAATCCCTCTATATATATAGTTAAAGAAAAAAAAACAAACCTCGTAATTTCTCAAAATTGTTATAGGGTTGTGTGGAAATCAATAGCTATTGTTATTGATAAATAAATATCTGTGAAAAACTTAACTTGGTCTGATAGAATTGTTGTACAAATCAACAAAACTTTATTTGTTTTCAAATCAGATTTATCCGAGCCGACTGGAGATCCAGGCCGGGTTTCAAAGTTATGGTGGGTTTTACCCACCTTTGAAAAGATGGGCCTGCAAATAATTTGCAATATGGGCTCACTGTACTTACCTGGGCCCCCACAAAACACAAAGGAAAAGCAACACCGCCTCTTTCTTTCTTGCCGCTCTTCCTAAAACCCTAGTCCTTTCTATAAATACACACCACACGCTTTGCGCAGCAGGACTCACCACTCAAATCACACAACCGCAGCAATCATGTCTCTTGGCGAGCTCGCTTGCACTTACGCTACCCTCATCCTCCACGATGAAGACATCGCCATCACTGTAAGGAACACTCATCACAAACAGGCTGTGTGCTCTTTTTTTTTTTTTGGTTTTGCTAAGAGAATTAATTTTTTAAGAAAATATTTATGCAGTCAGATAAGATTGCTGCACTGGTGAAGTCAGCTAATGTGACTGTGGAATCTTACTGGCCAAGTCTGTTCGCCAAGCTTGCTGAAAAGAGAAATGTGGGTGATCTTGTCATGAATATTGGTGCTGGTGGTGGTGCTGCTGCTGCTCCTGCTGCTGTTTCTTCTTCTGCTCCTGCCGCTGCATCTGCGGCTGCTCCTGCCGTCGAGGAGAAGAAGGTAAAGTTAATGGCGCTTTTTTTGGTGTTGATTAAAACTCAGTGCTGTTTTGTTGTCATTTGTTTTTCTTGTTTTTCATGGTTTGATTTTTACTGGGATTTTAAATGAAATTGCAGATTTTTTTGTGTGGGTTATTTGAGTTTGTAATTTGGTGTTTCTTTACGTGCAGGAGGAAGCTCCAGAGAGTGACGATGATATGGGATTCGGCTTGTTTGATTAGGTGCTTCCTTCCATTGTTATCAATTGTAAAACTTTTGGTTTCTTTATGAAATTAGGACCGGCTCCAATATTGAAATTTGGTGGAATTTTGGTTTTATTATGATTTGAAAATCTCTGATAGATTGGCCATGAATTCTTTCTATGAAAACACGATTTTTTTCTGTTTTAGCATTATATATCTTGTTTCTCTATACCAATCATGATTGATTTCTCAACAAATCTTTCTTGTTGGATCAAAACTCAATGGATTTGTCGTTTCAAAACTCTTAAATGTATCCGACGAAGTTGTTACTTACACTCTTTATCATTAGTTTAAGATGTTCTCCAAGCAATTGCCAATTGAAATTTACTGTTTTTAACCTCCTTAAGCCATCATCCGGGTTCGCCCGATTGACCTCCATTTCGGGTTTAAAACCTCTTGTCCGAACCCGACCCTCAACAGAAGTTTCTATCTGGGCCACCGTGACGTCAAAAACAACATAACCTCTTTGTTCACTGATCTTGAAATGTGAGTTTCCAGCTCAGTTTTGACTTTTGAGAAGTACCACCAGCACTCCAGCTCAATCTCAGCCTTCCACGTAGGTGATAGGTCAAACTATGGGCGATCAGCTTCCGATGGGCAGTAGAAATAGATCTACATCCAGTTTGCAAACAGTAACTGGACCGAGTCATCCTTCGGTCCAACCTCTTTCCAGATGCTTCTAGACATTTGAGATGGGATTTCTCCTACCCTTTATATACCTCCCCTCTCTCTCTCAAAATATCCAATCCAAGCAAAATATCCGTTCTTTAATTGCTTAAAAAACAAGTTTTTTTGAGCCCCAAAAGCCTTCTTTAATTGCTTTCAAAGTAAACACAGCCCACTTCTTTGATCCAAGTTTCAATCGCGATGATGTCCTTGTTCAGTTCATTTGATGCCCTAATCGCTGAATCATTTGGGCAGAAGCTCAGGCTCTCGTTCAGTGCTTCCAAAGAAGGGAACAGCCAGCCGCAGGTTGAGTCGAAGAAGAAGATGGAGATGTCTGAAGGGAGTAGCGACAAGTCGTCAACATCGTCATCATCAAAATCATCTCCTGTAAACATGAACAAGCCATTACAGCAACAAAAGATGAGATTAAGGTTTGCTCCGGAGTTAGATGGAGTGCACTGTTTTGAGACCATAATTACTTATTGAGCTCTCATTTTTTTCACTAATTTTTGTGTGTATATATTATTATTTATTTATAGCGGGTGATTCATGTAATGTTATCAATATTTCGCAGCTAAAAGATTAATTTGTAAATTTAGCATCTTCAATTTTCTCTATAGGCAAAACTACAATCCAGGTCTTGTATTTGTTTTTCTACGAATGAATAATTTCATTGGCCAAGAAGGTAAGAACATAAAAATAAAAACAAGAAAGGGAATTACTGTGATAGCTTATTGATTGCTCCGATGCCGGAATGTTTGACCTCCACCCTCCGATGAAACTCAGGCCGCCAAATAAGGAATAATTTTGAGCACTGCCTGGAAGTCCGTCACCTGAACAATAACACCCTTGGTTTCTTGCATGATAGGGTCATGTGCAAGCAGCTGTCCACTGCTATTTTCGTCGAAGAACTTCCCGCAACCATAGATATCTCTGACCATTTTCAGATTTCCTTTTCATCGATTACTTGTAACACTGAATTTCTTGTTTACCAAATGGAACGTCTCTTCCATATCTCAAAATGTTATTTTTCTAAGAAATAAAATAAAATAAAATAAAATAAACTTGCCCGATTTTCCACATAACATAAAACCAAAATCTGACTTTTTATTATTTTTTTTTAAAGTAAAATTAACTTTCCATTGGGCCGGTGCAACAACTCCTATGGTTAGTTAAAAAGTCGTTTATGGCTGGTTAGTCGTAGATTTTTTTTTTTTTAAAAAAAAAGAAGTTTACATGATAGATTATTTTCTGATGCTGAAATTAAAAAATAATAATTTTATAAATTATTTTAAATCAATAGAGATCAAATAAGAAGAATGAAAGAGGATAAATTTTTTAAATACAAATTATTTTCAAGACAAATAAAAAAATGAGATCAAATTTATTGAAAGAATAAAAAAAAAATTTACAAGTTACTTTAAATAAAATAAATAGTAATAAAAAAACTAAAAAAATGAATGAGATTAAGAAAAAAAATATAAAACAAAATACATATCAATTAAAATATTGAGATCCAAATTTGATATTATCAACAAATACCATGATATTTTAATTTTAATAACTTCTGAAAAATATATTATGCTCAAACTAAAAGAAAAATATTTTTTCAAAAACCAAACTAAATGTTTCTTTGATGTTATTAACCAAATTTTCTAATAATAAACAAATATAAAAAAAACTTGAAAAAATAATTTTTAGTTTTCAAGAAACAAATTGAAATTCAACTTGGGCCGGGAAGTGACAGCCCAACTAGGTTAAACATGTGGTGCATAAAACCTTTAAATTGAGACTAAATCTTTCATCTCGAATAGAGTTATTTGAATGCAGATAAAAATTAAGATATATTTATAAATAAAAAATGTTGACCACTAAACGGGTATGAGAATGATTCAAACCCAAGACATACTGAGGGGATGAAATACATTTATCTCTCTTTTTTTAACATGTTTCTAAATAATCATGGCCTTGATGTTATTGAACAACTTTTGTTTAGAAATTATTACAACTATTAGGTCAATAGTTATATTTTGAAAATTAAAAAAAATATAATTTAAATTTCAAAAAATTATGAAACAAGATTTTAATTGCAAAATTGAATCTTGACGTGGTGAAAATGGACAAGATGAACAAAGGGCAAGTTGCTTGCAAGACAAGAGATTAGCCAAGTGCTTGTGCGGTCGGCTCACTCCCTCTTGACGTGACTCTCCCTTTCTTATTATTCTCAGGAAGAAACTGTGTCCAATGGGATATGTAACTTGGCAATTGGATAGGATTATCCCTTCCATCTCTGCCCCAAACGAATGCTCATGAAATCAAATCCATAAATAGAGTTTGTTTTGTCCCATTGAAACTTCCAATTTAGTTTTTCTTTTCTTTTTTAGTTTTTTCTAGTCATGATATTACCTTTTCTTTCTTGCCTTTCTTTGCTCTCTTTATCACTCTTTACTTCTCTTCACTAGCAAGGTATCTCAAATTCCTCTGCTATTGCTTTACCCCCCTCTTTAGTGTTTCTCCATATAAAATCAAGTTATTTCATTCGAGGCCATTGTCTCCAAGAATAACACATACAAGAATGGCAATGGGCGCAATGTCTGTGACAGCAACAGTTGTTGCTGCAGCAGCTGGGATTTATGTCTTCGACAAAAGCCACTCCAAAGCTCGGGTAATAAACTAGGTCCCTTCATAAATTTCTTTGCTTTCTTTCAACTTGTAGTTTTAGTTTCTTGTTTATGTGGAAGAATTCAAGCTTAACTTTGTTAAACAGTGTCATGTTCAGGAGTTGGGAAGCAGAAGGAGATCATCTAGTGAAAACATGGTGGCAAATGTGAAGAAAACCAGTGAGATGCCGAAATTAGCACCCCAACTGGATGGATTAAACTGTTTTGAAACATTAATATGTCAGTGATTCTGCTTGGTCTATGTGGTTAATTATCTCCAGCACAGCCTGCAGAGGTGGTTGTTAATGATAAACCATGGACATCACCTTCCTTCTCCAAAACATTACTTACTGCTTCTGTTGTAGCTAGTCATGCATTGATTAGGCTTTACCAAGGAAAAACGCTACAATTTTCAGTCTAAACTTTTGCTGATTATGATTTATTTGCTAATTCATATGGCATGAATGAGGGATGTCTCTTATGTAACTTCTCATTCTATAAGATTTAATATTGTACTTGTGCAGACCATGCACAGAAGAAAATCAAAACCTTAACGTGCTGTTTTTAACTGATAATATGGGAGAATACATGCCATCAAAGCACAGGACATAATGTTGACAAATATTTCTGCAACAAGTGTGCTAAAATGAAACTGACGAGCATAAACAATGACAACATCTTGTAGAACAGATGTATCTGTGGTTTAACTGATAGAAGAGAGAACTACTGCTTTGAGTATGGATCCTCATCATATCACATTATCAAAATGTGTCATAAGTAATATACTAAATTATACAGCCTCCCACTACCATTGAAAAGGGAAGAGTGGCACAAGTAGTTAAAAAGTAGAGCATCTCTCATATTGGGTTTTCAACTTTCAAGTAGTTCCAGCATTCAATCTTGCATTCTTTCCCATGTTTCCAAACCTTCTTCCCACGTTGAATATAAATCCCTTCGTCAAGAGCCCTCGATCAAAGCTGCATGCAAGGATAATCGCCCCACCAAATATTAGAAGCTTTGGTATGTTCAGGCCCAAAGACTTCTCGGAAGCAGTAGCTGCTTCAGTCTCTGACAAATTCTCATTGAATCCCAAGGATCTCAGCAACTCTGGATTTATTTTGGTGTTAATCTGAGCCATGAAAGCAGGCTGAGAAAGTGCTGCTCCCGATGCTCTTGCTTTTTGGTAGGCACGTAAACCAGGCTCAATCTTCTTGACAGTTCCCCACATGCCCTGCCGCACTCCAAGCTTAGCAATTTCCCATGGGATGCCCATGTCTTCATGATGGAAGAGCAACACCTCACAAGCTGTCAGCTGGCCCTCGCCTCTCTTCGATTCCACTGACCAAGTGTAATTCAAGTGAATGTAGCTGTTAGTCACTATTCTATAAGTCTCATGACAAATAATAAAACAAGCACTTGAGCTGTTCGTAGGGTCGCACTCTAATTTACAGACTACCTCTTCACAGGACAAGCAATTGTCCAATGTTCTGGTAGTGAGAACCTGAAGAAATGTTTCAGGGTGAAAAAGGATTTATTCAATTGAATGGAAAAAAGGAAGAAGATATCATATACCTGCTCGGACACACCAACTAGAGTAGTATAGGTCAACACGTCTTGGCTTATCTTGCCTTGGGACAGATGAGCAGGGTACTCCCTGAAATTAGTTAGAAGCAGTCAATTAGATTGAAGGTCCAAGAACTCAGCGATGATCGCAAAAGAAAATGAGCAAACATGAACAAGAGCTGATAGATGAGATAGCAGAAAGCTCCCATTTGTTAAGTCTTTTTTGCACAGGACCTTGTGGTCCATTGCTCTCTCCCCCCCACTAGTGGGAAGTGATTATGAGTTCGAGCAATAGAAAGATGTAGGTCTACAAGAAATCAATGTTAGTTTGGACACTGTAATTAGACAGAGAGGGCCTCCCTCATATCCAAAAGGAACGGGTCTTTTTCATCCATATTATTGTGTATAGTTTCAAACATTGTCTTCAATACAAGTTACTAATTTTTCGACTCACTAAAATCAATTCAAAAGGAACTGGAACTAATCAGAATTACACTCTTAGAAGCACTTTAAGCCATCCCCATTTTAAGCCAGTGAGAATCAATTGTCTATTTGTACCCTATGGTTGGGGATATTCAAAATGGAAGGTTTCAGAAGACCAGTTCTACATAATTAGCATCAGTAGTCCTAGTTGATTGGCTTGTTAGACCTCTGTTACAACTCAGTTTCCATGTTTGTCCCAACATATGTTAGTTAGGTACTAAGTAGATGCTGCTTAATATTATTATTATTATTGTACATAATTTATAAACACAGAATAATAAAATCCTGATTTTGTACCTTTGTCACACAGAAATAAGATCTGCCTGACTCCCATATTCGCCGACCTATTATGTATTCTCTGTCACTACAGAAAAAGGGAAACTGCAACACAAAGTATAGGTAGGAGATGAGCACATAAAACCAAGAAAAGCTATGATTTAGAAAATACAAAAGGAAGACTCACTTTTCGTATCCAATGCACCAGCATGGTCCCTGTGATGGAACATTCATCTAATATTGCCGAATAAGCAAGCATATCATCCCACTTTGGCCGGAAGTCATCATCCCAAAAGAAGTCTCGCACTATCTCTGGCGAGGCATCCTCAAAGACAGTGCTGCTACGATATTGTGGAGGACCATTCTAACAACCCATTAAAACAAGAACTGATCAACAACGTTAATCAAAAAAGGCCCGTGGGATTAGTCGAGGTGCGCGTAAGCTGGCCCGGACACCCACGTTAATCAAAAAAAAAAAAGAACTGATCAACAACAGGTCTATATTCCACATATTATCCAATTGCATGCAAAAAGTACATGAAATTCCGACCAAATTAGCAAACCGAATCAGAAGACCTGATGAAACTGTTGGCCTGTATTAAACTACTGTTTGAATAAGAGAGAAAAGTCTACCTTTGGATCTCTCCTCCATGCTTCGTATCTCATAGTTGGGGTGGAACGATCCATCATATGTATCCAGGTAGGACCTCCATCTTTAACCTCAACAAGCTGGTTCAAATGCTTTAAATCCTCCTCCGTGACTAGACTAGCAACATTAGAGTGTTCTTCATTCAGCTGTGATCTACTAGACAAGTATGAAGAAGAAATTATTCACTTTCCCCAAGTTAAGCCCATTCACAATTTTATTTGATATTATCCAAAACCATTTTATGGCTATCCCATAGAGACAAAGTTTCCCATTATTCAACCATAACAATAAAAAATTCTAAGCAAATCATAAAGCATGACATCATTGCTAAACTGGAAACTATCAGTACAAGGAATCCTAGATTTTCTGTTTCCTGCCTCATCCAAATCTAAGTATTTGCACAGATTCAACTTTCCCATCAGATACCATACTTTCATGCCATAAGTTGTCATGATGGCACAAGCAACCCTCAGCCAATCAAATTGAATACGAATTCGACCACAAAACTATTGACAGCTTTACCCCTTATCAAACAATAGACAAAACAAACACTACTGACAAATTTCTATATTCATTTAAAGATTGCAAGGCTCATTTTATTTAATCTTTTTATTGATACAGAAAACTAGACACTTTGTGAGGGCTCGTACCTGCAATCTTCATATTCTGTAGGTGGTACAGGAGATAGATTCTGATGCACTAAATTGTTGTTATTGTTGTCCACAACCCAAGAAGCTTCACAGTTTGAAGACCTCACCAAGAACGAATTCCACTTCGAGAAAGAACCAAAACTCTTCAATGGAGACATCAAAGCTCGACAAGGTGAAGATGGAAACGATGAATCCAATATCTTCGATGCGCACAAAGTCAATTTGTCACTTTCCCTGGTCACCCATTTAGGCTTCCATGACCATGCAATAACTAAACCAATAAGAAAAGATATCCACAATAGACCTAAAAAACCCACCATTTCTGTACATACACCTAACATTGAAGAGGGATGCTCTAAAATCTCATATAAAGCCTCCATCAAGGCCATATCATCATTTAAAATCACAAATCCTAAATGGGCTATCAATAAACCTCTAAATTTGTAATCTCTGTTATTTTTGTAACAAAAGTTTCAATCTTTGAATCAAATGATCAAGGAAATTGATAACGCGGGAGATAGACAACAAAGGGTTACAAGAAAGATATAGAAATATCAAACCCTGAAAAGGAGTATTACAAGAGTTTGATTAGAAGAAGACAAATAGGGTGTGTTTGTTTCTGTATAGTAAGATGATGGAGACATGAGCGGTGGTAGCAAGAAAAGATTGTGTGTGTGTGGATAAGAGAAGAGATGGGCTGGGTTCGTGTCACCATACTGTTTTAATTTTATTTTGTAAGAAAATAATAGCTTGTTTTTTATATATATTTTAGAAATTTTATTATATTATTTTGATATTATGATAGTAAAAAAAATACTTTTTTAATATTAAAAGTATATCTATAACAATGATGTCCTCTTTGAGAAGAGAGAGGGAGAGGGAATTGGTGGGGAATGAATTTAGTTAGGTACATGTCTCCTAGATTTGTCTTCATATCTTTTGATGTACAAACTGAGATGTCTTGTTGTGGTGTGTGATAGCTTATTTGGTTGACATATTCATTAATATTAGAGTAAAAAGTTTTCACAGAATAATAGGTTTAGAAACACAATATTTATTAAGTTTTTGAAAATGTTTTCTTTTCAAAAATATATTTAAAAAAAAAATTATTTTTGATATCAGCACATTAAAATAATTTTAAAATACCAAAAAACATATTTTTTATTTTTTAAAAACACTTTCCAAACGTAATCTCAAACACCCACTTAAATATTACTATTTTTAAAAGCAATAAGTTAATTGTTACTTTTCACAACAATGATATTTAGAAAATATTGAATTTTGATTTAACTAGTCAATTAGTTTATAATTATTAGTGAAACTAGTTGAACAATTTCAAAAATGACAAGAAAAATAATTATAAAAAAAATGGGGGGTTTGACTATAGTTTTGATAATTAAGAACCTATAATTCATGTAGCAACCATAATTGTTAATTTCATTACGTTTCGTTCCGTTCACAAAACCGGGACAAAACGATGTCGATTTCGTCTCGGTTTTAATTCCTGTCCGTTCTGAAAATTTCGGCCAAATTCCGGCTAGAACGTCTCGGTTTCGTTCCGGGTTTAAAATCTATTTGTTTTATTTTTTAAAAATTATTTTTGACATCTATACATCAAAATAATTTAAGAACATTAAAGTATTTTAAATAAAAAAATTAAAATTTTAATTATGCTTGTTAAATTAATTTTTTATATATATATATATAATTATATATGAACAGTACGACACCAAAACAGCACGCCGGAACGTTCAGTTCCAATCAAAAAACCAAAATGACGATCAGAACGATATTGACAACTATGGTAGCAACACATTGATTATTTCATGGATTGCAACCTCCATAAAACTTTTATAAAAAGACCTATCTTATAAATTTTTTTTAAATATCCACATTACTACACCACAGTAATAAAGACTTGAAAAGAAAAGAATCACTCAAAAGAGTGTCGTCTTCCTAATTACTGACCGAATACATGCAAGCACATTGACAATGACATTGACTATCCCATTAGTTGCTTCTCTTTCATTAATGTAATTAAAGATAAGAATGTTTGTGCTTGAAATAATGCGACTCACCATTTCTTATCGTACACCCACCTGATCTTAACATAATTACATTATTAATTCCATGCATAGTTTGTTGCCATTTGAGGGAATCATTGTGACATTTTCATCGTGTTAGTTGTAAGTGTATTTATAAGGTATCCAGGGTCCTGACATGAGTAGTGAGGACACTCTCGTCTCTTAAGAGAGGTCAGGGGTTCAATCCATCATCTTGTATGAAGCCGACTATTTGGAGAGCACTTTCACCCATTCAGGACTCACCCGGTGTGAACGTGGATTAATCTAGGTCAGCGTAGCGTCTGGAACACCGCGTGATTTATAAAAAAAATGTATTTATAAAGTTAAGTTAATTGAATCAATTTTAAATTAAAATTCTTGAAAATCAAAGCTAGGTCAACTGGTTAAGCTAGATTAGGATTCATACTTGTGTTAGAAGCGACATATCCATACCAAGATTATCAGACTTGATCTAGCCCTTGATCTGGTCCACAACTTGAGTTGCAAACTAGATGATTTAAAAATTATTTTTTAAAATATTTTTTATTTGAAAATACTTATATATATATATATTAAAATTTATTTTGACACCAAAAAAAATACAAAAACACACACACAAAATAAAATAATTTAAAGCTTTTTAATTATTTTTTTAAATTATAGTTGAATCGTAGTTTTAAATATCTTCTAAATAGATACCAAATAATCCAAACAATAATATTTTAATAATTATTTTTAAAATTCAAAACTATTTATATTATGGTACAAAATGCTTTTAAATTATATATTTTAAATAAAAATATTCAAAGTACAAATTCAATCAAAACAATAAAAAACACAAATATATTTTACGAAATAACTCTTCAAAGTGAAAACCTTTTGCTTTTGCCAAGACTAATTCGAACAGTTCTTGGCTACATTTTATTTTCTCAAAGGCTTCCAAAAATGAACCAAGTGGCAACCAACAAAACTATGCTTATGGTTTATCCCATGAGCAATCTACAACAACTCTTTCTTCCCATCAGTGGCAGCCACAGCCACCATCCCCACCCACCAAACTTATTGTAGTTCAGTCTCAGAAAGCTCTCATCTCTCTATCCCTCTCATTTCCTTCAAGATCATTACAGATCGAGAATCTCCTCAAATCCCACTAAACCAAGCCAATCAATCAATGCTGTGTTCAGTTCAAACCAGCAAGTCCAGCTCAAACTGGTTAGACCGGCTCTGGTCCAACAGAGGCTTCAACAACAACAACAATGATGACCCTCCTGTTCCAAACCCATCAAGTTCTCCGACTACCAATGCCTCAAACTCTGTCATCAACTCAAACTCCGAATCAACTCACTCTGACTCAGATCAAATCAAAGTCACAGCGACAACAGCGACAGAAACAACCAGGGATATTTCTTCAAGTGACAATAAAGATTTGTTCTTAATAATGAACAATGTTCTTTCAGACCTCTTCAACATGGGTTGTGTCAGTGACCCAGTTGAGGAAAGTTCGAGACTTTCCAGGAAAAAGGAGAAGGTTCCTAGGAAACAAACAAAACCCAAGTTTTGTTTTATTTCTGGAAATAATAGTGGTATTGATTCTTTAAATTGTGTACGAAAAGACCAGAATTTCTTTGCTGCAACAGGGTCATTGAATTCTGATAAGAATTCTAATAATGTGGATTGTGGGGTTGATGACGACGACGACGATGAGGATGTCGACGAGGAGAAAGGTTTTGGTGTTGGTGGTGATAAAGAGTTAAAAGGGTATTCAAGAAGTGAAGTGACTGTAATTGATACAAGTTGTCAAGTGTGGAAGTTTGATAAGTTGGTGTTTAGAAAGAAAAATGTGTGGAAAGTTAGAGAGAAGAAGGAAAAATCTTGGGTGTTTGGGGGCAAGAAGAGGAAAGGAAATGACTTGGAATCTGCCAATGGAAATGGTGCTAAGAAGAAAGCTAAAGTTTCAAGCTTGGAGGTTGGATCGTCTAAGGATGTCAATGATGTGAGCTTATGTGTTTTTTTAGTCTTGTTTGTGTGGGGTAGGAAATTTTTTCATGTGGGTTTCATGTTATTATTGCTGCATAACTTGTTTCAGGTAGAATATAGTGACTTAATATTGCAAGGTCTTAACTTGTGCAACATTTGAGCTCCTTGCTGTTTTCTTGACATGGTCTTTCAGTATTGCATGTGTAAGATAAGTTGATATAGTTGAGTCTAGCATCAATATAAATTGTCGTGGACTATGGCGTTGAAACTGCAGCGGTCAGCCTATTTACCTTCATTCCTATCACTGCAATGGATCGAGTAAACTGTGCCATCACATATCGCTAAAGAGCTTATGCATTCTGCCACAGTTTAGCCTAGCATATTACATAAAATATTCACCCGTCAAACTTGAAAAGTTTGATTAATGCTAAAGCACAAATCAACATCTTTATTTCATCATTTCTAGAAAGATAATCATGCCTCTTAGCATGAAAGTTCCTCTCTTTCAAAATAATGCAGTGCTGATGAAGTAGAAATCCGTGAGTGTGATTTTGATGTCTGTGAATATTAACTTTTCCTTGCTATTGATTCTAATGTTGCAATTGCTTCCTCTAAAAAACTTGAGGTTGATATGATAAAGATGTTGCCTTTATTTTATGCTTATGTCTTTTTAAAGTTTCCAATTTAATGGACTTCCTTGTTGGTATTAGGTTTATCTGTCTGATTTAACTTTGAGTTAGAAATTTGTTCCATGTTTCTAGAGGCATATTATAAGGAAGAAATTTCATATTCTTAATTTTTCTAATTTTCTGAACTTAGACAGTTATGTTCCGGAAAACCTTGATGGGGTGTACATTTTCGGGCCTTTGCCTGATAGAACATGTTCAACAAATGCAATGATCTATTTGTCTTTCCTAATTAGTTGGTGTTTGCATCACATGATGATTTACTGAACATGTTTTAGAACTGATCTCAGTGTAATGTCTTTCTGATTTACTGAACATCTTTCTAAAACTGTCGTATTCACTAAGGGTGCAGACTCATTTCCTCGAAATGATTTACTCACCTTATGATTTATATACTGGCCGACTCTTTTTATTAATCTGGAAATACTTTTTTTTTTTAATTGAAGCAGTCATGTAGGTTAGATACATCCATTTATCGATAAATCTTTTCCAAAAGATGCAGAGGCTAACAATATTTCAGCAACTAGCTCTTTGCGGTACAGAGTTTCTCATGTGTGAAGTAAATAAGAATAGGATGTTATAAATTATGATCTAAAATATCTGCCTCCATCTTGGTTATTTTAACTGGAATAAGTGGTTATGGCATTTTAATAGTATCACACTGCCTTGCAATTTACCATTCTCCACTCAGAACTTATTGAGTTTTCAGTTTTCTTTGTTTGAGATTGTTATGGTTATGGTAACATTGTAATCTGCATCTACTTGTCCAAAGACTGCAAACGGGTCGAAGTATCCATTTTCTTTTCGTTTGTCTGGACTTGTTTTAGAACTGCATTATACAGCATACTTTTCTGAAAGCTGCTAGGAAGCTAAAATTTGCTATAGCAAACACCAATTGAAGTATCCTTTTTCTTTCCCCGTATTTGATAATCTCCATGTTCAGCAATGTTATGGCTATACTTTTCACATCTGGCTTGGACTGAGTTCAGTCCAACAGTGTGGAAGTAATAGTATTTTGCATGGTATCAAAGCATGGCAAACAAGAGTTGACCACCTGTGTCATCTCTCCTTCTCTGCATTACTCGTATTCATTTCATTTCGAGATGTTTGGTGCCTCAGTTGGTAAAGCAGACTGAAACAGCATGCTAAATGATGGTCTGAAAGGGGAAGCTTTGATCAGTCTTCAAGTTATGACTGGAAAGGTGCTCATGTTTTGTTTGTTCTTCCTTGTGTAGGTTCAGAAACAAGAGGATGAGAGAAGGGAAGAGGAGCATAAACAAATGCCAGAGGATCTTAGCCAAGTTCCCAAAAAAAGGCAAATATAACTGCAGGCCTTGTGCTTCTCATAATTTTTCACATTGTTTGATGCTTGAATTCACATGAGAGATGCATTTTCTCTTTTTGAATGTCTTGCAGGTTCCATATTTCAAGATCACCTGAGAAATCTATAAAGAGTGGCTCATCTGTTATTCCTATAAAAACTATACCTACTAGCAACAAAAGCGGGAAGAATATTACCAAGAATCATCTGAAGAATCGTCTCAAGGACACTCAAAGAAAGAACAAGACTTGATGGATTTGTTCTAAACTCCTGAATTGATAGCTGCAAATCTGCAGGACGAAACCCTTTGCATTTGTCTACAATGCCTCCAGCTGCTGATGCTCTGGGATCTGAAATGGTTTCATTTGTCACTTACTCCCCCCTGAAAGAGGTAACAGAATTTGGGGTTTGAAACTCAAGCTCACAATTACCTCAAACCCTGATTCTAACCCCTGATTGATTGAACATGGAGCGAAATCATTATTATTTGTATCTCTAGTATTTATAACATCCTTCAGTGACATTAAAGATTTCGTTTAAAGGAAACTTCAGTGTGTTATTCCATCTTTTCATCAATATGAACCTGTCCAAATTCCCCAGTTCAACTTAGAGCAGTGTGTATATTTTACGAATGATTAGGTTTCTCATGCTCATGACTACCAATACTTGAAACCTAACTGCATGCAACTGTGTTAATACCCACACCAGAGTACTTGTAGAGGCAAACTTAGAGCAGTGCAGCTGAAGCCACTGTCAAAACCTTCAACTTCCATGGCCACAAGCTCATCCAAAGAGAATATTTGAACGAAGACAACCATGCTTGCAACAGCAGACCCTTTATTTTCTTCTTCAAGTTCTTCCTTTCTATTGCAAACAACAAACACATCACCAACAAAGCTTCAGTCTTTAGCTACTACATTTGCAACTCTCTCGACCCATAAAAAAGCCAACTCTAGTAAATTCAGCTAAAACATCAAGATTCTTAGCCCCTGTGGTTTTTTTCACTTCTAGTCCAGTACAGCTGCCTCGACTTGCCTGCTGTTTTGCAGAATGAAGTTGGTGAGCTGTTTTCATTGTGTGCGTATTATGTTCAGATACACATTTCCATGGAGCTTACCGTTTCTTGTTGCTTCACGATTAATGTATTCGTTATTTGGAGAACTGGGTTTTAATGAGAAAGAATATGGGTTCTTGTTAAGCAGACCCATGTCTGAAGTTTGCATCTTTTGATTCTATACGAGACCATGTTTTACGTTTAGATTAGCCGTTAAAACTATTTGACTGTTTGGAACGTGGCTGAAACCATTTTTTCAAAAAATATATATTTTTTTGTTTTTAAATTTAATGTACTGGTATAAAATATAATTTTTTTAAAAAAAAATATTATTTTGATATATTTCTAATAAAAAATTATTGATGAAATATTATTTTTAAATGACATTTCCAAACACTGTTTAATTTGTGAAGTGGCTGGATGTGTTAATAGCTGATGAAAATGATAGGTTGATATATTTTGTGCTTAATGATTTAGAAGGAAAGGTCGAGCCAGCGCAGCTTAGGCTTCTTTTGCTTGCCACTGCCAAGGTTCTTGGCTGCTTTTTCCAGGGCTTTGTGCCTTTAATCTATTGAAGAATTTGATAGGATGGTTTCATTCTTGAGCCGGTATGGTGGGAATGACATAATTGTTAGGCGGCCATTGTTTCTGAATTTTGATTTGGATTCTCAGTTGATTCCTAGAGTAGATTTTCTCGAGGAGAATAGCGGTGGGGACGAGGCTGCTGCAGGTATTGTGTTGCGTAAACTCCCTGCCATTTAAAGTTGAAGTGTGAGGCATACAGCAGGTCATTTTGAGGTTTTGAGATCTTTTGCTGGCCTAACTTATCCGCAAATATTCAAAATTTGAAGTTACAGTATGGCTACAAATATGCAGGTTGCTGCCTTCATTTGTGTTTGCAAGAAAGAAAGAAAAATACGAGGTACAACCTTTATTGAAATTGTATTGCAATAAAAAAAACATACAACTGTAGTTATGAGTACTTGTAATTGTTCCAACGGAGCGTTACGTGATAACAAAAGACTTGATATCTACATAACAGATCTCGAGTTCGAGTTATGATATATACTTTTTGTAAAAGACTGGGATAGTCGGGGTTTTATCGCTCATCTGGGCTTGTAAACTAAGTTTCTGGAGGGTGGAGTTTTCTCGAATAAAAAAAAAGGGTGTAAATTCTATATTTACAGAATCAGAAAGGTAGGAACTTACTTGAAGATACCGACTGCATTGTTTAGCTATTCCTTGCTGCATTTCTACTAGCTTTCATCTTTCTTCTTCTTGCCTTTAGATTCCATTGATCTCCAACCATTTTTTAGAGACCATGCAGGTCTTCTTGTTCCAAACACAACATATCCCATTATGACTCCAAACATATCCATGCCCTAGTGCTACTACATCTTTCCATCCAAATCCATCTCCAAACAGTATCGAATCAACTCCTTCAATAAAGTTTGATGGCGGCAAATGTGGCGACTCACCACTGTCGGTTTCTTTTGGCATTGAAAATCCATATAAACCCAAGTTTCCTTCAAATAAGCTACCATGACTCTGCTTGGGATGTCGAATTTGACTGCCCGTGACTCCAGAAAAGGAGAACTCTGGATGGAAAAGGATCATCTGAATTGAAGCAGAGAAAGAGCCTTGTGACGAGCACACAAATGAGTATAAGAGGAGTAGTTTAAGGAGAAGGATGATTTGATTGTTGTATGATTATGCAAGAAAAACAGAATGAAAGAGAGAAATTGAGAGGGGTATAACGAAAACTTCATGTTGGTTTTTCAGGATTCCAAGTATAAATGGGGAAGATGAGAAAAAAAGAAAGGCATTATTAGTAGTGTTTATAGACAAACCAATCTTAGATTGTGCTATTCAGTTCAATTTCTCTAGTATAAAAACAAAACAGAGACTTTCTATCGGCAGCAGCGGGAGCAGATACTGACAGGATGGTGAATGTGCAAACACATTTAAAGACGAAATCGAAGTCATTGTATGTTTCATCTTTCTCGCTGGGAGAAGCATTAAATTAACAAGTTCCATCCAGGGATGTCAATCTTGTCCTGTTTCGGCTGAAACGTCAAAACATTTCATACCAGTTAAAAAAAGATAAAACAATATTGATTTTATCTCGGGTTAAATTCCGGTCTATTCTGGATTGGCCAAATTCCAGCCGAAATGCGTCAGAATCATTTTGCTTGTGTTGTTTCGGCCAAATAGTGTTTTTTTAAATAATAAATAATTTTACAATATCAATCATATCTCTTAATTCAACCGTTAGATTAAGATGAAATTTTACAAGGAGTCTTGATATATTTATACATATTATCTTAAAATTTCAGAGCAATCATAGAATATAATGACCTTACGAGATTGATGATGATATTCTCGTAATATTATATATAAAAATCCATTTTTGAAATAAAAACCCTAAGAGTTTTAGCTTCTCGATCCGAAAGAGCAAGGCAATTTGAATTCGATTTCGAGATTTTTCTCTCGTCACGATGAGTGATTAGAAACCCTCAACAAAACCTTATGAGCATGCGCTTCTCTTTCAACTGCCTTCCACGCAGATGGAAAGCATTTCGAGTGAGCGGGAAGCTTTTTTCATGTCAAGGATTGCTCTGAATTATTGCAGGCAGTTAAAGAGAAGGTAAGAAAGTCAACTGAACTCGGGTAGATGTCATTTTCTTGTCTGAAATAGTGACAGCACATCCCACCAGCAGGGATGGCAACAATCCATTAATGGCGAAGGGCAGGAGGATGAAACCAAATTATCAGTAGGATTAAATCGAGGACCTGCAAGTTAAAATGTCAAACTCCTTGCTGCTAAACCATATGCTTCTTTTTAGGGGACTGTATAATAGCATTAAAGGTTAAACAATAATATAAATTATATTTTGGAATCTTAGAATTATGTTAATTAAATTTTTAGATGAGATAATCTTAGAGTTCGAATCTAACCATCTTCATTTTATTTGATAAAAATCAAGTACAAAATAGTATTAGTATGTGCAAGCTTCAAGGTGAGAAGGTTTTCATTTTAAGAGATATGTTAAAGAATAATATAAATTATATTCTGAAACCCACTTAACAGCTTAACACCCCGTGAATTAGTTGATTAATCTGAATCTATCCCAAATAATTTTGTTTTGGACAAGAGTCATCCAAGTTTGCCATGATCAACTAGATTATATATTGAGTCATCACCCTTCTCGTTTATTTCCAGGATTTATTATTTAATTCATATGATTTGCAAATAGCACCAGTATCCATCAATGATGAAGCTCGTTAAGGAAAGAGCTGGCGCTGGTGTGTTTACAGCAGACAGGTCCAGCCTCTAAAGCATACTTATTCCATTCCGGAGATGCTGCTAAACCCTATATATATATATATATCCCTTATGCCGCCGCCGCGGCTCCTCAAAGCACTAATGTTGTTGGGCAGAAAAAGGGAAAAGAGAAGGGTGGTGTTGCAATCCTTGAAAATTCTGGGTTGACTTGTTCCATTCACAGCAGCTTAATTTGAAATTCAAACAACTGAATTCCTTTGAATGTGTGATTCACGATTAATGTTTTTGAGGCAACTGTTGGCAAGTGGCAGGAACCAGGATTGAAAGTCGATTTGCATGGGTTGGGTTCTTGCCCAATTTATTTATTTATCATTTCGGTGGAAAAACTGTCAACTTCTGATTTAAAAATTATTATTTTTTTCATGGTAAGAAAACCTCAAAGAAATTAGGAGGGCATTTGTTTTTGAGTTTCAAAATTGTTTTTTTGCAATTATTTGGGATTTTTGAAGTCTTCTCTATGCTTGAAACTAATTTTCTTCCACGTGATTTCAGATTTTGTTATTAAAAATTAATTTTAAAAAATAAAAAAATTATTTTGATATATTTTCAAGTGCAATACACTTCAAAAAACAATTATATTATCAAAATGAAATTACATCCGTGTAGAACTGGGTCTCAAATAGGGTGGCGTGGTAACAAAAAATTAAAAAATTTATCTTGTAGGTTTTGAATTCAAGTCAAAATATATTTATTTTATAAAAATTTAAAATAATTAAAATTTTACTTGCTTAACTCAAAAAGTATCTAAAGAAAAGAAAGGTTGGTGTTCTTCCAATAAAAAAAATTCTTAGCAAACTGGTCTATGTGGCTTCTATGCCATGGAGATTGATGCCCCTTCTCATAATTGTTTATTTTATTATTAATGGTAATAAAGTTCACTCCATGGAATAAATAACGCTAATTGCACAGATATTAGACCCATTCAAGGTCTGGATTGTTAATTTATTAAATAAATTCGCCAGTGGGTGATTGAATCACTTTTTTTAATTTTATTAAATAATTCAGATTTAACTGTATCCTCCTCCTCCTCCTCGAATCAAAATAAAATCAGCAGAGAAATCCAATGTTTAAAGACTATTTTTACGGGTATATTTATTTAGAAATATATGATATATTTCTAAATTATTTTTTATATCAATGTATTAAAATAATTTAAAAACACTAAAATTTTTAATTTTAAACAAAAAGTTTTAATTTTTTTAAAAAAACACCTATAAAATAGGGTGACAAACATGCTTAGCATCCTTGTTGTCTCAAAGGAAATGCCTTCACTTTCTGGGTATTCAAAGAAAAGAGCACAAATAATTGAATATTCAAATGGATCAACCGAGAAATGTTATTAAAATATGGTTGTACAAGTCAAAGCTTTCCTTAAGTCAAGACAATTGAATGAGATTCACGCAGATGAAAAATAGTAACATGTTTCTGGTTATTTCTAAAATATATGTTTATCTATAAATATATTAAACTAATATCCTTTTTAAAAGAATTATTTTTTATATCAACCCGTTAAAATTATCTGAAAATATATAAAAAAATTAATTTAAAATTAAAATAATTTTGGTATAGCTCAAAGATAAATAAACTAGCTTGATTAACCAATAGGGAGGTTTCGCGTTGAATTTGCCGGCACAAGTTGACTATCTCCGAAACTACATAAGCCATACGCCTCCCATCTCCCCCGTCGTCATCCCTCATACTAGACCATTATTTATACTTTGCTTCAATTCCCTTCGTTCTTACCTTTCTAACATGTTTATGATCATGAATCTTAGTAGCCCAGTTCTTGTTTTTTTCATTACAATCGTTGCTGTCTTTTTGGTCATTAGATTCCTGGCAAAAACATCTGTTTTACATATTCTTGCTGGGTGTTGGAGATCATTCGAAGACAAGTTTTATGTTTACCAAATCTTCAAGGTTCCACAATTCAATGATCTTTTCCTGGAAAATCAACTCTACCGCAAGGTCTCCACTTATCTAGCATCGCTGCCTGCCATCGAAGATTCTGATTTCACCAATCTGTTTTCAGGCTCGAAAGCGAACGACATCCTCCTCCATCTTGACAAGAATCAAGAGATTCATGATAGTTTTCTTGGGGCTAGAGTGCGTTGGAGCAATGAGAGATATTGTGAAGGGAATGGCAAGAGAACATTGGTGCTGAGGTTGAGAAAGAAGGACAAGAGAAGGGTTCTGCGTCCTTACTTGCAGCACATTCTTTCGGTTGCTGATCAGGTTGAGCAGAAGAGCAAGGAAATCAAATTGTTTATGAATCTTGAGAAGAATCCTTCTGAGAACGGACGGTGGAGATCAGTTCCTTTCACACATCCAGCCACCATGGATACAATGATCATGGATGGTGACTTGAAGAACAAGGTAAAAGCTGATCTTGAATTGTTTTTGAAGTCTAAGCAGTACTATCACAGATTAGGCCATGTATGGAAAAGAAGTTATCTTCTTTATGGCGCGTCCGGGACAGGCAAATCCAGCTTCGTTGCAGCCATGGCTAGATTCCTCAACTTTGATGTCTATGACATTAACATCTCCAAGGTTTCTGACGATTCTGACCTCAAAATGCTCCTGCTGCAAACCACAAGTCGGTCCATGATTGTAATCGAGGATTTTGACAGGTTCTTGATGAATGAGAAATCAAGGGACGTGAGCTTGTCCGGGGTCCTGAATTTCATGGATGGAATTGTTTCGTGCTGCGGCGAGGAGCGTGTGATGGTGTTCACCATGAACTGTAAGGATCAGATTGATCAAGCTGTGCTCAGGCCTGGCAGGGTTGATGTCCATATTCAGTTCCCATCATGTAATTTCTCAGCATTTAAGAGTTTAGCCAATAATTACTTAGGAGTCAAGGAACACAAGCTTTTCTCACAAGTTGAAGATATTTTACATTATGGTGGATCAAGTTTGAGTCCAGCTGAGATGGGCGAGATTATGATCTCTAACAGAAATTCGCCAAGCCGGGCTTTGAAATCAGTCATTTCAGCTCTGCAATCACAAATCAATAGTGGTGATTTAAGAGGGCCAGGCAAGGTTGACCAAAGAATGACTGCCAGTAGGTCAGCTCGGTCCAGCAGGGACGAGACAGGTGAATCTGGAGGCGTGTTTTCCCAAGAAAGTAGTGTCCATGCTGTCAGGGAATTCAAGACGTTGTATGGATTGTGGAGGATGGGAAGTAGAAGAAAGGAATCCATGGATCTAAGCTCTCCAGCAGAGAAGGAAGACTCACAGAAAGCAGCTTAGCTAATTTTCAATCTAGAAATGTAGATGATAGTGGTAAAGAAAAGGTTTTTCTTTTTTGTTTAATGGCAGTCAATAATTGACTCTGCCTGGAGGCTAATGTTGATGAACACTCCAAATTGCTATGACAAAAACATTTTGAGCAGTCTTCTATGACTTCATAAAGTCTCTTGCATTCTTAGCTCATCCTTGAAATTTGATGCCACAAGATTGCAAACAGCCTCTGCTAACATTCTGAGTGGGTCAACTCAGTTTAATTAAAGGAAAACTATGTTTTGATTTAGTCAAAGCCTTGTCTATTTCCCAGCACCTCTAGCTGCGTAAATTTGATGGCAAATAAGCTGCCTTTTCCAAGAAAAGCCTGTTTTTTTTGCCTCTCGCCAATTGTCCCTTAGGCTTTCCCAACAGTCAGTTCATCCCTTCCAGCTTATTCGAGCCAGTTTAGCAGCTGCTGCTGCTGCTTTTTGGATTGAAAAGCATCATTTTACATGCTTTTCAACCCAAAAACCTTGGAAGAAGGAAGCTTGATGTAATAATAGATTCAAACAAGGTTACAAGTGTAGATAAAACACAGAAAACAAGTATAAGATAGAGCAGATCTTTGGCCTTCGGCTTTATTTCAAGTCTATTATGCAGCTTTCTATCATGTAGCTCAAAAGCTAATGAAATTAAACCTATGGTTGGATTTATTTTCTATAATAAGATTTTTTAAATTAAATCAAGTGAAATAAGATTTTTTTCTTAAATATTTTCAGACCAAATATGTTAATCATATTATCTTAAAAACACACTTTTTTTTGTTTTGAATTGGTATGTTTAGAATATATTTTTTTATATGTTGATAGTGAGATTCTATCTTATAAATATTAAAAAAAATCATTTTAAACAACATACCAATCCCTTAAGATTAATCCTGTTATTCACTGCACTTAATTGGGAATTTTAGGATACATAATAATTTTCAAGATTAGGTAAGCCAAGTGGGCCTCTTGGATTGAGTTATTTAGATTAAAGTAGAAACCCGATAGTTTCATTCTTCGGCCTCACAACAATAAAGACTTCCCTTCCGAAGTCATTAGAGCCTCCACGACACCTCTAGTGTCCTTCGCCATTATTAGTTTATTAACCTCGTTCTTGTTGTCGCTTGAATTCAAAAGAAAATGTGAAAAAAAATTAGAAAAAAAATATTTTTTGATATTATTATGAATATTGGAGTTGATTTTTTTTATTAATATAGATGTCTGATTCAGCTTGCATACAACTCAAATAATCTCAGGGCCTTAAAGTTAATAACTATGTAAATTTCCGGTAGCCATCGTATTAGCAAACACTAACATGAAACCAAAAGAGGAGCAAATCTTTTAATTCCAAACTCTTAGTACTCACCTGCTAGTTTGTTAAAAAAGTTGTTTTTTAATGTCCCCTAAAAGTATTTTTTAAAAAAAAAAAAAATTTGTTGTTTGAATGAACTAGGATAGGATGGTTAAGTGATGGGTTGGTCCTGATTTTGCAGAGAAGTATTGAAACATGTTTTTGCTATTTGAGACACTGGCGGGATTTGCCTTTTTAAAGCTTTGGATGAAAGAATGCTATCTTATTTATTTTGGTGCAGGATTTGATATTTTCAAGCCCAGACTCAGCAAGAAAGGTACTTTCTTTCATGAAGTAAAGTAAAAATGGCATTTAGATTTGGAGTGGATAGTTAGCCTTAATGTTTGATGTTGCTAAAGGAAGTGTTACTTGTTGTCGACCCTTGATGTTGAATCAACAGCCAGAGATTCCATTACCTTTTATTTATTTTATTTTTTTTCATAAATTTGTGATGAATGCAGGTCTGTGTGAAGCAATACACTTATCATAAGTTGAATATTGAATATTTGATACATCTAGCCATTTTTAGAGCTTAAACTGTAGTTAATCTTTCAGATGGTGGAAGCTCCACATTTTTGAGCTGAGGAAGATATGAAGATCTCCTTCCATCAAATATGTTATTTACCAGGTGCTAACAATATAGCCTGTCATTTAGCTGCTATCACGTGTGGATGAGGACACTAAACAATGAAGTACCAAATACAGTAACATAAAAGCCCGTTTATTTCTAACTATCTCAAACTGAAATTCTGATACAGATTCAATTGAGGTTCAATACAGATTCCGAAATAAAATCTGAGTTTGGAATGCTTATACTTTTGCTATTTGCAGGATGAATTCCTGGCTGTGTGTTTGTCCACATGAGTGGATTTACAAGTGGAAATCGAAGTTATGAAGGTGCTCTTCCTTTGGTTAGAGCTTATTTAAGGGCTTGACAAAATAGGAGTTTCATCAGGGGAGATTCCATGTTCACATTCTCGAATCATTAAATGCCGCAGTCTTCTGCAGCTCTGATTAATATTATGAAGATTAGTTAGTTGCTGGACCTGCACATTCCAGATAGGTCTGTGTGGAAAATTAATTGAAAGGAAAGCTGTTCTGCAGATCGAAGTCCACCACCCTTTACTATCAGTATACTGCTAGATAGTTATAGAACTATCATTTCATATACAATGAAGATCCATGTTTGCCTCTCAATGTGATTAAACTCATTTTTTCAATAAATAGATCTTCCATTCGTGGGTGGACAAAATAGAGTCAGTCATGATCCAAGAACAGTACCATCTGTAAAGAAGACAAAACTTGAGTTCCTCTGGAGGCACCATTTGCAATACTGATGATGCTTCACTCTTCAGACTCTGCTGGCAAACCCTCCTTGAACCACGTGTAGAGACCCCCTTCCAAGTGGAAGACATTCTTGTAACCGTTGAGGACTAATAAGTAAGCTGCTATCAGTGATCTGCATGGAAAAAAAAAGGGTGTTTACATTTCATCCCTGGGAGAGTTGAAATATAGAGAATATCAACAGTAACATTAGAATCAGAGAAGTTGACAGACCTTGATTGCTGTCCTTCAGGAAGATTTTGGGATGGCCTCATTGTGCCCCCAGCTGAGCAAGCCACTATTATCTTTGAATTTTTATTGATCTTTGATTCCACAGCTGCTAGCATGTTTTAACCTGTTAGTTTTTTCTTGATCACATAAATTGAAGATCACAGGCAATTTAGCATCTTTGCTGGATATTTCTTACTCTGCAGAAACTCAGGATTTTCTTCTGTGCCAGCAAAGATGCCAAAAAATGCAAACGCTGCACGCCTTGCTATGTCCCAGGCTGTCCATTCCTTTATAAGCCTATATACCTGTACATTGATAGCTCCTGATGGATGAGCCTGCGATCAAAACAGGAAAAATAACTCAGGTTATTTGGCCTCAAATTATGCAGTTAACCCTTTCGAGCTCTGTTCATGAGCTGTCAGAAGTGATGATAAGATCCCGAACCTCTTTGAATTCTGCTTCTGGTCTCACGTCAAGAATCACAAATTTGTTTTCTTTCTGAAGGCGCAGAGCTTCCTTCACTTCCACACTCCTGACCTGGAAACAACAAGTATTTTGTTTCTTAGTTCTCTCTCTGTGCGTGCAATTGCGCGAGTCTGAGAGACAATGGTAGGGGAAAAGGGACCTTATTCCGGAGAAGAACTTCTCTCTTAGTCTTCCAATCTTCCTCAGCTAATCTCTCCAAAGAAGGATACGAAAAAGAACTCACTCAGATTCAAGATTGAGGATATATAAACACGGCGAAGACTCTATGACTCGTTGGGAACAATCATCAGGAGATGAGTGATCTTGTTTATGTTCAAAAACCATGGCAATCTTATTAATAAAGTCCAGGTTAGATCAAAGTACCTGGTGATTTTGCAGGTTTTGTTGCTGCATTTAAGACTTTTAGGCCTCTTGGAACTGTGCTTGAGGATAATCTCCCCCTTGAAGATCCATTTGATCTGATAGTGAAGAAGGGTGAGCTATGATCTTGTGTAGTCTTTGAAGAGAAAATCAGTGGTGATGAACTGATTGAAGGAAGTGAAGCCATTTGGAAGGGGAGCCTGGTTTGCTTTCTTCTTCTTGCTGTGCCAGTGCAACACTTGAGGTGGTTGAATGCTAGGAAGTACGTAAATATGCCATAGCCATTGTCTGTGCTTGTTTCTCTCTCTCGATATTATCTCTCCCAAGAATCTGAACCTGTGGCTCTTGTTCGGGGGCTTTTGCCACGTGGATTACGCGGTATCCTCTGTAAAATTATTATTTTGGTCTCAGCTTAACTTGTGGTTTGATTATTTAATATGATATTAGAATTTTAATTATTAGAATTTTAATTATCTAATGAGTTTAAATTTTATTTTTTTTATTTGATTTGATAAAAGTTAAATATAAAATAAAATACGAGTCTGTGCAAATTAAATGAAATATTAAAAAATAATATTATAGAACTCCATTTAATATTTTTTTTATATAAAATAATTATTTTACACCGTCTTATCTTGTCCCTTCCCTTTTCTCACAAATTTATTAGTGATATGCAAAACTATTTTCCAATTAAGCACCCGCATAATACAATAAGCTTGTCGAAGTACATGACAAGCTTTTTGTACTAACCATCGAATTTTAAAGGTGTTAAGTTCATATTATTTTTCAATTCTTGATTATATTATTCTAAAAAATAATTTGTGTATTTTTGTTATATTAAAAATTAATTTAGAATCATAGGTAATGTAGGACGGGTACTTGGCTAGTTGAATCTGTGTTTTAAGGTTTATCTCTTATACCATGGTATATTAATGAAAGTATGAAATAGCCCCTGGAAATAAGGTAAGGGAAATTTGATTTTAGAGGCAATAAAGTCATTTTATTATGCACTATTAAAAATAAAATATCAAAAAAAGCTTGTAAACCCAAGTTATATAATGTTTTGCTTATAAGAAAATTAAATAATTACACCATGAAAAAAATAAAATCCGAGTTGCCTAGTCAACTAGCGTTTAGTAGTACGCCTGTTTGGCGAAGCGGTTGAACCGTCGTTTGGCCAAAATTGTTTTTAAAAAAGTTCATTATAAATGAATTTTTTTGGTATTTTTAGATTATTTTGATGTGCTGATGTCAAAAATTAAAAAAATATCATTTTAATGTATTTCTAAACAAAAAAAATACTTTAAAAAACAACCGGAACCACACTCCCAAACATCCCAAAGTGTAAAATAGTAATGTGACTAAATACTTTTCCCACAAGCTTTAGGTTTTTGTCAAGACACCAAATCCCAAAATGCCCATGCATGGAGTGGAGTGGAGTAGCTTATGAGCTCACAGATTAGAAGAGATTGGTAATGAAGGTACAGCCAGTCTCCATACACAAAAATTAGTCCCAAAATACCTTCTTTTTATTAAAAAAAAAAAAAAAACTCTTCAAGTCAAACCGCAGTGCCTCGTGTATTTGAATTGCACCATGTTAAGTTGGCCATATATCAAGAACAACCGGCAGTGTTCGAGGTTGGTTCATCACCATTCTTGCAACTCTGTTCAAGATCTAGCAGTAAAGTTTTCCGCATCTTAAAATTCAAGTTCTAGTGGGTTAGACGGGTTAACATAATCAATTTAAAATGAATATTATTTCTGGATACGAGGCAAAGAAATCAAAGGAAGTTCTATTTGGGGCACACACAGTATCCATTAGCACAAGGGCTTGCTGCAAGTGCAGAGATTTTATCCACTCCCGACAAAAATGTTCACTGTGGAAATCACTATCGCCGTGTTTCCAACAGTCTCGTTTAGTCAACTGAGGGGCCTTCAATGGAATAATTCAACCTTGAGTTGTATATTCACCACCACTTGTTGGACTTTATACCCAAGTTCCGACGACTTGGAGGTCGGAGAGGAAAAGGACAGGCCAAATGAAGACTGGTTTCCCTAGTTGATGGCGGAAAAAAAGGATCTTTCAGGGCTACCAATCCATCAGTAACATGGAAATCGTAAGTGCAAGAACCTGGAAATTATTATGAACATTGTTTTCCTGAGAAGTTTCACTTGGCAATGAATTGTTTTGATCTGTGATATCTGCAGTTGCCTGAATTCCCGGCCTGGAATGCCCATTGCATTGCTGTTTTTAAACTACAAAATGCCATTTTTTCACAGAAACATCTAAATTTACTAAGAATAATATAAATTATATTTCAACATCTAAATTTCATCATCGTTCTCCTAGAATTACTCATCTTCTACTCATTTGTGTGCTCATCACCAAGCGCTTTCTGTGCTTCAACTCGAACAATCCTTTTTCCGGTGATAGTTATGCTTTACGTCACCCGCCATTCCAATAGTTCTCTGATCAAAAGCTCGACCTCTCTTGCAATGATTTCAATGGCTCCCATATTTCTTCTCGATTTGGCCAGTTTTCTAACCTCATTTCTTGCGGCTTGAAAGGGAAATTCTCATCCTCGATGAGGAGATTTAATCACCTCCAGTTCTTAGGTTTGATTCCATGGGATTTTGAGCAACTCACTGAGTTGGTTTCATTTCATCTCTATTTGAATCACCATCTGAGTCTAAAACCTATTTATTTTGACAAGATTGTTCAAAACCTAATCAAGTTCGAATAAACCTCTCTGGATAATGTAAACATATCTTTGAAAAACGAGTCTCCATACACGACTTATTTTTTTGGGATTTTCCATAAGTTCGTATTTCCTGAGAAAAAGAAGAACGAGAGAAAGTGATCTGTACTTGGCACTTGACAAGTTGATGGATCTTCTGTTTTTGTTTCTCGTTGTAGGTACATAGAAACCATCCACGCCCCATCATTTCCATGTCCAGGCTTGACAAATCAACAAAATCCTCGTATTTTATATATTTTATGAAATGAATAAGAATATCAGGAGCAGCGACCGACACTGCTTGAAATTAAAAATCCTTGCTATTGATCTTGTCAAGATTCCTGGCTACTCTGTTCAAGATCTAGCAATAAAGTTTGCACATGATTGTATTCTAGCACCTTACATTTTCATTTTGTTAGGCAGACGTTGGTAGGATGCATGGTCCATAATTATTTTTTATATTTAAACCCTGTTCAACTCTGGTTTATACTTTATAGTATTGTCCAATATAAATGCTGGGGCCGTCATGCAAGCAAAGGATAGAGACCTACACCAAACTCATAATCGAGAGATATTTTATAAAAATATTCATCCTAGATTCAACAATGATTTGACCCCTTTTTTGTTTAAAATGAAAGCAATTAAAGAAATGGTTTTAAAAACCAGATTTGGTGGAAATGCATAAATAAAAGGAATTAAGGAATTTATATTCATGACTATAAAACTTACACCATGTTTAATTAAGATAAAGACTGGTTAGTGTTTGACCCAAAATCTTCTACTTCACTTTTGTTATTTTAAATATAAATAAATAAAGGTTACAGTAATTAATTCCTTCACCAAATGCTAAATTAATTTCTTTTTCGACAAATGAAATAATACTCTAGAGCAAGTCCCTACCACAACAAGTACAAGATCCAAAACAGTGATGCACTTTCTTCACATCAAACGGTGCAGAGAAATGGAAAGTGGGAACAAAAACTGTTCAACTGAGAAGCACATGCATGATCCAAGACGTGTTGCTGTATGGGTCTCCAGCACTAGCTGTCGTCGACAGAGAACCACCGACAGTGGAAGGCCATGATAGAATTCATCCCCCTCGTCCTGATCCATTAGATGGAGCTGGTAGTGAAGACATTTAGGGCTCTCGGGACTGTGGTCGAGGATAATCCCTGCGTCAAAGATCCATTTGATGTGATAGTGAAGAAGGGTGAGCTACGATCCTGTGATTCATCAATCAGCGGTGATGATTGCTGATAAGGATACAAAGAAGATGAGTGTGAACTGATTGGAGGAAATGCAGCCATCTGAAAGGACTTTCAGGTCAGAGATTTGGCTATGGAGTTCGTTAATTGTTCAGTAAATTAGCAGAAGACTGTTTGTTCTCCCTGCTGTGATCTGATTATGTAGTGTTTTTAGAATCATCTCATTTAAAAATTTAATACGATATAATCTATATGTCGAGGGCGACAAAGTTAAAAATGTAGTGGAAATAATGTGTTAAGAGATGGAAGTGATTAAAGATGTTTGATAAGCATTGAAAAAAATCTAGATGATGAGTAGACTTTTAATATATTAGATTTATAGATGATATTTATGGACACCAAATACATTAATAGATTATGAATTTAATATAATAAAGGACGAAAGATGAGGTACAAACATAAATAAGTGATAAATAAAATAAATAATTAAATATGAAGCGAGACTTCTTATTATATTTCAAATAAAGAGTATAAATTTTTATTAATGTGAGTGTTGAGATTAATTTGTATCTATCTCGATTATTCCTATAAATTCTAAAATTAATAATTTTATAAGTGTTCAATGATTATCATATTAGCAATCATATGAAAAATAAATTCTTATATGGTCCGAAAGGTAAGGTTTTTCCTTCATGATTGGAGGGTGACTTTCAATCCCATTTACATGGTTGAAACGTTTACATCCCCAACCCCTCAATTATTTGTGTTGAACATGAAGAAAGTGGGTGACAAATTAGTAGATAAAAAAGTAAAAATAAATAAATTATGTCCTTGTAATAAATGTAACCTAAAAACAAATTCTGGAAAAGAGTTTTTTTTTTCTTGAAAATAATAATCTTAATCTATAGTGTTTAGTAACCATCTCATGATAATAAAAATGAAAAACATTAGGTATGGAGAGGGGCATGTCTTCTTATATTCTATAAAACTCTCTCTGAAATTGTTCTGGAATATAATTTATCTTATGTTTTAGTCTTTACGAGTGGTATACCCATGCGATGCGGCGGATTTTTTTATCTATGTAGAAAATTGATTGTTTTTATATGTATTGTATTTTATTATTTTAATATTTAGTTAGTATAATTATATTTAAGAGTAATGATATGAATTTTTGTCCTTCAAAAAATCCAAAGTCATTTTTCCTCTCTTTCAATATAGTTTTAGGCAATAATATTCAATAAATATCAGATATATTAGAAATAAAAATATTATAATTTAAAAATATTCATATATCTTTTATATTTATTATCATGATATTAATAAAAATAATATCTAGAACGACCGGCACTGCTTGAAATTGGTTCCTTGCTATTCTTGTCAAGATTCTTGGCTACTTTGTTCAAGATCTAGCGGTAAAGTTTGCCATGATTATACGGGGAAAATTTGGGAATGTATGCTTGTTTTTAAAATATTTTTTTATTTAAAGTTATATTAAAATAATATTTTTTATTGTAAAAATTATTTTTAAGATTAATATATAAAAATAATTTAATATTAAAAAAAATAATATTGAAAAAAATTATTTAAAATAAATAAATATTCATCTTTTTAAAAAAGCACGTTTTGAGTGCATACAAACACCACCTAAATTAATTTTTTTTAAAACAAAATGGAATAATACTATAGAGCAAGTACCTACCGCAATAAGTACAAGATCAAACACAGCGATGTACTTCCTTCACACATGTCCCTCTTCACATCAGACGGTTCAGAGAAATGGAAAGTGGGAATACAGATTGTTTAACGGGAGCACGTGATCCAACACGTGCCATGTGGGTCTCCAGCACTAGCTCTCGTCGACGGAACCACCGACACTGAAGGAAATCATAAAATTCATCAAACTCGCCCTGATCTTGCCACGTCTAATATGTCCGTACAAGCAGCACAGTGAGAACCGCGGTTGTGGGCCCTACAATCTGTCACCTGCTTCTCATGCTTGTACCCTGTCAGGATCTCGAAACAAAAAAATACACTATAGATACTTGTATTATCCTTTATGTATTATTTTTAACAATTAGAGAATCATCTTAACCGGTTTTCGAGTCACCAATTAATTTAATATTTTTTAGATAAAAAATAATTAAAAAAAAAGTTTAACTATAAAAAAAAATACTCTCTAAATTATAATTTGATTTTAAGATCACTGCAAGCAATTTATTGTTATCTTTTCTTTAAAATTGAAGCTTTGTGTAAATCACACGCTAATTAATTATATTGGATCAACACAAATATTATTTTAAATATAATCTGGTTATTATATCCGGATAAAAGAGAGGGACACAATTGGAAAAAATATGTATTTTTGTCATCTTTATTTTGACAATATAAAAAATCATTTCAAGATTATCATGAAAATAATTTTATTTTATATCTACTTTTAATCTTTAATCAAATAAATATTTTTACTTTTATACTTATTCGTTATTTTATGAAACATGCATAACTTTAATTATCATGGACTCCTTGAAATTTACATAAAGAATAGATATCCTTAAATTCTTTTTAGCATCATTTTGGATCTTTCGTAAAAATATCACATTTAACACATTTCAATTATATTTCTTTGATTATTTATTATTTTATCTCAATTAATGAAGATATATATATATATATATATATATATATATATATATATATATATATATATATATATATATATAACTTCTTAATCTAGAAGACAACCATAATTCAAGAATTCAATAGTGGTGTGGTTTCTCTATCTCTTCATTTTCATAAATAAAAAACAAAACAATATTAGTAGATAATTTTTATCATTTTTGAAAGAGAATTACCCGTATGAGATAATGACAATGATGAACATCTATTTTAGCAAAGAATATAGTACATTGATTCCTCTAATATCATAAATACCTAATAAGAAAGAAAAAACAAAAACAAAAACTATATTGTATTTATATATTTTTTAAAAACATATCACACTTAATCAAAAAATTTAAAATTATTAAAACATAAAAACATCTATATAGATCATTCTTAAAAATGCAACGTTATTAAACTTGATTCAACTATGATTTGATTCAAGTTTGAGTCGCATGCTGGTAGTTTAACTTGAATTAATCCAAAACAACTTCATTTCAAGTTTTTTTAAACAAAAAATCATAAAATATAATTTTGTATCTTTTTTAAAGTCAAACAAGGTTTTAATAAATATATAAATAATAATGGGATAAAAATTATAATAAATACATATCACAAGATGGGGTTCGAGTTATAGTTTTTAAAGCTCACTCAACCAGATTTAATCAATTTAACTCAATACAAGTAAATCGCTAGCACCCTGATAATTATCTCTCATTATTTAACCTCTTTTTTTATTCTTTATATTTAAATAAATTATAGTTGTTTCGTTTTAAATTTAATTTGACGAGGTGACACTTTGTTTTTCAATTTTAATCTTTTCTATTTAGAAACCAAAAGAACATGAGAAAACAAAAGAAAATCTAAAGAATTCATATTGAGCTTTTATTTTCATAATCAAATCACAAACCTAACAATACTCTATAGTCTTTTTATAGTAGTCTATCTTTGTAGAATATTGCAACCTGACTGTGTTATTAAATGTTTAACATTAATTTTTGTTTTAATTTGTTTTCATGTGGAAATTGTGATAGTTTTTATATTATCCCATAAATCATGATAATCTTTTATGTTATCCCATTGTTTTATTTAATTATAATAGTTACAATTCGGTATTTCTTAGGATCATCGAAGAATAAAAAAATTAATATGTCCAAATTGTAAATATTTATAACTTCATATGATAAATTCAACTTATTGTGATGTAAAAAACTTGAATAAATCAACTTTATATTCAATAAAATATATAAAAAATAAATCATATATAATTATACCTCAGACCTTGACCCATTGTATTAGAAACACCCTTAGTTTTAATCATCTCCCATAGTAATTTCTTTCTTTTAAATTTATTCATGCACTTGTAGATAAAAAAAATTAGGCTGCGTTTGTTTTCCGGAAAGTGGTTTTCAAACTTTCCTGTGTTTGTTTGCCATTAGAAAAATTGGTCAACGGAAAATACTTTCCAGTCAACTAAAAATTTGGTTTGGTTTTTCAGGAAAGTGTTTTCCGGAAAATGTGGGCGGAAAATACTTTCCGGAAGTTGTGAAAAATTTAGAAATGTCATTATTTGTTGATTATATCAAATTTGATCCTCAAACTTTTGAATGCTATATATAATTTGTTTTGAATATTTATTTTTCAATTCCATCTCTTAAAAATTAATTTTTATATTAATTTTGGTCCTTATTTTTATAATTGCTATTTGCTTTTTTCTTATAATTTTTTATTGAAAATTTTTATCTATCAAATTTGGTCCTCATTTTTTTATTGTTACTTATTTTATTTGAAATAATTTATGAAATGTTAATTATTATTATTTTAATTTATTCAACTTTCATTTTTTTTTTAATTTTTTAGATTTGATCTCTATTATTTTGATTATTATTTATTTTATTTGAGATAATTTATGAAATTATATTTTTTTCAATTTCATTCTCATTCAACTTTTTAATTTGTAAGATTTGTTCTTCATTATTTTAATAAACTTGAAAAAAATAAATTATTTTCCAGTTTATTTTTCATAATACAAACAAACACTGAAAAATATTTTCCAGTTTATTTTACATAACACTATAAAAAATCAGAATTCACTCCCCAAAATTCAATTTCTAAAATGAAACCAATTTAACAAACGGGGGATTAATGTTAATTTAATTTCGTAACACTACAAAGTCAAACGTACAACAAAAGCATAAAGCAAAAGCAAAAAATCGCAGCTAAAAAAATACCAAAAAGATAATGATAGCATAGCATGCAGAGGATAACAGCCCGCTCTTCTTCAACCCGAGCTATATATACCTCTCTCTCACAAACCAGAGAACCTCATACACTCCGTGTAGAGGTTGTAAAGCCTAAAGCAACGCCACATTATACATTACAGAACATTTTCTGGGTTTTGTTTGGGGTTCTCACTCAAAAACAGAAGAGCAAGTGAGGGCTAAAAGATAAAATGGAAGCTTTTTACTATTTGGTTTTTGGGGCATTAAGTGCAGTTGTTCTAGGAATTGAGCTAAGCAAGACAACAAAAGATCGAATCAATACATCTCCTGCTTTCAATTCTTTCAAGAACAATTACCTTGTTGTTTACTCTCTTATGATGGGTGAGTGTTCCCTTCTTTTTCATTAAAATTCAATCTTTTTAGATCTATCATGTCTTTTATGGATCTGGTGTGATTATGTGTTTTTGATTAGATTTTGGTGGGGGGGTTTGATAGGATTTTTGTGGGATTGGTTTTGTTGCTGCTGAAAGAACAAAACTTCAGGAAATCAATGAGACGTGTGAGAAATGTGGGATTTAGGCTGTGTTTTTTTTGTATGGTGGGGGCGTTGGATCTGGATTTAGATTTGTCATAAACATATGGGTCTGAAATGGGTTTTTTGTTTTTATTTTGTTTGTTTTGTCTACTACCTAGTGGAGGTAGACCGTATTTGGTGATGTAAAAGGTTTGAGCTTCCTTTGCGTTTTGCACAGAAAGGCAAGTTTCTGACTTGTAAACTGATGATGGAGATTGGATCTGGTTTCTTCGATATGTCTAAATAATGACTTCATTTGGCATTTATATTTCATTTTGATTAGATACATGAATGATCTTGTTTATTTTGTCGAATTTTAGTTAAGCTGATTTTTTAAGGCTATAGCTAGATTTGATACTGCTAAATTCCTGCCTTTAGTATCGGAGTAGAGCTTGTTAATTCAGTTGTTTCAACAATTATGTTCATGATAAATTACTGTTTTTTGTGGTGACAGCTGGTGATTGGTTGCAAGGTCCATATGTGTACTTTCTTTACACTACATACGGCTTTGGGAAAGGGGATATTGGGCAGCTTTTTATTGCTGGTTTCGGGTCATCCATGCTGTTTGGGACAATTGTTGGATCTTTGGCCGATAAACAGTGAGAGTTTCCTCTGAGTTTCGTTATTGTTTTCTGAAAGTTCTCTTTCATTTACCGAGTGTGCTCTGCTTGGTTTTATTTCAGGGGTCGAAGGAGGGCATGTGTGACTTATTGCATTACGTATATACTGAGCTGCATCACCAAGCATTCTCCTCAGTACAGAATTTTAATGATAGGTCGTATCTTGGGAGGTATCGCCACTTCTCTCTTATTTTCATCATTTGAGTCATGGCTGGTTGCGGAACACAATAAGGTAAAGGATCGTGTTTCTGCTTTAGTGTTATTTGTCTTTACTGGCTGCATTTAGGTCTACGAAAAACAAATAATTAAGTGATCACTTGGTAGATCAGAGAACCTCCTAAAATTAAGTGGTTCAAGATTTCCAATCCAAGTTTCTGCTATAGCAATTTCTACGTTCTAGTATTTGCTAAAATCAATTTATTCTATCAGTAACTGATGCGTAATTACCTTTTTATGCAACGTACCTTAATTATTCTTTGTTTCGCTTGGTGCAGAGGGGCTTTGAACAACAATGGCTGTCACTGACATTTTCAAAGGCAATTTTTCTGGGAAATGGTCTTGTGGCAATTGTGGCTGGATTGTTTGGAAACCTTCTTGTAGATACATTACAACTTGGTCCTGTGGCTCCTTTTGATGCCGCTGCATGCTTTCTTGCAATTGGAATGGCTGTTATTATGTCATCATGGTCAGAAAACTATGGAGATCCTTCAGAAAACAAGGACCTGCTTGCCCAATTTAGGGGTGCTGCTGTGGCAATTGCTTCTGGTAGAGTCCTCTAGTTGCTTTGCATGATGCATTCATTGTTCCTTGTGGTTTCTGGCAAGATAGTTTTATTTTGAGCTTGCTTCTTCCTTGCTACCTTTTTGACATTCCTTCCCCCATTTTTTTTTCCTTTTTTCTTCTATCCTCTGAATTATGTTAAATGCTGTTCAGATGAAAAAATTGCCTTATTGGGTGCCATCCAGTCTCTGTTTGAAGGTTCTATGTATACCTTTGTGTTCCTTTGGACACCAGCTTTGAGCCCAAATGACGAGGAGATTCCTCACGGATTTATTTTTGCTACATTCATGTTGGCCTCGATGTTGGGAAGCTCGCTTGCATCACGGTTGATGGCCCGCTCATCACCCAGAGTAGAGAGCTACATGCAGATTGTTTTTGTTGTTTCATCAGCCTCTCTTTTGCTTCCTATTGTAACCAGTGTATGTGTAATTTCCAATCCATCTTTTTTCTCCTTTCTTGCCCCTTTCAATCTCTTATTAATCTTCATTTTCTCTGACATGGAACAGTTCTTACTGCCACCTTCTAAAGTGAAAGGTGGAGGCATCTCATTCTCAAGCTGTCTCCATGTACTTGGTTTCTGTACCTTTGAAGCTTGTGTAGGGATATTCTGGCCTTCCATTATGAAGATGAGGTCCCAATACATTCCTGAGGAGGCCAGGAGCACCATTATGAACTTCTTCCGCATTCCACTCAATATCTTTGTGTGCATTGTTTTGTACAATGTAAGTTACTAGCTTTACTGTATATAACGACTGATTAGGAGTAGCGATTATAGAATTGCTTATAGAGCTGATAAAACCCAGATTAATTACCAGGAATTTATGCATTTATGCCAGTGTATATAAGATTTGATAACCCTCGGTGGACAGTTCACTGGTTTAACATTGGGTTGCTTAAGACCAACCCCTTTGGTAGCCATCTTCAGCATGACCAATCTGTAACCTAAAAGTAGTTTTGTGCTCCAATCTACCACCCTCCCCCTCCCGCCCATTATTATAAACACCGAGCGTCTCTTGTTTTCTGTTACTTACTAGTTCCATGGTATATGATTTGAAGGTCAATGCTTTCCCCATCTCTGTTATGTTCGGTATGTGCTCGATTTTCCTCTTCGTGGCATCTATCTTGCAGAGGAGGCTCTTGATGATTGCCGACAAGCCAAGTAAATCCTTGCCTTAATCTGGCTATTTCTTTTGAACTTCGATATAAATGCAGTGCCCAGTTCATTTTTACATTATATTGTGCAAGCAGCTTAGTGGGAGAAAATTTGGTGCTAATGGTTTTTTCCGTTAATTGTCTGTGGAAAATTATTACAGAGACAGAAGAGCGGTCGATGAAGGAAAGGGATACAGAGGCAGAGCCACTAAACATTTGATTAATCTCCATACAGCAGACCGAAGATTTTTGGAAACAACATCCAAGTCATTCTATACAATTGTTGTGCTTCCAACTAGATGCGAAGGCTACATGTGATTTAGTCTTGAAATTTCACAGGGAGTCTATAATGGTCTGTCCTTCGAAGAAAAAAGGAATGAGATGCAAATATGTCTCTTGAGCTTCTATAATTATCATTCATTTTTTGCTGTCACCTGTTTGATAGAGTAGTGTATTAGTAGTCCTTTCTTTCACCCCGCTCCTTTGCTTCTTGTTAAGGAATTTGACATGTCTACAAAGTAATTCATGTTATTCTTTTCAAAACTTGGGTCTATAAATTTGTATCTATCTATTGAAAGTATATCTGGCTTCTTAATAGACTTGCCTGTCTGATGGTGTTTTTTCATTGCTTTGGATTTTTTGAGTGTTTTTATGAGATGGCCATTTAAAATCTAAAATTTGATAGAGAATTGTTTCAAACCATCTGAGAAAAAACATTAAAAGATATTTAATTTAAAGAAAATAACAGAAAAAAAAACATTGAGTAAACCCTTGTCAACTTGTAAAATCGTAATATGTCATGAGACTAAGATAATTTTATAAAATATATTGCATAAAAGTTCATGATACAAAATTATCAATCAAGAATGATGAATTGAAAAAGAAAATAACTTTAAAAAAGCCAATATGAACTTGAGTTATCCCCAGGAATGATAAATTGAAAAAGAAAATAACTTTTAAAAAAACCAATATCAACTGGAGTTATCCCTTTCAAACTTTAGGTCTAGATTATGAGATCAAGATGGTCTTATAAAAGATAAATAAAAATAAATTATAAAATTTAATTTTCAATGCCCTTGAGATTAAAAATAAATTATAAAATTTAATTTTCAATGCCCTTGAGATTGAAGTCATGAGACCAAGATTACCCTATAAAAACACAAATAAAAAAATCATCCCAACCTACTTGATGTTGAAATATAGAATTAGGAAAAAAAATTTAAATAATAAGATCGAATTTTACATAAATAATAATAATAAAAACTAGTTATTTTGGAGAGAATCAAAGAAAAAAAAAGTAAAGGTTGTTGAAGTTGCACAATCACTTTCCAATCACACATGAACCACCATGATGAAAATTAGTGTTCTTTTATAGGAGAAATCAACATGAAAATTAGGGGGTCAACATATAAAAAATAGAAAAAATTGTGAAACACTAGAGGGTACAGTACATTCATGAACTAGTTTATTCTTTTCTCTAATTTTATTTTTATTTTAATTTTAATGTAATTGTTGAGTTGGGTATTTCAACTTCATTTTTCTAAATACTTTTGAAAAACATATTGGACATGCTAAACATACAATTTGCATTGATGTCCATCTTTTTTTTTTTTGATCGGGGTGTCCGGGCCAGCTTACGCGCACCTCGACTATTTCCCGGGCTCACTTAAACACCCTGCAAGCCCAAATGAGCATGTAAGGCATCGCGGGGGTGACAGACATACCACGCAGGAAAGGATCCAGGGAAATAAGAGGAGGTACCCTCCCACCCCACTCCCACTGGGACTCGAACCTGAGTTCGAAAGTGGGAAGGTGCTCCTCTACGCCATTGGGCCACGACCTTTGCGGTCATTGATGTCCATTCTTATTATTAGGAGATGAGATCCTTCTACAAATGATCCTTAGAAAAATCTATAATCACACTATTAATTCTTCTCTCATTATTGGGGGAATTCTGAAAACATCATGTAAAAAACGAAATATATTAAAATTTAAAATTTAAAATTTAAATATAAATATAAATATAAAACATAATAGATAAATATTAAATCAAACTAAAAAAAATATAATCTGCAAGATCTCACCCTCTTTCAAGATGATCTTTATTTTATATTTTCTTATACTTATCTTTTAGTTTCAAGTATTTTCATCCATTTCATTGAAATATAAGATTTTATGCATTTTATTTTCATTTTTTTATATCTTTTTCTTAAATTTTCTCCACGATTTTATCAAATATTCGTAGCATATTCCAAGAAATATACAAAAAATACAGTGCAAAAAGATGGACTAACCATACAAAGAAACTTGAAGTGTAGGAGTCAAATTAAGAAACTATTAGTTTTGAGGGACTACTTTTATAAAATATAAAAACTATAAAGACCTCCAAAGGTCTGTAACCTCTCATTTTCTTCTGTTCCCTCCCCCTGCTTGGTTTATAGGCAAGGAAGAGGATGAAGGCGATGAAAAGCTGATCTTGATCAGAAATTCTCCATGTATCAAGAGAGAATGAGAGCAAAACAAGAACAACCCATGACCAGCAACGAAGCCAAGAAGACAAGGGATCAGCCTAATCTGACAGAATGTCAGTCTTGTGGTCTCCGCATCTCCTCCCATAAAAGAATCGAAATTTTATACAGTGAGTGGCGAATCATCCTTCTTTGTTCAAAATGTCTTAATAATGTTGAGTCTTCTAGGATTTGCTCTTATTGTTTCAGACAATCATCTGATAAGACTAAGTGTTTTCGTTGTTGCCAATGTAAGAGGGCTGTTCATAAATCTTGTTTTGCAAAACGTAAGGCTGTTTCCCCTTGGTCGTATTCTAGTTGTGGTGGTGGTGATTTTTCTGTTTGTATAGATTGTTGGGTGCCCTATTCCGTTGCTAGTAAGAGGGGGGAAGTTTGTAGGGATAGCAAGAGGAATAGTGGTAGGGTTTTGGATAGAAGTTTGGAGGACGCTAATTGTATGGTACAGGAGAAGGTTGAGGCTGCGGTTAGGGCTAGGGAATTGGCTGTGAGGAAGGCTTTGACGGAGAGGAAGGCGGCGGGTGTGGCTAGGAAAGCATTGGATATGGTGGCTAATAATGGGGTTGTTAAGGAGAATAATGTTGTTGATGATTATGAATTGGCGTTTCGGTTGCATCGAGCAATAAATTGCTCGCCCCGGAATTCGAGTGATTTGTGCTTGGTTAATTCGAGTTGTTTGGCTGTTGCTAGGAGAGGAGAGGGTAATGGTAAAACGCTGATTAGAAAATCTGATTTGAGGAATCCCAGTGTTTGTGGAAAGCTTGATGATTTTCTGAGTGAAAGTGTGGACGTGGAGTGTCGGAAATCTAGTGGAATTGGTGATGGTAATATCAGACCTAATGTTAAGAAAGATGGAAGTGTGGGCATGTGGTTGAAGATGGGAGAACAGAGCTTTTTCAGCAAGTTGATAGACTCAAGTGGGAATGACCATAGTGTGGACTCTGGTTCTCAATCTCTCAGGGAACAAAATGAGTCTATGATACCTGATGATAAAAGTTGCGAGAGAAAGAATGATCGCTATATGCTGAAGTATAGTAGGAGAAAGGTTTTGTTCAAGTATAGTAGGAGAAAGTTAGTAGGAGAAAGTGTTTGTTCAAGTATAGTAGGAGAAAGTTAGATGAGAGGTTAATTCCAGATGGCAGACCCAAGTTCCTCTATGAAGGTTTTTTTCACTCAGGACTTGCATCTCAGCGATGGAACAGCTGCTAAGGTGCACTAAAGAATTGTTGGGGATCTGTCAAGGATGAGACCAAATTTTGTAGATTTACCTATAACTTTCCGATACGTTCTCAACTTCTGAGGTTTTAAAGAGTTAAAACAGTTTGTGTTTTCCTTTATGAATGAAATCCTTTGTACTTTTGATCTTTCATATTACATTCTTAAATTCAATCTTTGTGCTTTTTTTATATTCTGTAATTACATCTCTAACATGCTTGCCCACTTTCTTTGGTCATGCTGGTTGCCCTTTTACTTATATCATATGAGCATGCTTCAATAGAAATATCATTGATATTTAACCACACTTCTATGGTAATAGAAGGAACGAAAAAGAAGCAATTTTATAGAATAATGCAGCAAAGATCTCTTCAAGATTTTATATCTGCTTTATGTGGCTGTTAATTTACGGGTTGGACATGTCCTTTACTCAGTGTCATTTAGAAAATTATGAAAGTGGATAATTACCTTAAATCGATAGAGCTTTATTACGTATTTGTTACTTGCTTGTTGACAGTTTCACAAAATGTTGTTTATTTCAAAATAAGGTGCTATATTTGAATTCGGTCCTGGAAGTATATTGTCTCTGGGATGCTATGTTTAATTAGCACCAATAGAATAAAAAAACTGATATGATAAGTTCGTTCTTCATGCAAGGACTGACATTTTGCTCCTGCTTCTCAGCTGTGGACTGCAGACACCTCGTGTGCCTTGTATTCGACTGTTTTGTTGATGATGCTTGTTTTGTGAGAAATTTTATATCACTATGCTCTCAGTGGTAATGTTGCTGTTGCATTAATTCTGCTGATTCTACTCTGTTGATGCAAATTATGTGGCAGCTATTACTACAGTTGTTTCTCTGGGTTTAACTACTGTTTCTGCATCACTACAGCTGTTTCTTACTTGGCTGATTTAGTTTTCAGAACTCGATTCTGGATTTAACTTTGTTATAAGCAGTTTCTGAAGTCCTGCACTTTTGACTGGCTTATGCAATTCTTTATCTTGATGTAGATTTTGGCTGCATTTCGTACCAAACTGCATCACTACAGCTGTTTCTTCTTGCTCCCTGATCCTTGTTGGTGTCCTTAGCGAACTTCCACATTTTGGTTGAAAGATCACAACAATCAACAATTAGGAATAAAATGAATTAATTTGGATGATCCCAAATATCCCTAGTTGAGATATTGATTGTAAGTATTTGTTCTGGGAAACTGAGTTAAAAGACATGCATGAAAGCAAAAACACGAGAGTTGGATACACTTGCATGTTCAAGTAACGATTAGTTATGCATTCAAGTGCTCACTGCCTGCTCATTTGGTTATAATTTTTGACAGTTAATCTACAAGAACATCAAGGGAATCCTTGTCACTCCAACCCTGTCAAAGCATTACAGCTAAACACACCTTTCTCTATTTAGTTGTCAAAAGCTCAGCTAAGTTTCTTTCAACATCTGAAGTATTTTCCAAACAATTGGAAACCTTTTCCCACTGCCTTAACAGCTAAACAAGCTCAAAGCAAGTGAGAGCTACGATTATAGCGATGAAGTTATAAGAGTTAGCCCTTCTATACCAAACTTCGTGATTAGGTCTGTAGTTAAAATGTAACAAAGAAGAAAGGAAACAGATGATATATTTCAAGAGTTGATTGAAAAATGACTACACATTGGTTAAATGTTTCCTTTATTCAGTGACTCAATATATGTAATTTCTTTGGTTTATGCTATATGAGATTCTCTTTTCATTTTCTTAATTCTAACGTTTTTTTATGTATAATTTATCCTACTTTCCAGCATCTTAGAACATAATTTGAATAAAGAATTTGATTGCTCAGAGAAGGCATACACCACAAAATTAAGATGGAAAGATTACCAGCACAGGCAGCATCTGTCTTAGAATTTTCTGCTGGTCAGTTGTTTAGAACAACAGAACCGTGCAACTGCTGAACAAGGTCAGATGACACCTTTTGCTGTTCTCTATTTCTGTCACTTTGACATTTAGCAGTAGAATTCTCTTATGCAGTGTGGCAAGTGTGTTGGTGCAAATGAGACAGCATGCTACTCAAAGAACAAGCAGTTCAACAATATATATGGATAACAGATCCTAGGGCCAAACCCCAACTTCCGGAAAGTCAAAGTTCATGCAGCCTTCAAATGAAGTATAATTGATGCTCCCATGCAGAAACCACATGGGTATAGTTATGGGAGGCCTTTCACTTAGTAGAAGGTGATGAGGTGCTTTACATGGTGAAGCTTCATTTAGCTCTGAGAGAGGCTATCAAGAATATGGGACAATGATCTTTGAGACTGACTCAGCCATTAATGCAGCGGAAGCAATATCACACCATCAAGCAGGCACTGATTGGGTATGCAACTATTTATAAATGGTTTTTGAGCATCCAGCAAGATTACCTGTCATAGGAATGCCATGCAGTAGCATATTTGGATAGCTAGAAATATTAGAGAAATTGTTGACCTCTTTCTTGTTCATCAAGGAGAAATCTAATAGTATTTGGATGCTTATGAGATATATTTTTTTTTATGTTTATTTTATTTTGCTCTCATCTCATTCATATTTCTACAGCACTACAAACGTATATCAAGTCAAATCTGAGCTCTCCTCAATATTGCTTCGTTTGAAAATGTTAACATGATATATATCACCACCAATTATTTCCGTGACAACTTTGAATTAATTTGTTTTTTTTATTAATTTGACTAATGTACTATAGCCTTTGTAATTAAATAATCTCAACAATTCTATATCAAAAAGCATAAAAAATTAACTGATAAGTGAAAATTGCATGAAATATATAACTAACCCTAAAAATGTGATGAACACCACCCTATCTTTACATGGAAGAGAGAAATTAGTTGATGGTGTGTGAACTGTGATGGGCACTGGGGGTATATGAACAATAAGGTAGTGTTTGGAAGTACGAAACACAAAGGATGGATATGGGATAAATTTCAGACATGTTTTGCACGCAAAGACGAAGACAAAACTCTATCTAGTTTCTTTCTTTCGTGATAAGAATTGAGAAAATTTATTGCTTTCCTGCAGCTGGGGCTCAAGGGATGGAGAAAATAAAATAAAAAATTATAAAAACAATCTCACTACACTCCCAAAAATATAGTTTCATTAAAATAATATACCTCTTAGTAATTTATCATGTGAGGGTGTTGCCATAATAATGATAAGAGTACAAAGTTCCATACCTTTGCATGTAGAAGAATTGAATTGATCGAGCACATTTCTCAACATGCTTACCAACCATCTCTGTATTGGTGCAACCCTGGAAGCACATATCAAGGCAATCTGAGCCATCTTTAATCTGTTGCTCTGCTCGATGACTCCATTGTCTGGAAATATATTGCAGGGGCTGCAGCGATGTTGATGCTCTGAGAGCAATATTGTTCATACATGTGCCACAGACTACTAAATATATTTCTCTTTTGTTATTCTGCTTGTTTCTATGTATATTCGATGGTAGATTTTCTTTATCATCGCCCCATTGTATCTGAATCTCTTCCTCTAATTCTCTTGGCAGGTGTTGAGAAACCATAAATTTAAACTGTTACATCGGGTACATGATTTAATTATTTTCTAACAAACCCTCTTAATTGATACTTGCACAGACCCACACTATTTTATGCTTAATTTTTTTTATCAAATAGAATGAGAGTGGTGAATTTGAATTTATAATCGTTAGGTCAATAAGGCTCTGATACTATGTTAAAAAATCATCTTATCTAAAAATTGAAGTTGTTAGATAAAGTTTAAAATATAATTTATATTATTCCTTATAATTATTTTCATGCCGTTCTTTCAGATGAGCCACTAGCTGAGTTAATAAGTGGTAAAGAATAACTAGGAGAAGATGATATTCCTACCTCGTATTTTAATACTTGTATTTCTCAATCTACATACAAGTATGCGATCAATTAAGAATTTTAAATTGACAGACTCTTCCTCCCTCATGGTTTAGCTCTTAATTGGAAGTAGTTGTCAATTTATTTATTACGTCCATATATATATATATATATAAATAATAATAATAATAATAATAATAATAATAATAATAATAATAATATTCTATCCTGACATAATGTTTGAGAAATGAAGGGAAGGGACTGAACATTGGCTCAATCGTGAAGCAATTTGTATCTATCGCTAGCTCAAGTTATTATCCAATAACAATTTACAGTACTACAACTTAATAAAAACACATGGGCATGAAACTATTGTAAAAGATGTCTACTACCAAAATTTAAGCTGTCTGGTTAAATTATATAAATGGTAAAACTTTCGGTGAATCCATAGTCTTAGAATTTAACCTATTTTTGTATATTTCTGATATGACAAGAATCAAAAAATAAAAAAAAATTATTTCAATCATTTCCAAAAGTTTTTGAATTAACCCATCTAGTGATTTATTACCCGTTTGGGACCGGGTTTCAAAAGCCATTTTCAATTTTTTTTTATTTTAAATTAATATGTTTTAATATTTTTAGATCATTTTGATGTGCTGATATCAAAAATGATTTTTTAAAAATAAAAAATATTATTTTGATGTATTTCAATACAAAAAATACTTTAAAAAATTACCGTAACAGCTCTTCCAAATAATCTACTAGAGGTGGAGACCCAGCTAGAGATGCTCTCTATTCTACTTTTAGTTGTAAAAATAAACCCATCACTACTTCATTTAGAGAAAAAAAAAGAGAAAAGGAAGCAAAGTTATGGTGACAAGTTTGCAGGTTATAAGGTAGCACAGCACGTGCTTGGGGCGTGGACAAAAGGAGCAGAAGGTAGACGAAGATACTATGAAGTTTGCTTGTGCAGTAGTGCTGCTAATCATAACTTGTCACGGCAAGGGAGATGGTCTCCTCTCCTGTCCAGACTGACCCCGCAAGGATTTAAAAACAGAAAAAAACATGGATTCATGGACAGAGCAGCATGCACGTAGTGATCATCAGAGAGAGAGAGAGAGTGATCACATCACCATTGATATATCGCCAAGCAAAGGATGGAAAGAAATGGTCCCATGTCTCTGTAAACATATCCACATTTAGGGCAAGAAAGCAGCAGTAGTTTCACTGCTTGCCCTAACTTTTGTAGAAGAAGCTGTAGAGTCAATCCAACATGTCCTATGGATTGGAGAGTGCTGTCTTTCAATCAATGTTGAAATAAAAAACAAAGGAAAAGGGAATCAATCCATCCATCCATAAATGGGGATCGAGTGTCAGCTAGCTAGCTTGGAGAAGAGAAGCAGCTGATCTCCTCTGAAAATTTATGGCTTTGCGTGTTTCTGCCGAGGTTATCAAACTTGTTCCACACCAACCCATCAATCTCTCTCTCTCTCCCTCTCTCTCCCCCTCTCTTCCTCCTCAGCTGTTTCATTACTATTTTTTTCTCCAGTTATATATTATTATGTATATATTAAGTTTGTCATTTGTTGTTTTGTTTTTTTTAATTGGATATGATGGTTTTGGAGTATTTCGAGCTACCTTTCGAGATTGTACTATTTATATATGTATATATATATATATATAATTATAATAAAATTATTTAGAATTGTACAATTTAATTTGAAAAAGACACAATAAAATGATTTTTCTAAAGAAAATTATGAAGATGTATAATATTATGAGAATGTCATCATCAATTTCGCAAGGTCATTACATTCTCTGATTGTTCTGAAATTTTAACATAATATATATAAACATGTCAAGAGACTCATCATAAAATTATATTTCAATCTAACAGTCGGATTAAGGTATATGATTGATATTTTAAAATTATTCATTATTTAAAAAAAATACTATTAGACCGAAACGAAACGGACGGAACGAAACCGGAACATTTCGGCCAATATTTGCTGAAAAAACTAGAATAGGCAGATATTTAAATTAAAGTAAAAACAATATTGTTTAGTATTTTTTTAATTAATATAAAATGTTTCGGCCATTACGGTAAATATAAAATAAAACTGACAACCCTGATATATAGTAGTGGTGTATACATTAATTATGATCCCTATCTATCTATCTATCTATCTATCTATCTATCTATCTATCTATCAATTTCAGATGCCAGACATTTATTTATTCTGTTATTCGTCCATAAATTAAACCGAAGTTTTTTCCTTCAAACCTCTTTTTATGGTGTATGAGCATGAATAGATTCTCACTATTTCACCCACCAACGCATAGTGACATGAGAGGTACGTAGATGTGGACTCTCGTTCTTCATTTCTGAACCGGGAATTCGAGTACAATACACAATGTTAGCGTGTAACGATTTTTATGAATATTATGCTTCATATATAAAATATCATGGATTTAATTCTTTATTGCGATTCTTAATAGTATACATATCACGTGATTGTTAGAGTTTATATACTTTAAATGGGTTTATTTGTTTTTTTCAAGAATTCTTTTTTTTTTGCAAATCTAAGACAATTTCTTTTCTTTCATTACAAGAATTTTAAAATCCAAAATTTAATTTATAAAGATTTTGTCCTTTATACAATACACATGACTTTTTTTAGGGAAGGGATCAAAGTATAAGTAATATTAACAATACAATAAAGGGTGTGGGGAAATCACTGTAGCTCCCCACACAAATCACTGCACTGTGAATTGCAACAGTGATTTTTTTTTTTCGTTTTTGCTTTTTTTTCTTTTTCTGATTATGTTTGTTTTTCTTTATTTTTTTTCCATTTCTTGCTTTTGTTTTTGTTTTGTTTTTTCTAATTTTTTATTTTTTTTACATTGCATCTGTGCTTTCCTTTTTTTTTTCTTTTTCTTTTTCTTTTTTTTGTTTACTTTTTTTTTGTTTTTTCCTTTTTTTTCGTTTCTTACTTTTTTATTACTTTTTTTTTTTGTTTTTTCCTCTTCTTTTTTTTTCCTTTCTTTCTTTTTTTCTAATTTTTTACTTGAATTTTTTTTGTTGGTTATATATTTTTTTTCACTTATATATATATATTTGTATTTTTATAATCAGAGTGTCTATGCTAGCTTAAACGCACTAGGATTAATCCTCGAATTCAAATTTTTTTATAGTTTTTTTTTGTTTTTTTCTTGATTATGTTTTCTATTTTGTTTTTTTTCTAAATATATTTTTTCCATGAAATATTTTTTTGTGGTGCCATGGCTAGATGTGCTCTTTTATTATTATTTTTTCTTTGGATTATATGATTTTTATAATTTTATTATTTGCGCAATAATAATGATAATTTTAGATATCCAAGTTTTCTTACTTATTTAATGATGATGATAAATTTATGCTGATTATATCGTTTAAAACTACTAAACAAATAAATTTATAGCGATTTTAAATTCATATATTTTATAGAAAAATTGCACTTGACATGAATTCTGTATAAATTTATTATTTTACTTAAATTTATATTATAATAAAAAAATATACACAATTAATATTTTTACATTGAAAAAAATATTATGCCGCCCGCGGCGAAACGCGGGGCATTGTCTAGTATCTTTGATTTGTCGAAGTTAAAAAAAAAAAACCATTGACTTGTTAGAGTAAAATATCTTTAACTCATCAGGGAGTAAAATTATAGTCTAATTATGGAACTCAAAATTCTCAGAGTAAAACTAAAACATAACGAGTTAAATTTACTGGACTCAAATGTATTTAAACTCAACGTGTAACTGAGCTCAAGGATAACAAGTTAGGTAGCTCGTTAGACCTATATTTACATGTACTCATATGTATTTAGACTCAACGTTCAAGGATGACAAGTTAAGCAGCTAGAAATAGTGAATCAAATGATTTATTAAACCTATATGTATTTGCCGATCCACGAAATAATAAGATAGATATCTCGATTGATTCTTGAACATTAAATTATTATATAGTCATTCTTTCAAAAAGAATATTAAGGTAAAAACAAAATACGTCGGTATATCAAAAACTATCTCTAAGATCTCCTTAATTATTAAAATGGTATCATATTAAGTAATCGCCAATACAAATCAAGTAGTCTCAAAGCATCTTCTTGTTTTCCTTACCAAGCACCCGTATATTCGTATTGCTGTCTTCCAGATTTGAACCATTAATTACCCTAATGTTTGTTATTTGTCCCCTCAGCAACAATATCATCGAATTTCCCAACATAACTTGCCTCGTCTCACACCATGCAGACCACATCATATGATCAAAAACCCTCCTGTTCTCCTACCAGGGATGGATCTCTCTCGTGTCCTGTACGTGCATGGCTACTTGTTTTTGCCAAGGACCACCTCCACTAATTTCCCATCAATTCCCTCTTGATCTATGCGTTCTGGGAAAAAAAAGTGAAAGAAAGAGAAGGGATTTATTTATTTATTGGAGATCTAGAGGAGGGTGGAAAGATGCCACGACCAGAATCTGATCAGCTGGTAGCTGACTCCGGTGAGAGTCGTCATAGCTAGCACGGCGAAAGCAAAGCTAAGAGATCTTAGAACGCGTGTTGAAGTTGAGATTTGAGACTAGAACTAGCTAGGGCCGGTGGAATCGCATGCCAAAATTTCTATGTATCTATCCAGATTTCCACTGTATCAGACGTAACCTGCTGGTGCTGATCTCTGCTTTTACTATTTCTGTCACTTCATCCTCTTATTTATTATCCGTCATTTCGTAATTCTTACAAGAACAGTGTTGATGAAATAAATGCTCTCAACTCCCAGTCCACCTGCAGTTATTACAATCATAGCGATGTGTTAAAGCTTCTATCATTTGCGGACACCAACATTAGTTCCTTTACTGGATGCGATGCGTTGGTGTGTTCATTCTGTGTTTTCTTATAAATATAAATTTGAAAGTAGTTGTTGATTAATATGTACTATAGCTTCACGCAACGGTAGCCAAATATGAATAAGAAAACAATGAGATATTCCTTTAGCGAGCTATATACATACTGTCTCCAATAACCCGTCTGATAAATTTAGAGAAAATATATATTATTATATTAAAATAAAAAGATTCATGAGAAATTAAGAATACATTCTCGTATAAAATTATCAGACTCACTGTGTGAAGGAAGTAAAGTCGCTGATGATGGGATTGAAAGGATCTAGTAGTGGGCCTCAAGCGACAATCCGGGGAACACTAGTAGTGGCTAGTCGCTCCTGCTCCAAGCTATGGACCTATGCTGACATATTATTTTATATATTTGTAATAAAATTGCAACTGGAAAGCTTTCCCATGCATGTATTTGGGAAAAAAAGAAGAAAAGAGTTAAATTATTTATTTGAGATAGTTAACAGAGAGAATATATTATCTTAATCATATCATCTATTAATAGCTTATTCATTTAGTTAATTATTTAAGAAATAACTAGAAATTATTCAACATATTTTACCCTAGTTGATAAATAAACTATTGATCATAGAAATAATAGTTGTCTTAAACAACTGCTACTGTCATTAATTAACTTTTGTATTAAACAATCGTCAATTAATATAAATCATAAAAACCAACTCATCTCATAATTCAATGCAAACCCTAGTTGCTATTACGTTGATCATAATAATAATATCAATGAAAACATTATTTGGGCTATCGGAGACTGTTTTTGTGCTAGTTTTTTCGATTTTCAGGAATTTTCTTTGAATGAGTGATAACCGTGGAGATTGCGTACTCATTCCCTGAAATAGTATCCTAGCTAGCTAGCTGTGTCATTATTCAAAAAAATAATAATTATGAAAGTTGTGGACGAGGAATTTCCGATGTAACTTCTCAGCCTTGATGTCCAAATATATACCTATTGCCAATAGATTGATTGGTCAAAATCCCAGCACACTTGGAAGATTTCATTTCCCTCAGAAAGTTTTTTCGCAACCACGCAGGAAAATGGTATTATAATGTTGCTCCTATATTAATAATTGTCAAACTAGCTAGCTAGCTAGGGAGTTTATAGGGGGACATGGTCCGTGGATGCTGAGGCTGTAGAGCTGGGAGTGAGCTGAGGACTTGCACGACAAGTAATAGGGACGTGCAGCAGCAGCAGCAGCTGAAGCAGGTAGAGGCAGACGAACGAGCGTATTTATTTGGTTTTTAGCATCTTTCCTAAGTTCCAACAATGTTCTCTCTCTGTCTCTCTCTCTCTCTTGCCTAATTAATTACTACGAGGTGGAAGCCATGGCTATTGCTGCATAAGCTTCATTTATTAATGTTTTTTTCCATTCCCTTTTTTGTTTTGTCATGTATCTTTTTCACCAGATTTGAACCCTTGTCCTGATGCTTTTTAAGCTTCAGCTAAGGCAGGTCTGGATTCTAGCATTGATAGATCACTATGCTTGGCTCCTGGTCACAGTCACAGTCACAGCTGATGAGTTCATCAAATTCCCATGATCGACGTGAAGAAGAAGAGACTGATCATCCACGGCCACCAACAGCATTTCATATGCGTCAATTGCTAGTCAGTTGTGCAGACCTCATCTCTCAGTCTGACTACTCCGCCGCTAAACGGTTCTTCTCCATTTTGTCTTCCAACTCCTCTCCTTATGGTGACTCCACCGAGAGGTTGGTTCATCAATTTGTCAGAGCCCTTTCTCTCCGCCTCAGTAGCCCTGGAATCTCTCCAAGTACTGCTCCTGCTGCTCTTGTTTTCGATAACAACACGGTCACTTCTCGTCCTTGTGGGACTTCTAATGATAAGATGTTGATCAGCTATGAGACGGATCAGGAGGCTCTTCGGTCTTGCTATTTGTCATTGAATAAGATCACCCCATTCATAAGATTCTGCCATCTAACAGCCAATCAGGCGATTTTGGAATCAATTCAAGTAGGGCAGGAAGCCATTCACATCATAGACTTTGATATCATGCACGGGGTGCAATGGCCTCCATTGATGCAAGCTTTGGCCGAGCGATCTAACGACACCCTTCAGTCTCCTCCCATGCTTCGAATCACCGGAACTGGCCAAGATTTGAACGTCCTACACAGGACAGGAGACCGCCTTTCGAAATTTGCCCAGTCTCTGGGCCTCAGGTTCCACTTCCATCCTCTTCTTCTACTCAACAATGACCCTACCTCCCTCGCCCTCTCTCTCCCCTCGGCAATTACTCTTCTCCCAGATGAAGCTCTGGCCGTGAACTGCGTGCTGTATCTTCACAGGTTCCTCAAGGATGATTCTCGTGAACTGCTCCTTTTCCTCCATAAAATCAAGGCCTTGAACCCTAGGGTGGTGACGGTTGCTGAAAGGGAAGCCAACCACAGCAACCCTCTCTTCTTGCAGAGGTTCCTGGAGGCCTTAGATCACTACACAGCTCTCTTTGACTCCCTAGAGGCAACCCTGCCACCAACCAGCAGGGAGAGACTGGCAGTTGAGCAGGTATGGTTTGGGAGAGAGATAATGGACATAGTAGCAGCAGAGGGAGAAGGAAGAAGAGAAAGGCACCAGAAATTTGAGACTTGGGAAATGATTCTGAAGAGTGTAGGGTTTATCAAAGTTCCCTTGAGTCCCTTCGCACTTTCACAGGCCAAGATCCTGCTAAGGCTCCATTATCCTTCTGATGGCTACCAGCTTCAGATTCTCAACAATTCTTTCTTCTTAGGCTGGCAGAATCAATCCCTCTTCTCTGTCTCTTCCTGGCAATAGCTAGCCACCCCCCTCAATCACTTGCCTTTTTTTTTCTAATTAATCATTAAAGTCTCCTCATATACATCAGCAAATGCTCTCCTACGTTCATATAGCACTAATTATTTGTCTTATATTCAGAATAGGAATAACTTTTTCTTTGTTTAATTACGCTAGACCAATTAATGTTTTGTATTGGGCATCTTAGCATAAATATTAAAATGAGGATGGTGACAGTTAGTTCCACTGACAAATTTATTCGACCTAAAGAATATTTCAGGATCTCCTCTTTTCCTTGGATAGCTAATTAAAAGTGTTCTTGGTTGTCTTTTAATTAATTAACATTGCTTTATCAGAAAAACAATATAAGTGCAATATCTGGGTGCTGGTGCAATATTTGTCCTCAATGATAACCATGCTAGCTTCACTTGATTGATATATAATTTTGAACGTACATAAGCTACCTGTGTGTGTATGTTTATGTATAAGATCAGTAGTTCTTTGTTTTGTTTTTAACTAGCGATGCTGCCTGAATACTGATCTACTCTTAAGGACAGGATAATAACAAGTAGCAGCTATATACGCGATGTGCATGATGAGATGGAGTGAATTAGTTTTGAAATCCGACTTTTAAGTTCATTGAAGCTTTGCTATATATAGAAATGAATTAAGAATGAAATGGTTTTGAATATCAGTTTATTTGTAAGGAAAAAAACCCTTTAAATTACGAAACATAAACTTTTATGTTTAGATTGAAGCACCCAAAGAAGAGATGGGAATTCTTATGACAGGAATCAGATGTTTATTTGACAGCCTAAATTATACGAGGGGAGAACCCTCATCAGTTGATCCCTTATCCTGGTGGAAAACCTATATATATGTATATGTATATGTATATGTATATGTATATGTATAGCTATCTAGGTGCTGTTTAAGCTTTCAAGAAGGATGGGATGCATGAGCAAAGGTTTTTCTTCTGGTTTTCCGCGCTAAGTACCCTTGTATTCGTATTGCTGTCTTTCAGATACGCACCATTAATTAAGTGCCCTAATATTTGCCCTTTGTCTCCTCAACAACAAAATCATCGAAGTTTTCAAAATAGACCACCATCTTGCCTCCTCCAACACCATGCATGCCACCATGAAAACCCTCCAGCTGCTAGCTTGGGATCACTCTCGTGCCCTGTACGAGGTTTTTTATTAATTTTGTCAAGGACAACTACTAATTTCCCCTTCTTTTATTATTACTTATTTGTAGATCCATATGATGCGCCTAGCCTTCTGATCAACATCTATATTTGATTGCCCTCTTCCTTTCTCAAACAAATTAATGGAGTATATATTCGATCAAGATCTCAACCATATATACCATAAAATTAATTTTACTGGGTTCTGTTTATATATATATATATATATAACCCTATATACCATAAAATTAATTTTACTGGGTTCTGTTTATATATATATATATATATATATGGATGCTTTCCAATGCCATGCGTGCACCACCCCAACTAGTTACAGTCTTAGCTTGAACACGCAAACTAAAAGTGGAACGAGGGAGCAATCTGTGTCAGCTATCAAAGTGGAAACAGCTGCTAAAAGTTTATCGTGGCATCTGTCGACCTTTTCTTATCAGAAGCTGCAAACACTGTATATCCTCCTCTCTCACGTACGAGTGGATTGATTCTTCAACTTTGCTTTTCTCTTTTTAGAATTAAGCTTTTGCACAAATTAGCACCAATATATATATATATATTGAGGCATAGTTGGATTAAAAGTCAAGGAACTAAAATAAAAAAGAGGAGGTAAAATAGATGGAGGCTTCAAAATTTATAAAAAAAATCATTTTGACCCCGTTTTTTTTGGCTTATTAATGATTGGTGTTTTTAATTGTTAAGAAATTAATTTGGATACTAAAATTTATTTATTTATATTTTTCAGTTATTTTGTATGAGAGTAGAGAGATAGGATGCCAGATCTCAATGTAGACCACAAAAGTTCAAATCAGTGTCAATATATTCCATTTATTGGAGTCGTTTTACGTAAGTATTTTATTTTCTTCTCTTATACTGAGACAGACATCTACCCGCAATTATTTTTTGGGTTCAAGTTGCTTTTAGTTTATTAATAGGCTTATCAAGATGTTTAAGGTGATTGGGTCAAAATTAAATTGAAAAAAAAGTTTTTAAACCAAGAAAATCAAAGCTCTATTTTTTTTGTGTGATTGTTTGTTTTGCTATTTTATATTTGAGTTTAAAAAATTGATGAAAAATCATTGAACCCAATTGAGTTCATTAACCAGGCAAGTTTAATTTGCACTATCCAAACTATTATTATTATTATTATTATTATTATTATTTTGCTTAATGATTTTTTTGCCCTTTATTTAAAAAAAAACAGAATTTTATCTTTTGTTATCAATAATATACTTTTACAATGTCAGTGTCAATTTCTTACTTTAAAAAATATTTGATACAAAAAGTTTATTATATGTATTATGATCATATAATTAAATGAAAAACAATCTCTATGATAAAAAAAATATTATTGAATTCGATGACATACATGACTTGCGTTTCGAGATTGCTTAGTTGACTCAAGTTTCCTTAGTTTTTTTTTTTAAATAACTGATTTTATTCTTTAATATCAAGTTAATTTCGAGATTGAGCTTTTCAATTTTTTTTAAATTATCCCAGTAAAAATTTTGCATGTTAACCTTGGTAAATCAAATATTTTTTATTTTAATATTAGATAAAAATATAATTTAATTCATAGTTAAAAATCGGTTTCTTAGAATATACATATCTGAATATTTTTCCTGCGTTTTAATTTTGTTTTATTCAACTAACTTGCGCGTGCTAATGTACTAGCATCTGCTATATTACAGCAAGTGCATCCTGCTGAGCAATTTGCTATATGTAGAAATATTGTATTACCACCGGATATTTTCTTCTATCCTATTATTATTACACGCACAGAGACATACACACACACACACACACACACACACACACACACATATGTGTGTAGCCTGTCTGCTGTCAATCACTGCTGTGTCTGTGTGTGTGTCATGTCGATGTAGTAAGAGTAGAACGAAGAGATAGATGCTCCCTGACCCTCCCTGCCCACAGGCAAATCATTTGCTCCCACCAGCATCCCTTCCCTTTTCACCCACAATTCAGTTCGATCATAATTGGAATCCTTGAACAAACCTCCTAATTTATTAATTGCTTTTCTATGATACTATATACATATATAGATTAAGATAAATTATCTATCCTAGCTAGCTATATAGTTTCAAGAATATTTTATATTAACCAACACTGCTCAACATCTGATGTTCGCGTAGCCTGTCACACACACACACACACACACACATGAAACGATGTATTCTTAAAGATGGAAGTTGTTCGAGAGTTTATTTCAAAAAAATTGCATCTAATTGCACGCAACGATGACCAGCGGACGGATTTGAAAGTTTGTAGTGCATTGATTTTAAAATAATGATATTTTCTAGTGTTTTTTATGACGATGTTTTTGACAAATCACTTCCAAGAGACTGTCACCAGATGCAGGGATGATACAGCGACTCCTTCGATGGTTTCAGGCGCGTTCTGTGCATGCAAAAAGCAGTCGAACCAAAATTCTCACGAATACATATGTACCTGTACTTGCAAACCAAGAATACATACATCTGTTAAATTCAGGGGCTTAAAAAGCAAGTTTTACAGGATAATTCATGTAGCATTACTAGAAAGCAATGGCAATGCCGATCTCATCTCATCTCCCAGCTTGATCGTCAGTCGGGAGACTGCATTCCTGAACATTTCACAGGAACTTGTCTCCTCGAGGGAAAAGTAGTCGTCGCCTTGCTCGAGCGCATGGAGCTGCCTCTCCAAGTACCTGCTAAGACTAGACTCTGTGGTGTTAATGAGACTGAGAGAAGGATTTGTGTGCATAAATTTTGTAATGAGAAATCCTGCTAGGATCTGCTGGTCTGCCCTCACAAGCTCTGATATGAAGCAGGGGAACAGGATTCTTCTGAAAAGCAATAGCACATCTTTCTCTATGTTTACACGTTCATTTGTTCCCTTGTTTGCGATTCCTGGTAACTCGGCTTCCTGACTCTGCCGCGAAAAATTCCCAACCACATAGCAGAGATATGAGAAAGTGGCGCCATATGAGGGTTTGGTGATTATGTTTGATATAACCCCGGAAGATAACACGAGCATTAAGATCTCATGGTCCCTGCCAAGCATGTCTGAAATCCCTCCTTGTTTCAGCTTGACTTCAACTACATCCAAACACTGCAACTGTATTGCTTCATAAGGCAGAAGAAGCACCATTTTTAGAGCAATAAAAGAATCTTTCTCAAGCACAGTGTGACTCAAGCTCCTCGCATCATCTTCATCGAGCAATATTCCGTAAGATTTTGATAGGGAACGGTCAATCAGTCTTAGCACATCCTTAAACCTGGACAACGAGACAAGCTTTTTGAAAATTTCCATCCAACAAACATGTAAAGGATGAACCTGATTGGAATTCTCTGGCTTCTCTTTCTCCAGAGCTTCTACTTCCTGAAAGCTCTCCCACCCTTCATCCCAGTCATCATTATTCCAGTCATTTCCTGTTTCTGTTGCTTCTATGGTATCTACCTCATCTTTTGCAGTTGCAAAAAACCTTTCCCACTCTTCTATAATGCCTATCAAAGCACCAAAATGAGGCTCTGTGCTGGAAAATTCACACAATTTCAAGAAGCAAGAGGCTGCAGTCTCAACATTAAAGAGATCATCTGGGGTAATTTCTATACTTGGGGATATGGCTGATGCGAGCTGAGATGATTTGAGGGCAACCAGTGTACTTGTAAACCTGCTAGAATTATCTGTATGATCAGATGACCCCTGATTTGCAGAAAGGTCGCTCTTTTTACCAGTAGAGAGCAACCCATCCCATCCTTCCCATGGTAAGAGATTAGATTCTAGCTCTGTGGAGAAACCCTTAATGCTTCTACCTGTGATGAACTGCATAATCTCTAGAACATGTACTCGAACATGGCTAGGGAGCTCCAAATTATCAGAGAACTGGACCATTCTTTCCCAAACTACATGTCTGACTCTTTGCAAATCCTCTATTTGACCTTCCAACTTACTCAGAGATGATAACAAATGATACAGATTCTGGTGTTCATGGGATCCACCCACCAAGTTTCTTAGAATCAGCTCCAACATATTTACATAGAGCTGAGGAAGATCCAGGGATTCAATCTTAGCAGTTGAAGCTGGACTGGTGACACAGATTGACATTGCTTCCAAGAACACTTCTGAAATGGCTCCAAACCCACAACCAGAATATAACATAGCTCTGCAGAAAATTGGCATCTCAACAGAAAAATCTCCAGTTAAACCAGAACTTGCATAACCAATTACGGTGCCCCAGGCATGACTTGGTGAAACACTGTCCTCCATCACCATCCTCATAAAAGCCTTCAGGCAACTTGATAAGAACTCTGGATCAAACCTCAATGTTCCTACTGAACTCTCATTTAATGCTATTTCCTGCATTTCTTCTGTCAGTTTAAGCCAGAAGTTCAAAAGAACGATGATGCAATCCTGCCATGTTGAGTTATCAGGTATAATCTCATGAAAACTGTGCAGGGGTATAATCACTGTGAAGTATCGCTTCATAATATCTAAAGAATCTGAAGGTGACAAAAGCCTGATATATGTTCTGCAAAAATCATAGGTTTTCTCCAGTTGACTCATAAATTCCTGAAACCTTTCAGCATTTTGAACATCACACTCTGTTCTAACTCTACTTTCCAAAGTAGTCAATAAACTCAGAGTGTAATGTTTGTAGACATCTTGCCACACTATGAGACCTTCAGGCGGTGAATCAGCATAGATACTGGCCAATGCTTGTACCATTTTTGCCAAGGCTTCCAAGCTAAATTCATTAACATGTGAAAAGACTTCATTTTGGAAAGACTGCAAATTCAAACCATCTAATCCAGCAACATTCTTGAAGTCTAAGCTCTTAATAAAAGAAACTCTTTGACATTCTTGCTCAAAGACCTTGTACAAACGAGCTGCATCAAGAGCAGACAAATTTGATGAATTTCGATGCACTGTTGACAATGATTTTTTGGATTTTCCCAGCCGCAAGTAGCAGTCAGAGAGGAGGCCGTATATATAAGCAAGGCGTTGCTTGTTGCACCCATCAATTGTAGGGTATACAACCAAGGAAATAGTTTTGATGGTTTCAGAACCAAACCTAATTATTTCTCCTTTGACCTCTGAAATTTCAGCCTTAACATCATCATCAGTCCAAACCTCAGAAACAAGGAAAGAACTAAGATACCGCAGTAGTACCTGAAGAACAGGGAGAATATATTAGATAACAAGTCAAAAGGACAGTTGGTTGTCCTCCAAGCATTCAAAGATAAATACAGACACACCAACATACCTCAGCGTGATTTAAGCCATAGGCATTGACCAATTTCAACACATCCCTTATAATGTGCTTCTTTTCAAACTTTACCGATTCAATCAAGGAGAAAATAGCACTCTTAATGTAGTCAAGGTCACCAGACAGAAAACGCCCAGTTTCAACTCCAGGGATGAGTTTCTCCAACTCTCTAGATTGTTCAGCCACACGCTTTTTTTCTTCCAGTTTAAACTTCCATTCCCTCCAAAACGTGGACTGTACTTCATCAATTTTGGTCATTTCATCTGCATTCAACAGGTAAAACAACAGACAGAAGAATTACCTTCATTGCTCTGGAAATAACATTAAGTGGTATTTTATTAAGCATGATATTATAAATAGAATCACATCGAAAGTGAATGCCAGGCAGATTTTTGAAGTGAAATAAAGAGCTACGGATGATCACCTGAACTAGGTGGTTTGTGCTTCTCTTTAAACTTCCTCCTCAGCAGCTCTCTCCTCTGAGCCGGACCCTTGCACTCAACTCCAGAGTTATGTAATAAACTGTATGTCATTCCCACATTCATGATGCTACAAATTTCTTGGTAATTCCCCCGTATCCTTAGCTGCTCTTCTATTATTTCTACTCCATTAAAGGCTCCCACGAGATTCAATAAGAAAGAGCACCCAATGATATCCTCCTCTTCTGTCACAGGTGGTTCTATGATTGATTTTGCCAGTGAGGCAATAACATCATCTCTGGGAACAAAATCATTTTTTGCCAGCCAGGAAAGGATAGTTACCACAGCTTGTGTTCTTATGCTAACATAATGCTTACCAGGAATCAAGGAAGAAAATTTCTTTCCATTATCTGCTTTCTTACTCAATTCAAGCAACCATGGAAGTTGAAAAGTGGCAAAAGATAATAGTTTTCCATTTTCCCACAAAAATGATTCCAGATCAGTTCCACCATCCACATGACAGTTTTTAGTAACCATAGAAAGGGTGTTTTTAATGTTACTGAAACAAACTTCTCGATCTCCACAGCTTGCTCCTCCAACCAGTCCAGAGTAATCTTTAAGATTAATTGTTTCTTCAATTCCATGGGCTGGGGGTGAAGTTATTGAGGAACCTTGATCTGAGACGCTTGAAGGACTTGTCCCAGTCAAGATCGACAAAGTCTCACACTGGCCTTGCATGTCAAGATCTTTCCACGCATGAAGCAACTCACCAATAGATTCCTCATCACAATGACTCAAAGCAAAACCTAGTAAATGCTTCCGAGAGCCTATATCAATATTTTCAAGGGCAGGACCCCTAGCTATCGCAGCACATAGATCCCAGACATGACCGTGCCCTTTTTTGGCCAGAACAAGACAAAGATCAAATGCCAATTGTAGATCACCTGCTACTGCAGCTTCTCTAGCAATAGCTTCCTGAACAGTAGATATATCTTCTGAGGAGTTCAGTCCAAGAAGTTTGGCAACCTCAATGAGTTCATCAACATGTAGATAAGCTCCAGCTTGACTAGTGATTGCCATTTTGATGATCTCTATAGGCTCCTTTATTTGCCTGAACTGCATAGGAAGTAGAGTCACTCCAAGGTAGGGAAGTTTAATGGTGAGAGCATCAATTATATCGATCTCTGTCTGAACATTTCTGCTACTTGGAAATAAATTGAGGCATTCCTTGGCCTTCCAGATCTGAAACAAGTTAAAAAATCAAAATCAATCAATTTATAAAGGAAGACAGCCATTTGAAAAAACAAACCAACACCATCTGGAATTCAATATTTAACTCTGAATAAACACTGGAAACATTACTGCATATTATAATGTTGCTAGTATAAAGAAATTAGAAAACCTAAAACACAACAGGTTACAATTACTTATTCCATAAGTGTGTTAAAAGAACCCCATCCACCTCTCAACACACTCCATGTCATAAAAAAAAAACTGAAGCATTATTTGATAATCCAACAAACATAATAATACAATAAATCAAGAAAACACCATCATAAGACATTATAGGTAAGATATTTCAAACTTGGCTCTGACATACAACAAAAAGTCCATGTTCAGTTTTAGAACATCTAGTTAAAAAATCAAAATGCACCATAGAGAGTGTTTTTCAAGAATTCACGGAGGATTCCACCAACATCTAATTAAAAATTCCAAAAACACAATTACAATTATGATTTTTGAGGAATTCATAGCAACTCCAGCAAAACTTTTTTTTTTTCCTACGACAGACCAAACACATGTTTAAAACAATCTTTCAACTGTTATATGTTTCTTTTAAAGTAGAAAAAAACTGTAAAAAACTTCTAATGTTCAATAACACTGTCTAAAGAAATGAAAACATAAGTGCTCTAGCTCTCTGTCTCCAGCAACTTCTCTCTAGACTGCCAACAATTCCTCTTTGATTCCTCTCATGACTAGAGACATGTGATCCCATATGCCTCAAAAGGCAAATGGAGCTCAAGTACCAGAAAATAAAATCACCCATTAAAAGATGACCCTGTTTTGAGTCATTCATTTGTAGGGTCTCACACTCTCTTTTTCAAAACTTAGATGCTGGCCAAATGAGGTTAGAGTCATCTGCCGGGAAAGAAGATTTTTTCATATGCACAAAACTTGAGAGGAATTAAAGTTTTCGTGAATCTTTTATTAATGATGTGTACAGGATTTGATATAAATATTTAGTCACGTAAGGACGGGTTTGAAATGGGTTTGTTGTAATTATGGTGGGGTGTATTGTGTGACACTGAAATGGTTTTTGATTGTTGGTCGGGGGGATGTGACTGCAATTTGTGTTGGATTTGTGGTGGAGATGACAGGTCTGTGGACAGTCATTTAGGTTGTGATACAGCAATGGAGAAGGTTGTCATGGTTGATGGTATGGTGGATTCTGTAGCATTGGTTCTGGTGAATTTGTGACAGTTAGGATTACTGGTTGTGGTAATTCGATTGTAGCAGTGCAGGTATGTTGGTGGAGATTATGGTCATGATTGGGCTTTGTGGCTAGAACTGCTGGTATTTTTTGTATTTTTTCAAAAGAGATTTGGAGGAAGATGAATGGCACAAGAAACAAATCTGGCTTTGACCCACAATTCCTTCTCTTTGATGGATTTAGATTTTAGCATCATGGCATCATAGGCACTCCAAAAAGATAACCATAACATGTTAATAGCTAGAAAATGCATTTGTTGACATATAATGAAATATTAAACCAAAAGAGTGCCTTTGGAACAATTCCTTGCAAAACAAATAAAGCCATTTTCAGATTCAGAACATGCAGATATTTAATGGATATTTAAAGAGATGAACATATCAAATCATTTCCAGGTATCCAAAGCCATATCAGAGCTTTACATGCATGAGTGCTTACTTCAGAGCAAGACAAACTTGAAGCTGAGAAAAAGTACTCCCGTGCAGCTTGAATTACAAGATTTTCTGCTTTCTCTGATGCCAAAGATACTGAACTTGTACCTTTCAGATAATTTCTAGCAAGAGAAAATTTCCCAGCTTTCAGCAGTCCTCTGCAGAATTCCACTAGCATATACTCTAAGTCAAGGAAAGGAAAAGCCTTCTCTCGCAAGCATTGCACATCACGCCACATGTTTGCCCAATCATTATCTGAACGACTTGGCTGTCTGCGAACAAATTTAGACAGTATAAGACGAAGAATCTGTTTAACACCTTTTTCATCTGAATGAGCCTCAAGGAAGAAATCCATTGGCTTTGGAACCTGAAACAAAGAATTCAATGCTATCACATTATGCAAAAAAATCACACATTTGGAATGCTGAAAGCCTCAAACAATTCCATTTATCATTATTGTTCCACAAAATCACTGTAAAGAGCATGCTAGAAAGTGAAGATGCCTTAATAGAAGCTGTTAAGGAACCATCTCACCTAAAAGCTTAAGCTTGTAGGTGAGGCCCCAGAATATGATTATATTATTCTCTAACACACCCCCTCAAGTGAAAGCCCTTTGGGCTTGAAACTTGCACATGCCCACATCACCTTGTGTTTGATTTTTTTTATCAAATATAATGGGGGTGGTGAGATTCGAACCCGTGACCGCTGGGTCAACAAGACTCTGATACCATGTTAAGGAACCATCTCACCTAAAAGCTTAAGCTTGTAGGTGAGGCCCCAGAATATGATTATATTATTCTCTAACAGAAGCATATATCTAACGATTAATTTATTTGACAGTTGTAATGAATTTCCTGATCAAAAGAAGCATGGTCCATAGAAAACAAAAGACAAACCTGGTACAGTGCCAGAAGCCTCCCTGCTTCAATATGACCATCAGCAAGCTTCAGTCGTTTCTCGAAGCATTCAATAGAAATACCGACATCTGTTAAGGTGAAATGCTGTTAATTATTTTTTTTCATCAATAATTCCAATACCAACGATAACCAAAGAATCTCGATAGCAAAAATGCTCACAAAGTACATATGGTTTTTTGTTCGTGTATCCTAATATTTCTATACATTTCAGTCTTCAGTACAATATAGATAGTCATCAAAGCCAAGACTCTTGATTATACAAGAACTTAAAGAAAAAGGTAAAGTTCCAGTTTCAGGAAAAAGCAATAACGAAAACTCATGTTACCAAAACTTCAATTTTAAAAGCAACTCAAGTTTGAGAGCAGAACTTAATTGGAAAGATCTGTATCTTCTATGTCAATTCCTATTTCAAGTTTGAAGTCTCATAACTGGCATCTCTGGGCTAATAAGAATCAGCTCTGCCATGAGCTTATTTAAAAGCAGAAACTATTTTCTGTACCATGAGATCTCTCAGTAGCTACAATGAACCAATACATGTTGACTCCAGCGTCATTCTTTTTTACAAATGAAACATCCCCACCCCCACCAAATCCCTCTCCAAGTGCACAGAATGTGTGCATGCGTGTGTTGAGACCAATCTTATTTAGAAATTTATAAACGAAATAGCAACAAATAAAACCACATTAATATTCTTTCAATCAAATCTTTACTACACAGAATGTACCTTGCTTCTGTGGGAGTTTTGACAATAAGGCAGCCATTATACTCCATCTATCTGTAACAGTGCACAAATAAATGCACTGCAAAGCACAATCTACAGCCTCAATCTCATCCTTGAAGAAATCATTCATATGCAATTCCCTGCATCCTTCCTCAAAAACCATCAAGCATGTGTCTAGTTTATTCTCCAATGCAATTTCCTTCAGCCATTTAACCAGAAATGAATCTGTATCCTGATCTTGAGTAAAATAGGTCATGTTGTGAAACCTTTTTCGCATAAATGGAATAGCCTTATCATGCAACCTCTTTACCACATTTTCCTCTTTCACTCCCTTAAGCATCATTCTGAATTTTTCGTAATCAGATAACTGTTCCCAAGAGATAAGACTCATACTAGAACATACATCAACATCATTTTCATCAGAATAAATTAGCTGGTGCAAGTATAAAATATCCTCATGAAACTTCTGTAACTCATAGATGCCTTTGTGGCAAGCCAAATCAATCAAGTTGATGCAGTTGTCAAGCTGGCCACTAAAGCTATCAATATCTCTAGCTCTGTTCTTGTACCACTCAGAAAGTTCACTAGATGACGGCCAGAGATAACCAAGGCACCGCTTGACAATGGGTTCAGTTTGGATCTGGGTACCAATCTCATGATTCTCAGGTAACCTATTGATAAAGTTAACCATTTCCTCACATTCTACCCAATCTTCTTCCCTAAGAGCAATTCTTGGGGGAGGAGATCTCCCAGGAAGAAGCTGCCCATAGGTTTGAAGAGGAACAGTTTCAGGAATAGCAGCTAATATTTTCAACAATGAGGGAGATAGTGAATAAGGATGACGCTTGAAGAGGAGGTTTAGGGCCCCAATTTTCCCACTTTCAGCAAGTGTTATGGCAGCTTCACCGACAGGTATAATACGAAATTTGCAATATTCCTGTACAGAAAACCTGCACAAAGACTACGTCAATACATTATCAGTCAATACAACTAATAATCTGATAGTAAATTCAGGTATATTTATGCCATGTTTCTTTAATATCATAAGAATTTTCCAGCAATGATAGCAGCAACAACAGCAGAATAATAACAACGACAGCATTATAAAATCATTACACAATCCAGGTATATTTTATGCCATGTTTCTTTAGTAGATTTCCAGCAATGATATCAATAACAAGAGCAAAATAATTATAAGCATAGCATCATAAAGTCATTATGCTAAACCTTTTTCACATGTGATGGAAAATGAATCAAGCAACCTGAAAAGATGTATCAATAATCAAATTATTTATATGGGTGCAGCATCTTCAATTTCCGAATTAAATTACAATATAAAATTGGGACTTAATGGAGAAATTTGCATGAGATTTTTTCTACTTGTAGTTGATAGAAACAGCTTCAATACCAGATAGAATAGTGGGATTTTTCTGCAGGTAGTTAATAGAAACAGCTTCAATACCCATAGATAGAATAGTGAGATGTCTGTTTTTTCCCCCTACAAAAATCTATATGAACTTGTATAGTATGCAAATGCATCAAGGAATTCAGCCTATTTCTAGAGTAAAAGTTCATAAAACACATCAAAATGGTTGTCCAAATCCTGATGAAGCATAGTATTTCTGATAAATATCCGTAAGCCATGAGAGAGAGGGGATTGAGTTTCCAAATAACACAATACCTGCCCATGTTTATCCCCATATATGTCTCTAGCCTGTCCCTGAATTGTAACAGCTGAAGTCTAGCCATACGGAAATGCCAGATCTGGCTCCCTTCATCAGCTTCTGATTCCGAAAAACGGAACTGGTCAGTCACTTGCAGCCCATATGACAGTAAAGCTTTTACTGCATCTTCTGTTGGTCCAACCTTATCAACACATTCAGAAAGCACGAAATTGTGATCCTTAATATTGGACAAAAACATGTTTATACCATCTTTTCCATGGCCAGAATGCAACCACTGAGATTTTAAAACTTTTTCTCCGTCCAAGCCATGATGATTGGCAAAGTCCAAGGCAGCTTGATATTTACAGTTACTAATTAAGATATTATACATTTCAGGAACAGATCTCTTTGACACTGAGATCAAGCTCCAGTGCAACTGGGAAACATCAAGTTGATCATTTCTGCCACCTGTGATCTGCTCTACATTGTACACATTACCTGACTCTCTATGAGGTTTACTTGGAACCTTGCTATCTAAAACAAATACGCGGCCTTGAAACTGCTGTATCCTATCCAGAACAAGCATTGAGTATAGATGGTCGTGCTCTTGAAACTTTAAGCCAGTACCAATATCAAGCATGGCCAAAATGCCTCCATGTTTTGCAAGAGTCATGATGCGGTCAGACCACCAAGTAAAATCCACGATATCTTTTAAAAGTTCATTCTGTTCATTTGTTATGTCATTGCTTCCTTGTGAACATAATTGCTCTTCACAAGCAAAACTCAAAAGTGACCGACTTTCTTTATCCATCTTGAAAATGTGCAAGCATCCTCTTATATCTAAAGTGGCAACATACTTACCTTGTGGTGAAATTAGCACCTTTGGACAAGATAGGGCGGCATCTTTTGATTTGGAATATAAGCCTTCAAACTGAATAGAAATCAATGGTTCCAAATCTAAGTTTTGACTTCTACACCAAAGAGAAAGAAGACAAGATCCTGGGAAAAAAAAAGATAGAATATATAATTCCAAAACTGTCTATTGTAATTCTTTTTTGAAAAAAGAAAAAAACAAGAAAAAAAGGCGCACAAAAATGTTTTTCCAAGCTTCCTGGGGCGGGTATTTAACAGCTATGATTTCACCATCTACACTCTTGCCTCAGCGAGTTGCATTACAGTTTCATGGGCCAAAATGTCAATTAGAGTACTATTCTTCTTGTAATTTGTTTTTTCAATTTTAGCATGCTCTAAAGAGTTAACGAAAAAAATATAGAAACTCCATAAATCCCGTGTGAGTTGTCCTGTGTGTGCTAGACACAAGGATTCAAATCTGAGAGTTGAAGTCCAAATATGCTTAGCAGGACACAGACATTCGATCTTTCATTGAGAAATGCAAGTCAGGCTACAAACAAGAACAAGTTTTAGTACTTGCATGTAAAGAAAGTAGCTGGACACCCAAACTCAGTATGATTTGATGAAAAATCATAACAGATTAACATTGTTGATAAGTATCCCATCATTTGAAGGTTAGAAAAAAAAGACAACTTGATGTTCAAAATTACTCCCATATAACTCAAAAAAGAGAAAGAAAATCATGGCATTTTCACGTCCACCTCCAAATTACGTGTCAAATGTACATATATATAATCATACGACATCAATTACATAAACCCCTCTACAAATTCAAACTTTCACTTGACTACCACAACAAGAGCACCAAAGCACTAAAACATACCAGCAGAATTTCCAACAGACGATTGTGAGATACCAAATGCACTACCAACAACAGCAAGCAAGGAACATTCGGAACTATAGTCAAAGCAGAAAACATCCTTTGGAAACTTCCCCAGCGACTTCAACCCACTATTTAAAACAGAAGCACTTGGCTCCTTACTAGTCTCAATCAAATGAAGACATCCATCTGCTGTAATGACAACAAATCTACACCTGGAAAACTTTTTCAACCAATTAATCATCCATCAAAATCACATAACTTTACACGTTATTAACATACGATGCAAATCAAACAACACTTACAAACAAGACCGCTGTGCATCATTATCATCACCATCCTGCGGAATCAACCCTACTATGGACGAACTCGCTCTCAACTGCCGCTTATTAATTCTCATAATCTCTTCCCCATTCACTTTGATCAAATAAACAGTATCACTAGCATCTACTACTCCTAAAACACCATGAAATTCCGACCACACCCCGCTCGTGAACACACCACCACCACCAGCTATCAAAAATCCAAAAAATAATAAATAAATAAATTTTTGTACTGATTAACTGCATAATTTTAATATCTAAGCTTGTAAAATTAAAATTACATGTCTTACAAGTGAAGGTGCCGTGGGGTTGCTGATAATCATTCTCTTTGGACAAAATCGTAATTTGATTAGCACTAGCAACTGCAACGTAATCACCTCGCAGAGATATAAACAGCGATAAATTTTTCCTAAGTTTTGTTGATGATTTTGAACTATAACTCCTATAATCACTCCATTTGTCTTTGATCATGGACAAAAAACCTCCTTGATTGACCTGAATCATTTACATAAAACAGTGATTAATCTATTAATTGTGATTAAGATTAAGAATTTAGAGAGATCGAGGGAGAGAGACCTTGTTGGAGTGTGGGAGAGGAGGGTAATTAGAAGTGTAAGGTCTGGAGATATGAAGACGTGTCTCGTAAAGCACTTCGTCTTCCTCCATTGATGATGGTATACGACACCGTTTCTGACTGACCGGACGGAGAAACAAACCGCAGATGATTGATTCTTCAGGAGACGTTTCTCTCGGTGCACTTGAAGAGGCAGAGTGACTGGTTTGCTTTTGTTTTTCATGTGTAGAAGAGATAGGCCCATTGTTATTAGAGGATTGGGCTTTTGTAGTCTGGCCACTTTTAGGTTTGGTGCCCTTAATTGGTTTTTTGGCTTGGTTGGTAGAGCTGTTGCGGTTTAAAAGTGATTTCATGCTGAAATATATCAAAATAATTTTTTTTATTTTTAAAAAATTATTTTTAAAATCTTCATATAAAAATGAACTAAAAATACTAAAATATGTTATTTTTTTATAAAAAAAACATGAAATCGACGGTTTAGCTGCAGTGTCAAACGGACCTCTTTGTATCTTTTTTTTTACTGAAACTCTTATTAAACTTTTTTAATTTCTTGCAACCAAATTAACAATTCAATTAATTGTATTTAATAAGTTTTTTTTATCCAGATACAAATTTAATTTTTGCAATTTTTTCTTATTTTGTTTTTTAGTTTGCCTCTAGTCGACCGGTCACAAAACTATAAGAAAATAAAAATAATTTCTTTTAATTAAATAGGATGGAATCCTTGAAACTGATGCCAATTCGTGCCAGCAAGTTGATGATATGTTTTGCAAGTGCACGTATCGACGTGGACAACCTTATTATTCCAAAAGGTCAACTGCTCCTTTGAATCTTTAATCTCAGGAATCCCTTCTCCTAGGCCAAGTTGCCCGGTGGCTGAGAATTTTGCCAGCACGTGCGAGAGCTTATTGGTTTGTGTGGGTGGAGGTGTTAGGTACGCTAGAGCAGTGAAAGAGAGTATGTTTGGTATTTCATTTTAAGAGTGTTTTTAAAAATATTTTGTTTTTTTGTTTAAATTAGATTTTTTATGTTTTCAAATTATTTTAATATATTGATGTCAAAAATAATTTTTAAAAATAAAAAATATATATTAATGTATTTATGAATATATTTTATAAAAAAAACATCAATCTAGAATATATTCTAAATAAAAAGCCAAGTTAGCGATTGTAATGAGTTATTTGGCTAGTCAGAGAGAGAATAGAGGAACTAGTGATCAATTATGAAGAAAAGTAATCGTTTGAGAGAAAAATATAGATTGATGATTATTTTAGTAGCATTTGTATGAATATTTTAGATATTAAATAATTTCTATTTTTTTATTTAAGGAAATCTCATTCCTACAAATTTCATTTTATAAATCTAGGTGAACGAGTAAAATTCTAGATATTTCAGGTTTTTATAAAAAGATATCATATTGATTTGAACTCAAGACTTCTTATATAAATCTCAAATTCTTTATTATCATTTTTTTTGTATAATAAAGATGTGAAAGTGTTCTCCAAATGGCTGGTTCCATACAAGAGGAGGAATTGAACCCCTGACCTCTCTTAAAGGACGAGGGTACCCTCACCACTCACGCCAGTGTTAATGAACCATTTAACCTAAAAACTCAAGCTTATAGGTGAGGGCCCATAATATGATTATATTATACTCTAACACACCCTATCAAGTGAAAGCTCATTGAGCTTGAAATTTGCACAAAACCACATTGTTGTGTGTTTGATTTGTTTTATCAAATATAATGGGGGTGATGAAATTCGAACTCGTGACCGCTAGGTCAACAAGGCTCTGATATCATGTTAAGGAACCATCTCACCTAAAATCTTAAACTTACAAGTAAGACTCTATAATATAATTATATTATACTCTGGTTCTTTATTATCATGTTGTGCTGACGAACAAGTAAAACAAGCCAATAGTTTCTCCTGGTCAAGCATTTGATGACTTTTACATTAAAAAATAATAAATAAATATTAACAAAAAAATGTGTTAAACTTCATCCCAACTTTCCCTAGATCTTGTTGACCGGGGCCTAAAATCCTTGGTGGAAAGGAAAATCTTGGTAGTGGGAGGAATCTCTCCTTATTTGAAATTCCACCCTTGACGACAAATCAAGCTAAGCAATTCACCTTTAATTATTTTTTCCAATTTTCAAATATTTTAGAAAAAGGTACCATATGGCTGCTAGCAACTTTTGTTTTATCTTGTATATTTAAAAGGATGTTTGAAATTATACATATTGTTATTTTTCAAAGTATTTTTCATTTAAAAATTAAAATAATATTTTTATTATTTTTAAAAATTATTGTTCACATCAACACATTAAAATAATTTAAAAACACAAAAACATTTTTATTTTAAAAATAAGGTTTTCAAAAAACACTTCTAAAGTACTTCCCACTGCTGTATTAGCTTCTATTATTTTAATTATTTTTTATAGTTTAAATATATTGGTATTATTTTAATATATTTGTAATAAAAAAGCACTTTAAGATATATTATTAAACACGCACTGAGTATTTTATAGATATAAGCCATCTGGCATGCATTAAATATGCTGTACCAATTGAATTAGATTCTGATTTGCATTGGTGTATTAAATCCAGCATATATTCTATATTAATAATAATAAGTGCTGTAATAAATAAGTATATATTATTTTATTAAAAAAAGATTACTCTATAAAAATGACAGTGCTAAACGTGATTGAAAAGGCAACAAGGGATTTGTTTGCTGGTTTTAGGGTTCGATATGTTTGTCGTCTAATGAGATTCTCCAATTTCAACTTGAATTAAAATTTATATTATTTTCTTATAAAATTGAAAAATCATATTTTCTTATTGACTCCTAAGACTGGAAAAAAAAGGAAGCAAAATAGAAAGAAAGCTATATGAATGCTTTGACTAGGAACCTCCCATGATCTATTTCCATTCTTAAATTTGGTCAATTTACCAACTAAGAACTAAATATATGTAAAAGAAGAAGAAGAACCTGAATTTTCTTTGAAGATTATATGATATATAATTGAAGATGCATGCAAGAAAGCTGTTTATTTTTTCGTTTTAATAGTTTTTTTTAAATATTTTATTTATGTTATTTCTCTACTTCAAATTATTTTTATAGTATTTTTAGATCATTTTAATTTGACTATATCATTTTTTTAAAAAAACTTATTATTTCATAGTATTTTTCAAATAAAAAACACTTTAAAAAATATTTTGCTACTACAATATTAAATAGACTGAATGGGAAAAAATAAATTAATGATATATATTATTAATACACCAGTGTACTGCATATTAATATATCTAAAAGGCATCGGTCAAATCCACAGTAGGTTACTGTGGATTGGCAGTTTTTCATTTGTACTCCACAGAAGTACAAATGCCTTTTTTTTTTTAAATTTCGTTTTTTTTTCCTTAATTTCGTTTTTTCTTTTTAAATTCTTTTTTTTCCTAAATTTAGTTTTTTTTCTTTTTTTTAAATCCTTTTTTTTTCTTACAAATTTCGTTTTTTTTTCTTTTTAAATTCTTTTTTTTTAATTCGTTTTTTTCTTTTTAAATTCTTTTTTTCCCTAAATTTTGTTTTTTTTTTCTTACAAATTTCGTTTTTTTTTTAAATTCTTTTTTTAAATTTCGTTTTTTTCTTTTAAATTATTTTTCTTTTATAAATTTCATTTTTTTCTTTTAAATCCTTTTTCTTCTAAATTTTGTTTTTTTCTTTTTAAATTCCTTTTCTTTTCTAAATTTCGTTTTTTTCTTTTAAATTCTTTTCTTTTCTAAATTTCGTTTTTTTCTTTTAAATTCTTTTTTCCTAAATTTCGTTTTTTTCTTTTAAATTCCTTTTCTTTTATAAATTTCGTTTTTTTCTTTTAAATCCTTTTCTTTCTTCTAAATTTTTTTCTTTTTAAATCCTTTTCTTTCTTCTAAATTTCGTTTTTTTCTTTTTAAATTCTTTTTCTTTTCTAAATTTCGTTTTTTTTCTTTTTAAATTCTTTTTCTTTTCTAAATTTCGTTTTTTTTCTTTTTAAATCCTTTTTTTTCTTCTAAATTTTGTTTTTTTCTTTTTAAATCCTTTTTTTTCCTAAATTTCATTTTTTTTAATCCTTATTTTGGAAAGTGTTGCTTTTCGTTTGTTTTTTTTTGGATTTTTTAAATCCTAATTTTAGAAAATTACTCTGTAAAAGTTGTTTTCGTTTGTTTGTTTTTTTAACTTGGATATTAATGACAGCTTACGCGTATCATGATTAATCTCCGGATCTATTTTTTTTCCTTTTTTTGTTTCCACTTCTATATTTTTTCCCCTTTTTTTCCACTTATATTTTTCCCCATGACCGGGGTGTCCGAGTTATTTTATGCGCAACATGATTTTTTTTCATATTACTGTTTAAAAAGGTGTTTTTCCCTTGCATTGTTTATTTTAATAACCATGCTTTTTTTTAATAATAATGTTCACAGTTCAATACTGTGTGAAGAGGTGTTTCTGTTTTTTTTATTTTAATCGGGCTTTTTATTTTCTTTTAGACCTGGGTATCCGTTACAGCTTATGCGCACCGACTAATCTCTGAATCCATTTATTATTATTATTTTTTATTATCACTTACATATTTTTTTTTCATGACCGGGATCTCCGGATTAGTTAACGCGCATCATGATATTTATATGTTTTTTTATTTATTTTTGTTAAAGTTTCTAGGATATTTTTAATCTTTCATTAATTATATGTTCTGATATTTATTGGATATTATCTCATACGAATATATATAGGGATAAAAACATGACCTTGGATTTTTGAATAAAAAATTTAATATCAGTATTCTTAAATACATTTACTATAATCGTATAATGAATAAATCGAATAACATAAAAAAAAATTGTCTTCAAATTTTAATTTTGTACTTAACACAATAACAATACCAATAATAATTTAATTGTTTTTCTTGCTTACTCTTTTGTTATTGTTTTTTTCTCTCCATATAATCTAATAATTTTTATTATTTTGACAGTGATGACAATGATATTTTTTTAATTTTCTTAAATTTTCTAGGATAATTTTAGTCTTTCATTAATTATATGTTCTAATATTTATTGGATGTTATATATATATATATATAAAGAAAACATGACCTAGGTTTTTTGGAATAAAAACATTAATATCATTTTAAAATTAATATTGAAATTTGGTACTCTTTTGTTTAGATTTATTTCTTAAAAACAAATTTATAATATTTTCATTTTTAATATTTTAAATATAATATTGTTGGGGAAAAGATAAACTAAAAAAAAAATATTTACGTAGGTTATCTGCAATTACAAAATATACGCGTCACTTTCCATTTTGATTACATAAATTTTATCAATTATAACTATACTAAATAAATATTAAACTAATAAAATACAATACATATAAAAACAATAAATTTTTACATAGATAAAAAATCACGCATCGCGCTGGTATACCGCTTCGTGTATACTAATCAATAACTTTGAAATAAGAAAACTATGTAAACGAATTGATACAATCAATGTTACTAAATTATAGTTTTCTAATCACTACTAAAAATTAAGTTTGATGAGTAATTAGGGATTTGTTGAAGATACTCAAAAACAAGGACCAAAATAGAAAATACACTTGAATTCAAAGACTAAAATTGATTAAATTAGGGGGGAAATTAAAAATATGAAAGTTTATTAATCATTGGGACTTAAAATACATAAATTACAAAATCTAATTCCTTTGAGGGGTTAAAACGCAAAACAATCATTCTTCCGAGAGGCACGTGATAATTTATACTGTTGGCTTGGAATTATTATAGGTTTGGTTAAGCAATAAATCAAACAGGACATGTGCATATTTAAGACATGAACCGCTCTTCCTTCTCGTTCACATGCCAGGCTTAAAAGAAATCATCCATCATGGAAGTCCTTTTCCTGAGCAAGCAACACGAGAGAGATTGAAAGTTGGATTCCCAAATCTTGATCCTGATAACACTGTTCCAATAAATATACTTGCGTTAATTTATATATCTGTTCTTCACCTTATCCCCTGCCCACTTTGCTTTTAGGGCGGCGCTACCCACAGTATCGAGACCGAAAAACCCTTCACTAGCTCGTCTCTCCTCCTCCTCCTCCTCCTCTATATAAATGGAGGTTCCAGCTTCATTATCGAAGCACTGAGGCGAGGGAGGAAGAGAGATCAGGAAATGGGCAAGTTTTTGGAGAAGCAGACACGGCGTGGTATTGGTCCGGCTCATCTTCTGTATGATTAGAAGTTCTCCGATGAAGACGAGCCGAATCAATATCACTCCTGTATACTTCTTTCTCTCATCTTTTATTTGTTTCAAGAGAAGAAGAAACAAATTTTTACCAACGTACTGTATCTGATGCCTGATGGTGTTAATCGATGGAGTTCAATATTTTTCCTACGTACTCTTTTTCTCTTCTTCTTCTTCTCTAGTTTTTATTAAGATTTCTTCTCTTCATTTGGAATATGTTTTCAGCTTTTTTTAATTTTATTAAACAGGCAACATGCAGGAAATAATTCAAAGTTATTTTAGAAATATATTTAATTATTTTTTTCTTAATTTCTATATCATCTATGCATTTATTTGTTTTATTAAAACACCGATCAAACTCTGAATTAAAACATTAATTCGTTAATGAATTGAGTAAATTTTTTTATGGTGTCTAGGTCTTTTTTTTTCTTTCTTTTTTTATAGAAGATGCATTATTACATCTTGTAATAATCGATGGAATTTTTATTTTTATTTTTTATACATGAACATTTAATTTATCCTCTATCAAAATTAATAAAAGTTTCTATACAATTCTTGATATGAATGTAGGGGAGACCGGAAACCCCTTATTTGTTTCCTCCTAGCTCTTCATCTTCTAAAAGATATATGGAGGTTCCAGCTCCACTATCTAAGCATTGAGGTGAAGTAGTGTGCATGAAAGAGAGAGATCAAGAACTTAATCGGCTTAATTGTTCATGGAGAAGCCGACACGGCTTGATCCGGCTCATCTTCTGTATTAGCATCGATCAGAAGTTCTTCGAAGAAGACGAGCCGAGTCAATATCACTCTTGCATGCATGCTTCTTTCTCTCATCTTCTGTATAATCAGTCTTGCACTTGATTTAACTAGCTGATTCTGAAAAATACCTTTCGATTTTTTTTTTAGATATCTTGATCCCATTAAATAGGCAATATACAGGGAATATATGCTATCTCCAGACAAAAATAAAAATAAAAATAAAAAACATTTGTTAAAGTATTAAGCTTAATTTCTGATGGTGTCCCAGGTCTTTCTTCATGCATGATTGAGAATTATTACTACGTCGACGTGCATCCCGGAAATCTCCTGTGCGAAATTTGCTCTTAAAATCAAATTAATATCACGTGTTTAATTATCTAATTAGAAATAGACAATGACGCCAATATCAGTTGAGTTACAATTAGTTTAAATCTCAGAGTTCTAGTTAAAATATGTATTTTTTATAAAAATCTGTAATAACGGAAGATTTTATTTCGCTAAATATATTTTTCTCAGAAGAGAAGTTTCTCGCATATAAAAAAAATAATGTTAATTAGAAAACCTAAGCTCCGTACATACTTCACCGTCCAAGCCATGGACTAACAGACATTTCGCCCTAATCTCCATTAATTACGGATAACCCTCGTTAGATTATTGTCTTATTGAGGATTTAAAAAATAAAAACCCGTACCACATTGGACATTAAGAAAATGGTGTGCTTTCTGCTAAATTTCCTGAGAATCAAAGATGACCTTGAATTTAATGCAAGCATTGTGGTATAGTGTGAGAAGATATGATTATTAATTGATAAATTAATGGGTTTTATTGTAGCCAATAAAGAACAACTTAGCTGTGGCTGCTTTTATTTTTAATATTAATTATCTAATACTCGGTCAAATCTAGTGGGTGTGTTTCGGTGCTGCCGTGTGGAACGTACTGTTAACAAATATATTAAAATTATTTTTTTTCCATTAGCATGCTAAAATTATTGAAAAACACTTAAAAATATCAGTTTAATTTTTATTATATTTTTAATAGTTTTTATATGTTATTATAAAAAATAAAAAATAAATTATATTGTTTTTATATATTTTTAAATAAAAAAACACAATATTAAACACTCCCTCACAATGTACATAGAACATTTCAGGTGTTATAATTTGTCCATTGCAGTTCAACCTTAGAAATCCCTCATGAATACATATTAGAAATGTATTTTTTTAATAACTTTTTAATTATTTTTGCATCATTTTATAGTATAATGTTATATACATTGTTTCAATATATTTTTTTTTAAATACTTGAACAAAAAAAAAACAGAAGAAGCAAATTACAAAATATATTACAGTTACCTTGGCGCCATTTCCACGATAACGTCTTTCAGGCTCCGAGCAGAATTCCCATACGCGCACCGACTAACTTCACTTCATAGACTATCACCTATTGCTTCTCCACGTGTCCCGTCAAGTACGAAAAATCTTGGTTCTCTTACGTGGCAGGACCTTATAGATCACATGCACAATAACCATGGTGTAGTGACACACGGTGTTCGTTGACTCCAAGTCTTCGGTTATGTGCTAGACCATAAATTGCTAAAACTAAAAACAATGCTGAAGAAGAATTTCCTTACGTTTTCTTTCACCGCCTGCTACCCTCTCCCTGTCTTCATCAAACCCTAAAGTTTTAGCTCTGCACTGGAGATTCTGCTGGTTTTTCTTTCTGTTCATCAGGTCAGTTTCTTTCTGTTTCTTTTTGTGTGTTTTAAGGGGTTTGTTTGGTTGCTGAGAAAGTTGGCATGCATTACAGAAGGTAATAATATATATGTGTTTTGTTCACCGCCTGTTTCATATATTTATGTATGTATGTATGTATGTGTATGCGTGTACCTTTCTTTTTATTTTTGGTTTTTTCTGTGCTTGCTTAATGATTTATTAGTGAAAGATTGACGAAATTTGCTGCATATATTGTGTGCCAAATCTGATTTGGAACCTCCAAATATTAAATATAGTTTTATTATCACAAAAACAATATTTCATAGTATGATGGTGAACCAAGTTGAACCCAAGAGATATTTTTTACTTAATTTTCGTACAAGATACTAACTCAAAAAGATTAGGTTTTTTTTAATCAAAATTAAATAAACAAAATTCTAAAAATTAAAAATGATAAATGAATATGTCGTTAACTCAGTTCAAAGGTCTAAATTTTCATTCTTATTTGCTCATCAAAATAAAATAAAATAAATATCCTTTCAATTGAAGCAAATAAATTTAATGTACCTTAAAGCTAAGAGAAATCAATTAGAATATGAGTAAATTAATTAGATAAAGCTTCTTAATCAATTCCTTACCATTAAAAAATTAAATATTGAAAAAAAATTTTAATATACTTTACAATATCCTTAAGAGCAAAGTTTATATTTATTCTAAATAAACATTCAAAAGCTTGATCGAGCAATTTAACTTAGTTTATTATTCTCTAATAAATTAAAGTGATAATTGCAGCAATCAAATGAACCTTGTTTTTGCTTCTTATTCTAGTCTCTAACGACAATTCCGGATTGAAAAAAACTAGAAATCATATATATACCATCTCAAAACAATTCAACAGGTAATTGAAACAAGAAAAATCCAACTGGTGTATATTTTCGTCATATCTGCTTACATTTTTCTCAAGTTTGTGTTGTTTGGTTGAAGAAGAATATGTCTATTGTCTAAGAAAATTTTCTGATACTGATTGCAGACACAGGTACGTACTTTCTTGCTGTCGGAAGATTTCAAGAAAGCATCGGACTCTTGATTCGTTCATTTTGCGAATTTTAGGTAACTTGATATGAGTTGATGATCTATATATATCTGTAGGTTATCCTACGTAATGAGATGGCAAGGGAAGTTATTGTCAATGCATCAGTCGTTTCAGTATCGGAGTTGCTTTCGCATACAGTAGTTGCCATATTTGACACAGTTCATGCAGCAAAAGAAGTACTCATTCAAAAGGATAATTTCAAGAAATTTTCGACTTACTTGGAGAAGACAGCATATTTCTTGAAAGATTTATCAGGGTTCAACCTAGACGATTCTGACAACTTGAAAAATGCAGTAGAGATCCTAAATTGTGAGACTAAAGTTGCTAAGAGGCTAGCTTTTGAGTGCAGCAACAGGAACAAGATCTATCTCTTGCTGAATTGTCCAAAAATTGTCAAGCATTTAGAGGCGAGCACGAAAGAGATCGGTCGTGCGTTGAGTCTCCTGTCGCTTGCCTCTGTAGATGTTTCACTCGATGCAAGTAACGGAATCAGCAAGCTATGCAGGAAAATGCTGGATGCAGAATATCGAGCAGCAGTATTAGAGGAGGAAATTCTGGGAAAGATTGAGTCGGCAATAAAGGCCGGAAATGTCGATCAATCTTACGCAAACAATTTATTGGCTAGTATTGCTGAAGTTGCTGGGATCTCTGGTGAGCCATCAGCTTTGAAGAGGGAGTTTGAAGAATTCAAGAATGAAATTGAAAATGTCAAGCTAAGAAAGGACATGGCAGAAGCTATACAGATGAATCGGATCAGTTCATTGCTCGGAAAGGCTAATGCCACCACATCTTATGAGGATCGAGAAAGGGAGTACCTTGAGAAGAGAAATTTTCTGGGCAGACAAACTTTGGAGCCTCTCCATTCTTTCTTCTGTCCAATAACTCAGGATGTAATGGCTGACCCCGTGGAAACTTCATCTGGTAAAACATATGAGAGAAGTGCAATAGAAAAATGGTTTACAGAGGGGCAAAAAGTTTGTCCCTTGACCTTCATCACCTTAGATACTTCGGTTCTCCGACCGAACATAACTCTTCGTAGATCGATCGAGGAATGGAAGGAAAGAAACAACTTGATTACCATTGTTTCCATTAAACGAAAACTTCAATCAAATGACGACCAAGAAGTTCTTCAATCACTGGGCCAGCTGCACGATCTGATGGCAGAACGAGAGATGCACCAGGAATGGGTGATGTTGGAGGGCTACGTGCCAGTTCTTACTGGGCTTCTTGGCACGAAAAATCGTGAAATAAGAACCCATACTCTATCCATCCTTTGCATCCTTGCAAAGGGAAGTGACCACAATAAGGTACATCTGAAGACCATTAAATATAATATTTCATCATTGATAAGATCAGAAGACCTGAACTAGCCATGTAATGTTCTTTGATGGGGTCATCATGCAAATAATCTCACTTTTTTATGTTTTTTTCTCTTAGCAACACGAGGTACGTAGGATGATATTTGTCAATTCTGAAAAAGATGGATGCCTTTAACTTCCACATAATCTATCTTTATATATAATTTTCAGATGTTTTGTCAAGTTGAACATACTATTTTGGCAGGAAAAAATTGCTGAAGCAGATCATGCACTTGAATTTACTGTTCGGTCGCTTGCACGCCAGATTGGGGAGAGTAAGTTAGCCTTGCAGTTGTTACTTGAACTATCAAAAAACAATGCGGTGCGAGATTTAATCGGAAATATCCAGGCCTGCATATTTCTCCTAGTGACCACATTAAACAGTGAGGAAACTGAAGCTGCCAGAGATGCAGAAGAGCTTTTGGAGAATCTGTCTTCCCTTGATGAAAATGTTATACAGATGGCAAAGGCTAACTATTTCAAGCCATTGCTGCGGCTTCTTTCTTCAGGCAAGTTTTTATAACGGCGTTTTATTTCTTCAATGGTGAATCTAATAACAGGCATGCTGATTTAGCATTTCGCAATGATTAAAAATTCTTGTCATCAAGAAATTCTGGCCATTCAAATGCAAGCTTTACTCTGATAGATATTAGCTTCATTCAAATGTCTGACCAATGTTTATATTTCCCTGAGAAATTAGTGATCAGCCGAGGATAGTTTTCTACATGACTGCTTAATAAGATGTGTGTTTAAGGTTGTTTGTCTATGTGTTCTTACCGATTAGTTTCTTGTCACATGATGCAGGGCCAGAAAATGTTAGAATGACCATGGCTGCGACATTAGCAGAAATTGATTTGACTGATCACAGTAAATTATCCTTGTTTAAATATGGGGCACTAGAACCACTTCTTCGATTACTCAAGAATGATGATTTAGAAGTGAAAAAAGTGGCTGTTAAATCTCTTCAGAACCTTTCAATTGTACCGGAAAATGGTCTTCAGATGATCCGAGAAGGTGCAGTTGGACCTCTGTTTGAAATTCTTTATCGACACAGCTTATCATCACCACGTTTGCGCGAGCAGGTTGCGGCCATAATCATGAACCTTGCCATAGCAACCACCTGTCAAGAAGCTAATCCTGAGCAGATCTCATTACTGGAATCTGAGGAAGACATTTTCAAGTTCTTCTGTCTAATTTCCTTGACGGGTCCGGAGATTCAGAAGAGCATTCTTCTAACTTTTCTTGCAATGTGCCAGTCTCCTTCTGGTGTGGAAATCAGAGCAGAACTGAGACAGGTATGCAATCCTTATATCCATGGAACTTTTAGATAATGCTATGTCCTTTTGCATGCACAGATTTTCTTTTCTGATCTTCGAACAGATGATCAGAAGCCATTTTTGTATGGGTTTAGGCCTGGAATATTTTGGATCAATCATGTAGCAACTGATTCAAATCGCCTATTCCCTCATTTTTTTAATGTTTCTGCTATCTGTAGCTCTCTGCTGTCCAAGTTTTGGTTCAATTATGTGAGCATGATCATAGTATAGTACGGGCAAATGCCATGAAGCTTTTCTGTTGCTTGACTGAAGATGGTGATAACACGATCATTTTGGAACATGTGGGTCAAAGATGCATTGAGACCTTGCTCGAGGTCATTAAGGAATCGACTGACGTGGAAGAGATTGCTGCAGCCATGGGTATCATTTCTAATCTTCCTGATGATCCAAATATAACTTTGTGGCTTGTAGATTCTGAAGCAGTGCAGGTTATTTCTACCTGTCTCACGGATGGGAGCAGAAATGCCTCCCACAGAAAGCAGATAACAGAGAATGCCATCAAAACTCTTTGTCGTTTCACTGAGAATCTAGAGTGGCAGAAGAGAGTAGCCATGGCTGGAATTATTCCGGAGCTTGTACAGTTACTGGTTTCTGGGACTGCTTTGATGAAACAAAGTGCTGCCATTTCACTTAAACAGCTTTCTGAAAGCTCAAGTTCTTTAAGCTGCCCGGTGAAAAAACGTGGTCTCTTCTCCTGCTTCGCCGCACCAGTCAGATTCTGCCCTGTACATCTGGGAATCTGTACAGTGGAATCTTCCTTCTGCATTTTAGAGGCTAATGCACTGGAACCCCTGGTGAGGATGCTCGGAGAAGATGATCCTGGAGTCTGCGAAGCTTCATTGGATGCACTCTTGACATTGATTGATGGAGAAAAACTGCAGAGTGGAAGTAAGGTGCTAGCTGAAGCAAATGCCATTGTTCAAATTATGAAGCTATTGAGCTCATCTTCCGTCAGGCTGCAGGAGAAAACACTGGGGGCTTTAGAGAGAATCTTTCGAATAGCTGAATTCAAGCAAAAATATGGAAATTCAGCCAAGATGTCATTAGTTGATATAACACAGAGGGGAAGCAGTAGCATGAAATCCCAAGCTGCTAAAATACTTGCTCAATTGAATGTCCTTAATGAACAATCCACTTATTTCTGATTGTTCATCTGAAAGATTTCTGTTCTTCTTACACATGTAACAATTCCTTCTGATAATTTGCCTTTACACTGAGCTAATGAAATTATAATTTAATTCTCTCACATATTTTCTTTCACGTTTCCAAACTGTTATTCAAAACCTTTTGCTGTGATCGACCAAACTAATTAAGCATGGTGGGTGTAAAATTATCTGCAACTGCAGCAATCAGCTGTCTGTATGTATTTACACTTTGATCATAGTAAAAGTAAATATTATTGTTTCGAAAACGGGGGAAAAGGAGAGTAAAAAAAAAAAACACTTTGATCAATGAGCTGGGCAGCCATCTACAATGATCCCTTTGGCAGTAGGACAGCTAGCCAGGAGGCAACCTTCTGGGTTGCTCGAATTGCTTCCCCACCATGTCAGGCCAACATCCCAGTATCCGAGAGCGAAAAAGATCAGAAGAGTCATAAACGCTGTCCCGGCATCGAGGCCGCCGGAGAGCACGTAATTATAACGTTTCCACCATTCTGTGCGGTATCTGAAAAGAACATATCCAGAAAGGAATCCAACAATGATCCAACTGGTGTAGTTCACAGCAGAAGCTGGAGGCATCATTGAGGTTGCACCTAGCAAGACTGGCATGTGAATGAGGCCGATCCATTCCTTTCTCGGGAATGCTTTATGAAAAACCCAGACCACGAGAGGAGCCACAGCCCCACCAAGAAAGAACCAGTTGACACCTCCATATTCACCGAGGTTCCCAAAGATTCTGCGCGGTCCAACCAGCCCCCATATGACAGAAGCATCAAAAAACACCCTGTCCATCGGACATTTCCATGGGCCGTTGTCTTGACTACAGAGATTGGGGATGGCATCCATCATCCACCAGGCAGTTCCTAGGTATACAAGTACAGACACAACTGTTCCTAGAACCTGCAAAGTCATTATCATGTTCACGATTGGACCTTGTATATCATGTTAAGCACCGATTTGAAACGCACAAAAAACTTGCCTGTGCCATGAACATAGATCTTGGTGGGATTTTCATGTAGTGGCCTAGCTTGAAATCTGCTAGGAATGAAAGAGCTTGAGCCATGCTTATATATCCGTACACCTTGAAGCACATATTAGCAACCGGCCGCTCTGGATACATGTACCCTATAATGTATTCCGTGATGATATTAAGACCTGGTTGCTGTAAACCCCAAAGAGAAAAGAAATATCAGGATGTTATGATGGGGCTGCACTATTACTGAACTTAGCTTGCAAGCAAAAGTCTGAACATTTTTACCTGATTTGTGGTGGCGCTGATGATACCGATTGGCAGAGTGAAGAAAAATGCGATGGCACAAGCTAGCAGAACACCCCACCAGGGCAATTGAAGTGATTCATTGTAATACTCGCAAGCAAAGATTATAGCAGCAATGTTTATGACAAGGATGATGTAGAACCACCATGTGGGAACTGATTTGTATTTCTTCATGAGCCTTGTATGTATATCAATTTTCTTGTTGCCTCCAAAGGCCCTTTTGCTTTGCTTCCACAAGTCACTGCATATGACTGGTATTAGAGAATAATATAAATTGTATTTTGGGTTTTACTTAACCGTTTAAGTTTTTAGATAAGATAGTTTCTTAATATGGTATCAGAGTCTTGTTAACCCAGAGGTCACGAGTTCGAATCTCACCACTCTATTCTATTTGATAAAAATCAAGCACAAGATAGTGTGGTTTTGTGCAAGTTTCAATCCCTAAAGGACTTTCACTTAAAGGGATGTGTTATAGAATAATATAAATTATATTCCAGAACATCGACTATCAATTTAAGATTTTAGATAAGATGGTTCTAGTAGGAACAAACAGAAAACTTAGGACACACAATACAATGGCATCATCTGAAGGTAGATAACCGTGTGATGGAGTTTATTACCTTCCATTAAAGAGTAGGACATGCATAACAGTAGCAGAAAGTGTGGCAAATCCAAGGCCATAAGTCATAGAAAAGAAGGTGCTCATGTGTATGGGCCCGAACTTTGAATAAGCATCCCGATCCAGATGAAACTTTGAATTGATGATTTTAAGGATGTCGTATTCCTCGCCCCTTTCTGTAAAAAGCTCATTTGAATACAATGGAAAGTTCTTGGCATTGTAGACATTGAGCCAGTAACAGATGGGTGTCATCACATACATTATCAGGGAAAATCCAACGGCTACATTGGCAGTAGCGAACCATGGACTAGCCAGTGGACTTCCAAGATAAGCAGAAACTGTAGCCCAATCAAACCCCACAGCACCTATTCCAAGCCCTTGCAAGCCCGAACCTAGCTGCTGAACCAGAACAGACTTGGAACCAAGCCAGCAGACCCAAGAGAAGGATGTTAACATGGTGAAAAGATAGCCGGGCAAGATATAGTATGCAAAGCTGCAAATTATGACCAGGAGAAAGAACTGGGTACGAGTTGTGTAGCCTTTCAGTCTTTTCTCTTTCTCATGTAGAGCTCTGCATTGATTATAGATTCAGATAAACAATTAAGGATACAGCCATGCTATAAATACAGCAGCCGATTGATGAATACAGATTGCAAATACGCATAGTTACCTGAACAAAGAGACTTGAACCAGATTAGATGGCCACCACATCTCCCCTGGCTCTACCAAATATCTCCGGAAAAGACCAGCCCAACCAAATCCTAGTACCTGGAATATACCCACAGAGCAGCTGAAAGATCATCAGAAACCATCCTATGAACTTTCTGCGAAAGGGCATTCAAGACCATACAGAAATACTAGATTTTTTCTCTCTCGAGGAAATCCAACTCAATCGCATGAGAGAATAAAACTTTGACTGTTCTAAACTCTCACAAAAAATACACCACACCCCTCACTTTGAACTCGAGACTTACGGTGCAGATCTCAAGTTTTTTATCACCACGTCACATATAAAAATATTAGAATGTTAATTCAACAGAGCAAAGATCTGACAAGTAAAAGGAAACGAACCTGAGTAGTAATCATAACAAACAAGGCAGGAACAAAAGTCAGTTTCCTCTTGTAATATAGCTTGACAGCAGTGAGAATATGAGTAGCATAAACAGTTCCAGCACCCGAATTGGCAAATATTGTGATCAGCACGTGTTCCTTGATATTAAAAGGTCCAGGATTCATGGTAAACTCCCAGCTTGTACCCTCAAAGAACTTGCGGGTGGTCAGCTTTTTAGCCATCAGATGCCCCAACGGCACCACAGCAATCTGTGCAGAAATCGATGAAATGAACATGGGCTGTGTTCTGTACCAGAAAAACTGGTTTACAAAGGAGAGGAGGATACAAGATCCAAGGCCAAGAACCCACATTCTGAATGTCAAAACAGGCAAGGTGGGATCATCAGTTTTCAGAACAGTAAGATCCACTTGCCTTACCGCACACTTTTCTTCACCCTCCATTTCCATGGCCTGGACCTCATATGCCCCAGCCATGATCTCAAGACTCGCAGAGAGTGAATGGTCGAAGAACGGGTTTAGTTTAAGTATTATCCGCTAGAAGAGGTGTAGGATTTTAAGGAGATTCTTAGCAGAATACAAGGAAAGATTCTGATTAAAGGCCAGCTAAGTATGAAATGGTCAGCGCAAGGATTCTATTTTACATACCTCATTATGTGGAGCATTGAAAATAAAGGCTCGGTATCACATGCCTTTCTATGGGGTACCTATTCACTCACAGCTTGTTCCACTATCATTTTTCTAGATGCAACTAGCCAGTGCACTACTTGCTTGCCCTATTTATTAAATGATATTTAATAATAATAATAATAATAATAGCAGTTGGTGGTTGGATCCGAAATTTGAGTTGAGTCGCAGCCACTTGGGAATGAATAAAAAATTCTCATTAATATTATAAAATCAACTTGAATTTTATGGACTTGTAATGAGTGTGTTTGAGTGTGTTTCTATAATATTGTCGGTTTAAAATCTTATCTCTTGTATTTTTATTCTTGAGAATGACTACTCATTAATTAGATAACATTCAATAGTATGTCCACATTATAAGAAAAAAAATTATTTAAATTTTTCTAAAAAGCTCAAGTCATTATTATAATTTGAAATGAATTCCGTGAATATTTTTCATAAAAAAATAACTTTTAAAATTATGATGAGAGAAAAATATTTTTAACCACAATTAACGGATAAAAAGGCAAGCATCCAAACCCTCTTTCTTTTTCTTTTTTTATGGGATAAAAATTATGTGTAAGTAGAAGGAATGTTTTCTCTCGACATACATGTATGGTCAAGAAAAGAAATGTTAGAAAAGTTCAAGACATATAGCTATATAGTCAATGGTTTAAATTTCCATATATTTCATATAAAGTCTAAGGACAACCTTATCTTGAAGACTATTTTGGTTCCTAGTTACACCAATTAGGTTTCTCAAGACAAATATCTCTTTGGACATTTATTTCCCTAGTTTGATGTTTCCTTATCCCTCGTTGACCAAAAAATGTTTTAATAAATAAATAAAATACAATTATTATAAGCATGTTTGAGTTTTTTTTTATAATTTAAATCAGAAATTTTAATAAAACATTATGTTTAGAATCCTCTAAAATGTCAAGAATCGAATTCCAAACAGAATTTAATATTTGAAAATATTATAAAAGTAATTGATACACGTAAAATTAAAATAAAACAGAGAAATTTAATATTAAAATTATTTTTTTATTGTGTAAATGAATTTTAACCGCAAACTCAAACATATTTTTAGCATTACTTTTTTTTATTAAAAAAATGGTTTATTTCATCTACCTCTCTTTTCTCTTTCTATTCCAAAAAAAAAAAACGAAATAAAGTGGGAAAAAAACATGAAATGAACAAAAAAAACGTAGCTGGTGATGAAATATTTTTAAGAATATATGAATTATACATATAGTTTCCGAAAAGTAATTAAGCTATAATCAACTCACTAAATTAAAGACGAATCTCTTTCATCTTGAAATAACTTATTAAAGACGATTAACTACATCTTAATTTGTGACACTCAACTTGGTATAGATGAAAATTAATGACCGAAGCAAGAGGAAATTATTATTTGTTAAATATATATATATATATATATATTTGTTAAATATATATAATTTACTTTGCAAGAGTTTCTATCATAGTGAATGATTGTCTTCTTGATGTGGCGGGGCTTGGTAGGCCCGAACATGCAATATTGCTTACAAAAGACTTCTTCAAGCAACCAAATATATATAATTAGCTTTCATCATTTATATTGGACTCTAATAATCTCTCCTCTCACCATATTAATTAAATTTATACTTTATTCTTATGCATGATTTTAGGGCTAAGCAAAGGTGAGTTAATTATAATCCTCTAGTTAGCAAAGCTAATTAAATATAATAATAATAATAATAATAATAATAATAATAATAATAATAATAACCTGATAAGTACAATTTGATTAGAATCGCATAGGTTTTATCAAATCACTTTGGAAAACATACACCTACCAAGAACATTTTTTCCACATGTTTTTTATACATTATCCTTGACACCGCTTATGTCTCAACAAAGCTAGATGCTGACATTTTTATTTGATGTTTTGGAGGTGTTCTTGGTTTTTTTTTTGTTGGTAAAATACAATATTTTATTAATATATAATAAATAATTATTTTTACATCAATAAACTAAAAAAAATGAAAATTAAAACTTTTTATATAAAAAAAATAGATATGACAAAAGACATCAACATTAGTAACCTTGATTGGCTCGGTCAAATTCAAGTAACCTACCAAGTTAACCTAAAATCAAGATGATCTTGCGTAACCCAGGTGAGTCATCATTTTTTTTATAAACCTAAAAAAAATATAAATTTAATTTATAAATACTTGATCTCATATATGCTTTTTATATATCTTTCATGCCCGTGAAATGTTTTTTCTTAAATTTTTTTCATGGAGGATAGTCATTTTTATAGCCTATATCTACCTATACTGTTTTTTTTTTTTTAATTTTTCCATGTAAAATAGTTATATATATTATAGCTTCTATTCAAATGTAATATTTCTTAGATTTTTCATCTGGAATAACTATATATATATAGTTTCCACTAATTCACATGAATTATTTTTTATTTTATTTTATGGAATAACTATATATATACATATAGACGCTTATTTTTTCATATATGATAGTTATATATAGTTTATATCAACATAAAATATATATACATCCAGTCTTCTCAACCTTCTGCCCAAGTTTTCCGATCACCTGAGTTTTTTCTTCACAGACAAACGAGTCTCTTGCTATGATCCATAGATCAAAAGAGAAATCAGCGGCACCACAAGACCTCCTTAATGAAAATTTTAATCATGCATACCTATAAATCAAATCTGAAATGATCAGACCTTGAATTATTTGCAGGTTTAGTCGTCGAGCCCGTGGATTCAAACACAACATTTGATCCGAATGCAAACTTCCAAGACAGCTTCATTCATGGCGGTGAGAATCAGCGACGGCTCGAGCGGCCACATTTATGGTGATCCTAGATTAACATAGCATATATTAAGTTGATATTATCTTTAACAAATTTTCCTGATCACAAAAACAAACCCCTTTCGTTCTAAGTTGATTTTGATATTGCATAAAGATATTTTCCATGAGAATTCAATAGTAACCTTATCCCAACCATCCCATAATCTTATCTTAAGCAAATGTGACAAACAAAAAGCATCCAGTTGTTTCCCATTTCGAAAATCATTGCCAGTGGAAAGCGAAACACTTTGATTTTTCATGAATGTGTGTGGGTGTGGGTGTGTTTTCATGTGACATCGACACTCAATTCTCTTTTTTACGGCTAAGAAATGACGCAAGCATGTTAAATTATAATATAATCATATTATAAGATTTCATCTACAAATTTAAGTTTTTAGGTGATATGAAACCTTAACATGATATCAAAGCCTTGTTGATCCAGCGGTCACGAGTTTGAATCTCACCACTTCCATTTTATTTGATAAAAAAAATTAAACACAAGACAATGTAGACCTGTGCAAGTTTCAAGCTCAAAGGACTTTCACTTGAGGACGTGTGTTAGAGTATAATATAATCATATTATGAGGTTTCACTTACAAGCTTAAGTTTTTAGGTGAGATGGAACATTAACAAAGCAATCTCCAAACAATATGTTTATTCAACTAATTACCTCTATATCTCCTAACCAGCATTCATTGATCTCCTTATTTTTGTCGAAGTAGTGATTTAATTTAATACAGGACCAGGTTTCTCTTCTATATATATCTATGATGTGTTGGTTCAAGCTCACAGATCTCAGCAACTTACATATTTCTTTCGTCGATTGTATGGATTTGTCAGCTATTATGAACTCACTTGTAAGATGGTAAATTATTTTAAGTGATTCATTGTTAATCTGTCCTAATTAGACGAGGATATGTTTCAAACATATTATATGGATTGCTTAACAAATATATTTATGGACTAGTGAGATAGGTATAGATTTAAAAAGAAATCTGGTTGCATCAGACAGACCCGGAATAATAACTCAAAAGAATCTTTAGAAGTTTTTGTAATAAATATCAGATTTTGATGTTTTGATTTTCCAATTTAGATAGGTACCTCTACTATCAAAAATCATTTATTATGATGAAACCTTTGAAAATTACATATATATATATATATATATATATATATATATTAATAATATCCATCTATCCATCATCCATCTATCTATATATATATTAATAATATCCATCATCCATCTATCTATATAGATAGATAGATGGATGGATAGATAGATAAATTCCTCACGGTATACGACTACTCGAGCATTAAATTCAGAATGAACTACTCAGCAAGAAAAAAAAAATTCAAAAGATTGGAAGTAGTCGTATCTTGAGTCGTTGCGCAATCTCTTGCTCAATTTTTGTGCTCCAGTATGCCAGCCCTGTCTATGCTCCACCGCCGCTAGCGGCTCTTATAGTCAGCTTGTCAATTTCGTTTTATTTTAATTCAAATGACTGAAATGAAAATGAAAAAAAATAATATTGTTTTATCCTGATTTAAATTTTGATCTATTCTGGATTTTTCGGTTAAATACTGGCCGAAACGTTGTGGTTTTGTTATATTCTTTCTGTTTCGGTCAAATAATATTTTTTATTAAATAATAAAATTTTTTACAATATCAATCATATATCTTAATTCAGCCGTTAGGTTGAGATGAAATTTTACAATGAGTTTCTTGACATATTTACATATATTATGTTAAAATTTAAGAGCAATCAGAGAATGTAATGACCCTGCGAGATTGATTATGACATTCTCGTAATATTATATATGTTCATAATTTTGTTCAGAAAAATCATTTTATTGTGTTTCTTATATTAAATTACACAACTCTAAATAATTTTATTTTTGGATTTGAACTAAATAAAATTTGAGTTAATATATTTAATTATATATATCTAATTAAAAAAATAAAATACTAACCGAAATGAAATTGAAAATATGCGTTATAATCGAGATTATACGCCTTAGGCTTCACATGGAAAACATTTTCGCAATCTTCCAGGTTTTTTAATTTCATCAGGTTGCGGGCCGATTTTGGCTAAGAAAACGTGTAAATTAAGAGCTCTCTATTTCAGGAAAAATTGTAGCCCTTCAAATTATCTTTCCAAAGCATATCTGGTCCTGTAATTTCTTGACTTGTATAGCTTCCTTTTAGGGCCGAAAAAGGAGACTGTCAGCTGCAAAAACTTTCGGACTTTATATTTCGACTCAGTTCTTCTCTCTTGCATGGATTTTAGGTTTATGTCTCGCCTTTTTAAAATTGGGGTCTTGGCCTACAATTGAATAATTTTATTTCTTTATTCTGTATAAAGATCAGGTCCCATCATGTATGTCTGTCATTCCTGCGATGTCTTACATGTTCAATGGATTTGCAGGTTGTTCAATGAATCTGAAAATTAGTTGTAGTGCGTGTAAGATGGCCCGGATATCCCGGTTATATATAAAAAAAATAACGAGTTCTGTAGCTCAGTTATATTTTTTGAAAATAAATCAATACTCAGCTTTGATTGGGATAAACCACCTAGAATTTGAACTCTCAACTCCGTTCATTAATATCTGTCTCCTCATATGATTTTATTTTCAATCTAGGTTAAGCAGTCAAACACTTGAAATCATATGAAATCATAATAAATTTACAAGAAATAAATCAATAAAAAGGTTCCTAAGATCCTAAATAAACTAGATGTTGAACAAATAAAACACTCTAAATCAAAACAATTATGACTGGAAAACATTCGACCTTTCTAGTTGAATTTATTCTGTTTGTTTTGCAAAAAGAAATTGAATTTATAGAAATCCGTCTAGGAAAAACTCGTAAGATTTAAAAATAAAAGTATAATAAAAAAGGGATTTCTTATCCCCTCAATATGAATTAACTTAAAAAACCGAGCTGAAGAGTTGGAGTTGAGATACGATATATTCCCCCTTATTTCAATATAGAAGTGTGATATATATATATATATATATATATATATATATATATATATAATGTGGTTGAGCTACAGCTGATTTAAGTGTATTTATTAAAAAACACTATACTTTCTCAAAATGCCTAAATTACTCGTTAATTAATTAATGGTATTCGGCCTTTTCGAATTCTAATGGATGAACACTGGATTAACTTGATAACATTTGGTTAGAATTGCAAATAAAAAATGGAGGTAGTGGAGGTAAAAGAGGTAAAACAGAAAATAAGATGGAAATATAATCATATATGATAATAATATAAAAGATAAAATGGTTATTTTGTATTTTATTTGGAAATGATGAACAAACTATGATAAAATTTAAAAAAAAACAAGGTTGTTTTGTTTATTATTATTTTTAAAAATAAATCATCTAAATTGACATTCCCCGTTCATGATCAGGGGCCTTCAACTTCTAAGTTAGGTTTTAAAAATATAATAATATATATTTTTTTTAATTTTATATTGACTTGAGTACCTAGCCCTGTTCAGTTATCCATCAAACTAAATTTTAAAATTATAATAATAATTATTTTTATTTTTTATATTAATCCGGGTTAAATCAATCCTAACATTAACTAACAAATGCATGATTGTATGTCGGCATAGCCAAAATGAATATTATCAAGAAAATAAACTGTAATTGTAAGCAGCATCAGCAATTAGCTGTGGATATATATATTTACAGAACTAAAATCAACTGTAGAAAAGTGAAATGAGAGTAAGAAAAAGAAGTTTCATCAGAAAACTGGGCAGCCATCGACAACGATCCCTTTGGCAGTTGGACAGCTAGCCAGGGGGCATCCTTCTTGGTTGTCCGGGTTGCTTCCCCACCATAGCAGACCAACATTCCAGAATCCGAGACCAAAAAAGATCAACAGAGTCATAAAGGCTGTCCCGGCATCAAGACCGCCGGAGAGAACATAATTATAACGTTTCCACCATTCTGTCCGATGTCTGAAAAGAACATATCCTGACAGGAATCCTACGATGATCCAACTGGTGTAGTTCACAGCAGAAGCTGGAGGCATCATTGCTGTGGAGCCTAACATGATTGGCATGTGAATGAGGCCGATCCATGTCTTGCTCGGGAATGCCCTGTGAAAAATCCAGACTACGAGAGGAGCTACAGCTCCTCCAAGAAAGAACCAGTTGACATTTCCATATTCACCGAGGTTTCCAAAGATTCTGCGTGGCCCGACCAGCCCCCATATGACAGAGGCATTAAAGAACACACTGTCCTGCGGACATCTCCATGGGCCGTTGTCTGCAGCGCAGAGATTGGGAACAGCATCCATCATCCACCAGGCAGTTCCTAGGTATACAAATACAGCCACAACTGTTCCTACAACCTGCAAAGTCATTATTTTCACGATTAAACCTTGTACTTCATGTTAAGCACCGATTTGAAACGCACAAAAAACTTGCCTGTGCCATGAACATAGATCTAGGTGGGATTTTCATGTAGTGGCCTAGCTTGAAATCTGCTAGGAATGTTAGAGCTTGAGCCATGCTTATATACCCGTAAACCTTGAAGCACATATTAGCAACCGGCCGCTCTGGATACAGGTACCCTATAATATATTCTGTGATAACATTCAATCCTGGTTGCTGCTCACCGGAAAGAGTAAGGAATTCAGCATATTAATTATGATGGACAATCGACTCGATAAGAACCATAGGTTTCGACAAATTTCACCTGGTTTGTAGTGGCACTGATTATACCAATCGGGAGGGTGAAGAAGAAGGCGATGGCACAAGCTAGCAAAACACCCCACCAACGCAACTGAAGTGCAGCATTGTAATACTCACAAGCAAAGATTATAGCAGCTATATTTGCAACAAGAATGACAAAAAACCACCACATGGGAACTGATTTGTATGTCTTCATTAGCCTTGTATGTATATCCATTTTCCTTCTGGCCCCAAAAGCCATCTTGCTCTGCTTCCATAGGTCGCTGCAAGTGGAAGTTTCGAGCAGAAAAATTAGATCAGAAAAGCCAACTTCATTATAGTTTACAGATGGAGCATACCTTCCACTAAAGAGTAAGACATGCACAACAGTAGCAGAAAGTGTGGCAAAACCCAAGCCATAAGTCATAGCAAAGAAAGTGCTCATATGGACAGCTCCATGTTTTGCATAAGCATCCCGATCGAGATGGAATTTCGAGTTGATAATCTCAAGGATCTTGTATTCCTGGCCCGTAGCTGTGTATAGGCCATTGGAATATAAAGGGAAGTTCTTGGCATTGTAGACGTTGAGCCAGTAACAGAGGGGTGTCATCACATACATGATGAGGAAAAATCCGACAGCAACGTTGGCTGTAGCAAACCATGGACTGGCAAGAGGGCTTCCAAGATAAGATGAAATTGTAGCCCAGTCAAATCCTACAGCACCTATTCCAAATCCTGACAAGCCCGAACCTAGCTGCTGAACCAGAACAGACTTGGAACCAAGCCAGCATATCCAGGAAAGAGATGATAGCATAGTGAAGAGATAGCCAGGCAAGATATAATACGCAAAACTGGAGATCATGACTAGCAGGAAGTACTGGGTACGGGTTGTACCGCCTTTTGGCCTTTTCTCTCTCTCGTGTAGAGCCCTGCATTAATCATAGATTCATACCAATTAGAGGATAAAGATATGCTAAAAAATAGCAGAGCTGGTTTGTTCAAAATATTGATAGCAAATTAATACACAGTTGTACCTGAACAATGACACTTGAACCAGATTAGATGGCCACCACATCTCCCCTGGCTCGACCAAATATTTCCTGAAAATTCCTGCCCAACCAAATCCTAGCACCTACAAATTCAGAAAGGGCAACAGAAAGATAAGAAACCACTCTCAGAGTTTTCTGCCAAGCTTCATACATGTGCAGAATTTGACACGATCCTCGTGTTATTGCCAGCATTTGGATTGCTGATCGTACGAAACACATGGCAATGGCGGTAATCATTCATAAATTAACAACTTCTGCGACTCTCAGACTCAATCTTAGATTTCACTGACCACCAAGGGGGCTTCTCAAATTTAGAAACACGCACGAAATTATGCTAAACTTAAACATTAAACAGATCAACCACATATTCACTGATCATGTAATATTAAGTATGCTATTTACCCATTCCGAATCTAACAAAAAACAAATAGTGATAATATGAACAAACCTGAGTGGTGATCATAATAAATAAGGCTGGAATGAAAGTAAGTTTCCTCTGATAGTATATCTTGACAGAGGTAAGAATATGAGCAGCATAGACAGTTCCGGCACCAGAATTCGCAAAAATCGTAATCAACACATGTTCCTTTATGTTGAAGGGTCCGGGATTCAATGTGAACTCCCATCTTGTACCCTCAAAGAACTTACGAGTAGACAGTTTTTTAGCCATTAGATGCCCTAATGGTACCACAGCAATCTGTGCAGAAATAGAGGTCACAGTCAATGGCTGCGACCTGTACCAGAAGAACTGGTTTACGAAGGATAGAATGATACAAGAACCAAGACCAAGAACCCACATTCTGAAAGTCAAAACAGGTGTGGTGGGATCATCGGTTTTTGGAACTGTAAGTTCTACTTGCTTTATCGGACATTCCTCATGATCAGCCTCAATTTCTATGGCGCCCTTAATCTCAGATATCTCAGCCATGAATGTCAGATTCAACGCACGCTATGAAAAGTTGAGAAACTATAAAAGCTTTTATATGGTATGCAAATCCAGGTCAAGAACTTATTTGGAAGGATTTATAAACCTCGAAACTCTCAATGTATACTAGGTTTATCGTAGGTATTTTCACGTGAGCTTTTGTTTTGAGATTAAAAAAAAGGGTGGGGTTTATAACATGCATATCTTCGGTTTCCATTGATCATCTACAACTTTATATAAACAAAAACACCTCACAGTTTAATTTGATTTGAAATTGAGTTAGGAATCTTTATCGTAACAGAGTCGGGATCTTATCTTGGCAAATAAAAGCAGAGATAAATTACATTAATCTCTTTAATATATAATGAAATAATCATTTTCAAATAATTCATGAGTTTTATTAGCTAAAGGATTGGTTGGGATCTCCACATGATCTTGAATCGAATTAATATTTATAGAGATGGAAATTTAGTTTAAATCTAATAGATATCACCTCGATATTTATATTTATATTTATATTTTTTTATTGAATCATAAATAATAGTTAGATTATAAATATTTATATAAATACCCAAAACTCAATAAATAGTATATATATTTTTTATTTAATTATAAATAACCGTTAGATAACAAATATGTATATATATATATATATAAACTCAATAAATAGTATATAATTTCTGTCAATAAATAACGACAGAAATGAAGATATTAAAATAATAACATTCGATCGAAAATTTTCGTCGATAATTCCATATAAAAATAGCCGATTTTCTAAATAGTAAATGTATAGCAATGAATGGAACACGATAAATGGCCATTGCACCTCCTTTGAGAGCTATACAATGTCATCAAAGCTATTTCATATTCTTTTTATGTGATGAGTGCTGGGTTATCGATGAAACCTCTTCCTTTTAAATCACTTTACATTAGAACAGGACGAGAAATGCAAGATAATATTTTTTAAATGATTTTAATATAATAATATTGAAATTTAAAAACAAATATAAAAGATTATTTATATGTTTTAAATAAATTATATTTTTGAAAAACAATATACACCAAATTACATAAACACTCATATACAAGACATGAGTTTCATTTAATATTGGGCTTTCAGCTTAAAATCAGATGAGTCGAAAAATTCAAATAGAATTTTTAATAGTTTCAAATGCCTTGATGGCATTTAAAAGCTAATAAGAGATCTCTTAAAAGCATGGTTGTAAAATCCGTTTCGGTTTTTTTTTGGAACAGAACGTTCTGGTTTTGTACTATTCATATTTATTTAATTATATATATGAAAAAAAAATAAAATATTAATTTAACAAGTATAATTTAAATTCAAGATAAATGAACTTTAAATTATACAATATAAACATAATCTTAAAACTAGAAACATCTTTAAAATTCCAAAATATTATGAAAGTAAAATGTTCAAAATAAAATAAAAATACATCAAACATCTTCTACATCATTAATATAAAAATATTAGAATTCTTATTATGCATCCCAAAAAAAATAGTAAATACCATAGTAAGATAATTACAGAAAGAATAGTACTGAAAATCATATGTTCAAAAAGAAAAGAAAAAAACAGATTTTAAAAAAAAAGAAGTAAAATTCGGAACACAATATGATATAAATAAAAAATCGTAAAATCGTAAGTAAAATATTTCTAGATACAATACAACACAATTATGATTATAAAACTTCATTATTTAAGGTTCATATATAATTTAAAAATACATTACAAAACAATTTAAAAATAAAAAACAATTACTGATTTTTAAGAGTGATTCCATGATATATATATATATATATATATATATATATATATATATATATATATAATTGTTATTTTTTTATAAAATCAACACAACAATTTTATTTTTTTATAATATATATTTTTTTATAATTTTTTTAATATATATATATATATATATATATATATATATATATATATATATATATATATATATATATATATATATATAATTTGTCCAGCATTCGGACAAATTCAATTTGAATTTGTCCGAATGCTGGGAGCCTGGGACAAATTCAACTCCCACATCGGACAAATTCACTCCTATCTCCCCACTTCTCCTTTATAAACACTCTCCACTCCACTCTCCTTATTCCTTGTCCCACATCGATTAAACACAACTTAAATCTCAACTTTTCTCCATTAAATACACACTTCAGTTCAGTGCCTTCTTTTTTCAGTCCGGAACGGAACGCCCGGAATAAAACCGGGGCGTTCCGGCCGGAATTCAGCCGGAATGGCCGGATCGGTCCGGAATTCTAGCCGGGACAAAAACGTCGCCGTTTTGTCCCGGATTTTTCAGTGGAACGGGCTGTTCCGGCCGGAACGGAACGGGATTCATAACCTTGCTTAAAAGGGAAGTTTTTCCTTTAAAAAAATTCAAAATCATGCTTATTTTTGCTATTTAAAAAAATTACTTTAAATTAACTCATGTTTTTTTTTAGTTTTTATATCATTTTTATAAACTCAGTATCATCAGTGTTGAAGGGTTTTTTTTCCGGTATTGATTGAAATTAAATTTAGAAAATTTACATCATAAAATTTTATAAGAGAAAATATAGAACAAACTTTTGAATAAAAAATGATAAAAACAATATACATTGAAGGAGTAAAATTAAATATTCATTTGTTATCCTTAGCTATTCCTTTATAAATTAAATATTCATAGCGAATTTAGAGAATATATACATTATTGAGAGCAAAACTTACAGGATAGATAAGTTGACGGATTTATCTTCTTCTTTTTCTAGAAATTTATCCTGATTATATATGATGCTGTCAAATACCATTAGCAAATTTATAAAGCAGGTCAAATCATCCCTCAAATTACGTGAAGGAAATGTCGTCGCCGCAGATTGCCGTGTTAAACAAGGTGTGTTCATAAAGTTCCATGCATCTTGCCCTTTCACATCTGCATGGTGGCAATTTTCATCTTCTTCTCATTCAATTATATATATATATATATTCTTCTTGTCCAGACATTCAGAAAGCCTGAAGTTTCTTTTCACACAGGATATTTGATCAATGGAGGTCTCAGTGGTCATGCAATATTCATTTAGTCAAAATCAAATATTAAAAACAGAAAAAAAAGCACGAAATTAAAACCTTCAGCCTCTTGGATAACATAAAATAGCCCCACAGAAGTCAAAAGGAGATGTTTGACAGAAAAACAATGCTGGGTGAATAAAGAAGCAGGTAGGGTATTTATGTATTCAGCTGGTCGGGTTTAAACCTATAACTATATATTTGTGGCGATTGCCATAATTATTGAACAAAATAGCAAACGATAGTGTTATCATTATCAAATCATGGGCTACCGAGCTCTGTCCCTCTCATGACTTATTTGTTGTCGATTTCCCACCTCATCTCAGCTTTTTGGGATGGTGTGTTTTACAAGACAGTGGCTCAGGATCAATCACGTAATTTCTCAGGCAAAACAAAATGGCCTGTCCCTGGCTCACTGTGCATGTCTTTCCTTGACTGATCTGATGAAAACCCAGAAATCCATTATATTCCCATGCTAGCTAGCAAGCTAGATCTTCTTTTTATCCTGGTTACTTCTTTTTTCTACAATAAGTTTTTGATGATCGATAGATCATTAGACTCAGGGAAATAGCACACTGTGCTGGTCAACAGAAACATATGAAAAAACATAACCAGAACAATATTGTTTCCATTTCTCGACGCTCTTGAAGATCTGGGAACCTTATTGTAGCAAACATAAATAAATAAAAGTGATCCTGTACAAGCTAGCTATGGGAAATTAACATATGAACAAACAACTCAGATGAAATTTATATGATAATAAAATCAATGACACTTCTTTTCAACCTAATAAAGAGATCTCCAAGAGGATAAATCACTTTGATAACTTTAAGAATTGTATGCAAAATACACGGGACACACACATACACACACACACATGGAGAGGGAGAGGGAGAGGGAGAGAGAGAGAATACATATACCAAAATATATAATTATATTATTCATATATCTCTCTTGCTATACATTAATTTCTAGGAAGACAAAGAAGAATCCCTTCTCCCATTGAAACAAGCACGAAAAAAGAAAGAAAATAAAAAAGTAAGGCTGAGGATGATGAAATAACAAGAAGGTAAAAACCTTCTCACTGAGGACAAGCAGTATTAATGGTGCATTAAAACAGTAACAATAAAGATGACAAATTCGTAATAACTTCCCCGCTACAACTCTCTAGCTATATATCATCTTGATCAACAACGGGCTCTCAAGGGCAATACGAGTTTTTTGTGCTTCATCATGCATGATCATTGATATATCACTTCATTTACCTGTTTGAAATAGGGTTTGGACCGCTAGGAACTTCATGAGCAGAAGCTCCAAACTTGGTACGCGTAGATTTTGATGACGAGGAGGAGGAGGAGGAGGAGGAGGAAGTACGCGCGTCTTGCGTTTGTTTTGGATGCAAGTTCATGGTAGTAGAGGGTGATTCTGAGGATTCTAGTAGAAGCCTTTTGATGGAAATTGATGCGGCCATATTTGTTGGGTTTTTGGGTTTGGTGGAGGTGGAGGTGGTGAGTAAAATAAAAATGAAAAGAAACCCAAGTAACGAAAGGAAATGGTATGATTTTGTGCAGGTTTGATGATCACCGGCTGTAGTTGATTGTGTTTTTGGTGTTGCCATGCAGTTAATAGACAGAAGAAACCACCCCCAAGAGCCGTTCAATATCCATGAACCAGCACCAAGGCTAGCTAAAGAAGGAAGATGACAAGAAAAAAGTAAAAGAAAAAAAGGGAGAGGAGACGCAGCGTCAGCAAAAGGGAAGGTAAAGGCGGGTTTGAAATTCGATACACACTTGCTGAGGAACTAAGCACCAACTTGACATGGAATTAAGTATATATATATATTAGAGATTTTGCTATGACTTTGTGTATTTACAAAGAAACCCTTTTCCAAGATCTATGAAAATTTAGCTTAACCCTAGGTTTAGAGAGGAATACATATAGTTTTCTATATATATATATAGATTATTTTTGGTTATTTTTTTAGGAAAAAACATCACTCTCTGAAAGCGTATTTTATAGACTCGGTGGGCTGAATAAAATCTTATTTATTCCAGATTTTTACAAAGAATGCATGTCTTGACTCGAACTCGAAACTTGATGTGCAGATTATAAATTCTTTATCATCACATCACATTCTTATAGGACTTTTCAAGTTAATTGTATGTCAATTAAAACTAATTAAGACCCTTTTCGACCAATTTTAAAAGCAGTAGCTAGGTGTATTATAAAAAATCTTTTAAATATGATCTCATCAAGACTTAAACTTAAAAACAAAGTAATGAAATTCAATTCAATCTTTCGAGTTTTATATAGCTGGTATACAAGCTTTTCTAAATGCATATAGATGATAAAAATATGACTTCAAAATTGTTCCGAAAACACATAATCTTCGTTCATATATATGCCTTGCACCTTTTTCTATTATTTTTAATTTCATTATTAATCTAATTGTTGGTGATTTAATTACAGCTGATAGGGGTGCTAAAGTCTTATCCTAGGAGTATATTTAATTTAGCGATGGAGACTTTTTCTTGTAAATCAAACACTTAAAGAATCTTGATCGAAGGTAAAGCCTGCACAAAAACAGAAAGAAAGAGAGATCGATTGGTGAAGGAGGTGACTTTTCTCGCTTGGGCGGTTCCCCGAAGAAATATTTCCTTGACTCGGAGAGAACAAAATAGTAAATAAGAAATAAGAAAAAAAAATAGCTTTTTTCACTTTTATTTATTTATTTATTTATTTATATACTCTTAAGAATAGGTTATTCACCCTTTTTAGAAGGAAATATCGATTTTATAATACTACTTAGTTATTAATTTCGTTTCGTTCAGTTGGAACATTTTCGTTCACAAAACTCAGACAAAACGGCGTCGTTTTCGTCTTGATTTTAATTCCAGTCCGTTCTGGAAATTCTGGTCAAATTTCGGCCGGAACGCCTCAGTTCCATTCCGGGCGTGCCATTCCGGGTTCAAAATCTATTTTTTTATTTTTTAAAAATTATTTTTGACATCTATATATCAAAATAATTTAAAAACACCAAAATATTTTAAATAAAAAAAATCAAATTTTAATGATACTTGTTAAATTAATATTTTTTTCACATATATATAATTAATTATATATAAAACACGACACAAGCAATACGCGAAACACTCCAAAGCCTATCGAACGGTATTAATACTAATGCCTAGTGTAGCAACATGATAGCGTGTTTGGAGTGTAGGAGTCATTGTTTCCAAACAGAAAATAGGGCAATTAAAAGGAGCACACGTACGGAAGGCAAAGCATCGTATTCTCTTCACTGAAGCTTCATGGGTCCCGCTGCCTCGGTATCGATAAAGAGAGGGATGGTACGTTAAGGCCAATTTGTAATTTGACCTCATGCACCCACCATCATCCTCGTCATCCTGTCATTTCCACGTGTGTGTATATTCTATTAAATTTTATTTTATAATCTAGGTGAGTGATTAAATTTTAGATTCTTCGTAATAGTTACATGTTGTAAGTTAAACTCAAGATTTATTGTACAAATTTCAAGTTATTTGATATTCATTGTTTTAGATTCTCATAAAAATTATATATTATAACTTTCGAATCTCGATAGATCTTAATTGTTGTCACTGATCCAATTATAAAGTATTTTGTCATCGGTATCACTGCTCTTTGAGAATATATTCATGTACGTGCGTGCATATTACACAGGCATCGGATGGTGCTCTGGACAGTACATGGAAATGGACTAAATTTTACTGAGCTATACAATATTCTGCTTGCTCGGTTGAACAGAGTCAATAAAATTTATTTTGGTCCATGAAATTTTATAGCAATCGACTCATTGTTTTGATGGCATTTTAGCCCTTGATTATCTGAAAGCTTTTGGCCATCCTATTATATGGCATGTGTACAGTTTGGTCCCCAGATCAGAAAACGTTTCTGCAATGAAACCCCTGCACAGCTGGGAGAAACATGTTTTCCACAAACACTTCACAGCAACTCGTGACATGTGAATTATATGCATCAAACACCTGTTCTGTCTTGTTTAGTGTACCAGTCACATCTGGACGAGATCTTCGATGTGAAATATACAACTGGGGATTTTGACTTTATGGGTAATAATGCTATCTGGTGTCGGCGTTTGTCGTCGTAAAAGTAATCAATTATTAAAGGAGAAGCTTATATTTCTATGTGGCCAACGTGTTTCAAGGAAGACACCATACGTTATTTGATAGAAGACAAATGTCCTCGGAAACTTTCAATGTTTTCATTACTTGTTTTTATCTATCTATTTCATCCTTTATACGTTTAGCTAGTAGCTAGCTAGTGCTTTGATACGAAAATTAAGCATGCAAACAAGTAATATATATATATATATATATGTTCTCTCTCTATATGTGTGTGTGCGCGTTTGTGTGAAAAGGGTGAAATAGATTATCTAATCATGGAGTCTTTGAAGTTATAAGTTAGTTTGATGATTTATTTACTTTTCATTTTTGCCTTTTTATGATCTAATAATTGCACCACTTCATATATAAATTAACTTGGCAGGAGCACATTGACAATTGGTGATCATGAAGGTAGTTGACGTCGACCACCACCAACAAATATAGAATTGAAGCAAACTACTCCTATTGGTTATTGTCCTCCGGCTTTCACACTAATTTATTGAGTGGCAAAACCAACCTTAGTTGCTTTTGATTAGCATGAAAAAGGTCGGTGGGTAGGAAGCTAACTTCAACAACGTCCAATCAATGAATATATATATATATATACACAGTCGAGACCAAGAATGGGTAATTCAGGGTCAAGACGGCTTCAAAATATTGAAAAATAGACTGTAAATAAGGGAAGATGCTAAAGATCATTCATATTGACACCCCCCCCCCCCCACATAAAATAAACCAACAATTTAGAATAATATTCAAAATTCATAGAGGTAGTAGCTACTCTTGTTCGTACAAGAAACTACTGTAAATACTGCATGTGACATTTTTAGTGCCATAGTCAATGGAGAAGACCTTAAAAAACTTGTGTGTATGTATCAAACCCTAAAAATCAGGAATGATTTCACCCTTTTGAAGACAAACCTCTATAATTAAACGCATCTTTTTCTTGTATTAGGTAAGTTATCAGCAAAATCGATGTAGAGCATACTATTGGGGGCCAAATTGTCAACAAATTGAGGCAAAGCTCTCTATCCGTATAAGTGGGTTTTGTCGAGCTCTCTTTCATATTTCTATTCTCGGAAGAAAAAGAAGGTAATTTGAGATGAGCAGGATTACATCCTCTCATGTCCTTGGAAAAGACTCACCGGTCATTTTGTAAATCTTATTGTTAGTCTTCAATTCAATAATTTAGATTTAATAGTGAGATAAATTAATAAAAATTCAAATAGATTCACGCACCAATACATTATCATTTAATTTGCTCAATCTTTGCAATTAATTAAATGTGTTTCCCAATACAAGCTAGAATTTAAGAAAATAAAATAAATCTTGTTAGAGAATAATATAAGTCATATTTCGGGACCTCACCTGTAAACTTAAATTTTTAGGTGAGATAATTTATTAACAAATCATACATTTAAAATGAGAAGGAGAAAGCATATTCAGTTTTTATATGAATTTCATGTAATACAAACATATCCATTATTGACACCTAAGTCTACATCGATTCTCACTTGAAAACCACCCATTTCCTTGTAAAATTTCAAAGTAACAAGAATATATCTTGAATTAATAAATTTATAAAAATGGTATAGTTTTATTTTTCTATAATTTTACACAAGCCATGCATGATATTATTGATTATTTACATTATCTATGCTTGTAATAAAACAAAACATTAAAATGGTTAAGCTTTTTGCTGCTGATTATAAAGTTGAAAACTATTATAAAATTTTTGACGATTGCCTCAATAATGTGCATTAATCCGATTTTCATTCATTGTTTTAGATGATCATCCTTTAAGTAGGTTTTATGAAATGATTCCTTCTTCTTCTTTTTCTTTTTATTTAGATGTAAGGAACACTTTCTTAAAAGTATATTTTATAGGTCCAACTGAATGAGTAAAACTTTAATTATCTCGAATTTTTATAAATAATATATACCAACAATATACACCCTGACTTGAATTCAAGATATATTATATAGATAGTAAATCTTTTGCTATCAAGCAACATTTCTAACAAAATGATACTTTTTGCTTTCGGGAAGGGAGGAATTTCCAAGCTGGTACGTAGTTTTTGCTTAGGAAGCACTTTGTAAAGCATATAATAATTGCTTTCGAGAAGGAAGGAATTTCAAAGCTTTTAGTTTTTCCAAGGAATCTCTTCGTGATTAAAGCATCTAATCAATAATTGCTTTCAAATAAGGTTATTGATTTCTCTATATTCTTTTCCCACTTTCATGGAATTTTTTTTTTCTCTTTTTTTTCAGGCAGAGCTTTAATTATAACTAACAGTGATAGATTATAGTTTGTATGATCACGGTGAATTGAATAAGCCACCAATATAATTATTTTACCTTTGAATTCGTGATCTGCAAGTGTGACTAGATAACTTACTAGCTATGATCACTAGACGAGAAGCCTGTTAATTCATGTTTAAAACACTTGAAAAGAAAGTATTCAATATATAGAGACCAGAGAGAGTTACAAGAAAGAGTGTTAGACTATAATAGAATCATATTATGGGGTCTCATCTATAAGCTTAAGAGGTGAATTAGTTTCTTAACATGGTATCAGAGTTTTGTTGACCCAGAGGTCACGAGTTCAAATCTTACCACCCCATTATATTTGATAAAAAAAATCAAGCACAAGATAATGTGGGTTTATGCAAGTTTCAAGCCCAAAGGATTTTCACTTGAGGGGGGTGTTAGAATATAATATAATCATATTAGGTGAGTTGGTTCCTTAACAGAGGGGGGAAAAACGAAGGGGAATTTAAAAAAAATCGAAAAATCATGGAGATATTTTTATTATTTTTGGCGGATATGATTTAATATTTTTATCTATATTTGCGTGCAAAATGATTATATAAATAAATATTGGTAATTATTATTTCTAAATTTTTCTATATAAATAAGCTACCTCGCATGGAATTCTCTTCAAGCTGGTATAAAATATACTGTCCAAAGAAGCATATAGCATATAAAATTTTTGAAAACCTTTCGGTACAATTAATTCCCCCACTAAAAGCTGATTAATCTTTAGAATCATCAAAAGGTGGAATTTATTTTTAAAAAGTTTCTGATAGTTATTACATTAATAATTACAGGACTCAAATTTAAAATTAAATGAAAAATAAGTCATTTAATCTCAAACTCGCACCATTAAACTACCTACAAGATGGTTTTTGTAGCTCCTTTCTTAAATGACTACAAGAGACTCGCATGCGACTTGATTTCCTTGCTAGTTTTTTGTGTGAGATGTCTTTTAATATTTATTTGGTAACTGGTTGCTGTTGTATTTTTAAAAAAATATTTATAGTATATTTTTAGGGGTGGGGGAGGAAATCTCTTGCTTTCTGCTAATTCTCTTTGAAATTTTTGCAATACCTTTTCCTGAAATACCTCCCAAAAGCTAGCTCTTTTTTTCCTGATTCTATCTATAGTTGTCTTGAAAGAATTAACGTTAAGTGTGGAATCCACTGTAAATCCCCTCACACGGTAATATGAATAGACTATTTATAAAGTTTTTTTATATTAAAAAAAATCTTTTACTCAAACAAATTATAAGCCATTTTGGTGAGAAATTTTGAAATTCAACTATGAGGAATCAAAGTAAGAAACATAGAGGGGATATGTGACTTTAAATAATAAATTTGGGGTGAAATATCTATTATAGCCCCTATACTTTTCATTACAAATAATGGGTCCCTTTCATTTCAAAAATTTAAGGAAAAAGTCAATTTTAATCCCAAACTTTATTTTCTTTTATTTTTTGGCTTCTAGTTTGATGAAGGTGAGAGAAATCATCATAATCTTATGCTAGAGAGAGAGAGAGAGAATTTGTGTTGACACCGATTCTAGCATAAAACAATTAAAAATTGGTGTCAAATTGTTTTGTTTAATGAGGGGGGTTTATATTAAAAAAAAAAATTACCTTGAAATTGCCTAGAAAAACATATTTGAGCTCGGGGTGTTGAGATATTTTGAAATATTTTCTACCGAGAGTGTATATGAAAAATTCACAAACAAAAGTTTATTTTGTTTTAGTCGGTAATTAATCAATGCCCTAACTCTATATAAAGATTTCATCCAAGGTTTATAGGATCCTTCAAGCATCCTGACCTAAATTTCTTAGTTGTCTATCAATGGATGACGTGGATATGTCAAGAAAAAGTTGACATATTGAAGCAATGATTTGAACTTGCTCACTACACAGCCCTATTTCAAATATGGTTTCAGGATTCTGAAATTACAACTTATTGAAGCAAATTCTGTTTTCTTCAGATAGATGAGAAAAAGCTCCTACACTCTGCCAAAAATTAAGTTCACACGAAACTTAATTCCATACATTCACTGCATCAGTCTGTTCTTGTTTTCCAGTTGAACCTCTAGAGACGTTTTGCATCCTGTATTTGCACAACTATATATATAGTTTTTTAAAGTAAGGACGTGGCGTGATGACAAAGGACTTGAGATCTATACAGTAAATCTCAAGTTCGAGTCAGAGCATGCATATCTTATTAGAGCATGGGACAGCCGAGCTTTTATTCGCTCATTTAGGCCCATAAAATAGCTTTCTGGGAGGTGAGGTTTTCTCAAATCCAATAAAAAAAACTATATATATAACTTGAGGGACTACTGTTTCTAGGGGAGGCTCAAAAGAGAACGAAGATGGTGAATACAAGGATATGCATGTCTTTTAACAAGTGAAATGCCTTCATCCTGAACCATTTCTTGATGATGCATCATCTAATTGTAGAGTTGAACGTGTGAAAAATCTAGAAACAATGCCTCTCTAAACTGCTCCCAACAGAATGTGGAAGTAAAAAAGGCTTCAACTAATGATGGAGGAGAGTATAATCAAACTATTTTATCCTTCTGCTCACGAGCGGAGAAGCCTCACACTGCAATCAAACCGTAGGAAGGTGTTCGGTTTGGAAAAGAGGAAAAACAGACACCAAAGTTGTGCTGACATGGACCAAGGAATCGGACCAAACTCATGCGTTCAAATCTGCATTTGAACAAATGCTACAAGCAGCAGAATTAACAAAGGAGAGACAAAAGTTAGCTTAAAGGATCCTTAACTCTGGTCTAAACTACAGTCAGAAACTCACTACCTTGGATTAGAGTTCATTGTTCCAACCATCGAATAGTCTCAGCAAATTCAATCAACAGAACAAAATATACCAAAAGAACATGATACCAATGTCTCAAATGCTACATTAGTAGCATATACCTTAAAACTGAAATCACACTCTTTAAGAAACATTTTCTTGATCCTGTCCATATGTTCACATATATTTAGCCCATTCTTGAAACAGCATTGTACCTCCTACATGGGATAATGCTCACGATTTGAAAAGGTATGAGAAATATCTACAAAATGTTCTTGATCTCGTGTCCCTGGAATACCAGTACCACAAAAGCCAAGGGATCAATACAGTAATCAGTAGAGGTGAATGAACCTCTTATTATAGATGATCCTCAATCCAGATCCTTGTGTATAGATGCATGTGACACAGTTGCCTCTAGCTTGATGGCAGATTTTTTCGGCTGACAAGTAACAGGCAATTACATCCCTTGTAGATTGCAATGTGCCAATGATGGAGAAAGGTTTCAATGACCATCCTCAATGCAACGTATATCTAACTAATACGGTGTTTGGGATGAAACAAAGTGAATCCTGAACCAGATATATACAACCAACTCAACGACCTGAATATACAAGCAGGGATCGTGGTAGCCTGCACAAGGTTGTGCCATTATTAAAGTGAAGCAGCCGAGCAGCTACTCTGCTTCCAAGCCAGCCTAATAAACCTCAAACACCTATCAAGCCTACTAGCAATAGGTATATTAGCTAGAAAAATGCTACCGATCAAGCAAGCGATCAAGCCAGCGAGCGATAGGTATATTAGCGGAGCCAGATAATGGTGAAATCGCTTCAACAAAAAGAGACCCGAATGCTTCCATGTCCAAAAACTCACAATATGTTAAACTACAATTCTCATAGTGAAAGCTTGTGACTGGACTTCGTTAAGCTCTTGGCAGCCAGCAAATAAAAGTTGGCTCTCATGAGCAATCTTAACATTCAATGCATGAACCCACTGAAAAACACTCAAGGACTCTTAAATCGTTCAACTGCAGACGAAACTCAAATTTAATAGGACAGTAAAAAATATACTCTATCCCTCAACCTGGGTAAGACTTTCAGGGAATAGATTTGACAAATTGAGAAAATATATTTCATGCAGAGTATCCAACATGGATGATCGTTACTTCAGATGATAAAAATATTAAAAAAGACCAACAAGAAGAAATTTCTTTTATTTCCTAGACAGACCATCCATTTCTTTTTCAAAAACTTATGCAACCAGTAAATAAAAAAACCAGTACATATATCTCTCCCTATATATATATATCAATGTGAGTGCCCATGTTCTTATGCATCTGTATTTGTGCGCACATGCATGTAATCATTTGTTCCTAACCGCAATACATAAACGAGCGCAAATAACTATAAGTCTTCACTGGTACACACAATCATGAATCTAAACCCAATCCACAGGCAAACACAAGTAGACTTCATTAGATCAACTAGAAATAAATTCATCGGTATCCTCCAATATGCTTAGGGGGACAACCTTAAGCAATTCAAAACAAACAAAACCCGCAATTTTTTAGACAAAGCACGCTTTATCCGAGTCGCTAACAATTGCAGAATAATTATCAAAAAGCACATGATCACGTGTATCCTACTAAAGGTGCTGATTCAGATATTTGTGTAATTCCTGAAACTGCAAAGCTGTGGTATCATCCCCCATTACATTCCCAAGTTCGCAAATCCTACAGAAAATTGTCGTTTCCATGGTTTAGCCTGATTGATTGTTTCACAATAAAGTTTTCTTGCAGAGCACCTAGCGGCCATGAATAATAAGAGGTCGAGCGGATAAAAAAGAAAGCATAGATCACCTGTCGGACCACACTATTCAACGCTTGCCACGATGCCCGCCACCTGACCTTGCACCAGGATAGCGAGCAAATTGCAATCTTAAATGGAATGAATCGCGGTCATGATCATCAAATCTATAACCTGCAAAATCGAGCTCGACTGTTTCACGTTGCACGACTAACCACGCTTTGAACGACGAATTAGGGGATCAATAGATGGCGCATAAAAGGCGTTGCAATCATTTATCTCAAGTACATAAACGCAAAATATACTAAACGTTCATCATCACTGTTTAACACACCCATGTCGGAAAAAGCGGAACACCATTCATATCCTGACAAGCAAAAATGCAATGCAAATGAGGAATGGGCGAAGACAGGCCATTTGATTTACACGATATGGGGATATTTTTCTTTGCACATGCATTAATTGAAACCAAGAACGGCGTATTCTCTCACGTTAGCTAGACAGTGCATAACATATCATGATGAGATGAGGAAATGCTAGGTTGGGCTAAACATGACATGAGATATTGACAGCATCATCATTGGATCACACAAAATATAGTTAGCCATATGGGTAATCATATAGGCCTAAAGCAGTTTAGCTAACCTATTCAACCAGTTTGCTTGAAATCCATCAACAGTTGATAACTAGAGTAGGTTTAAAGTGGTCCTTGCAGTATATAAGTTTCAAAAATATCATCACGATTTGATCAATCCGTCAATATGATCAATCAAACTGCTCAAACTTTCAAGAACACGCCTCGCTAATTCACTTTCCACCACTCAACTATCCTAAAGCTGCTCAAATCGCTAAAAAAACTTTAATGCCACGCAGTTGTGAACCCACCCAACCCACAAAAGAAAATAAAAGGAAGCGCAAAAGGAATTGGTGCAATTATATAAAAAGTTAAAAACTAGCACCGCAAAGAAAATGTTAGATAGTAACAGATACAATGGGCCTGCAAACTGATACATGAGACTAAAACTCCCTAAAGGGGGGAAAATGTAGAGCATGTTAAGTTCACCTTGTAATGCATCCATGGCAGTGGCAGCATGTGCAGGACTCAGAAAGTCAACAAAACAGAGTACTAGCAGATCTCCCCCGGGCTGCACATTTTAGCAATCAGTGAATCCATTACTGTACTAAATATTGATCGAGCACATACTAAAATAATGTAAAGGGCGATGACAATCATAATAATAACAATATCTTGAAGACTCCCATGTCTTGATTCCTTGCTTACAAGTCTCACTTCTTTGTAGCCAACAAAAGGGCGAAAGATATCTGTTAATCCCAAGTAAAGGCACAAAAAAAGAAGAGAAAAGGTCCAAGTGTACTGAAATAACATATGGAAGGCTAAGGAGCAAAACAAGAAGGGAAAAAGTCCCAAGTAAAACCATGATTACATGTGATAAACATTGGAAGGATACGGGAAACTTCCCGTCGTGTACAGTCAGAAGGCAAGCCCTCAACAAACAGTGTGCTGCTAGCATCAGGAGGAAGGGAAACCTCAGGTCTTCCACTTTCCATACGTAATGACCTATCTTTTAAACTAGCCCCGGGGTCCATGGGCCCCATACTCACCAAGTGTGTATCATCAACGGGACGACTAGGCACCCCACTCATGGCTCTAGCTGTCTGTCCCCCGCCATAAGATGAAATTGTCTGAAACGTACAGTCAATTACTCAGATGACTTTTCACCATGAAATGAGTGACAGAGGTAGACTTGATGTTAAGAAACAAATCAAGTCAACCATTGTCAAAGACTTTTAGCAGCTAACAACATGTGATTTATGAAGATTTTTTACATAATTATTTGACACTTTGGGTATCTACAGATTTCTTATCAAATTGAGATATTAACTTTGTTTTGGCATTACAAGTTGGTTTCTTTTTATGACATTCTTCTATGCCTGTATAAAAGCTGTGTACTTTGACATTCAAGATATGCTACTGTAACTAATTTTCAGATATTATTTTCTGTGGTTTGACCCCCTTTTTTAATCTACATGAAAAGAGATCAAGAATAACCAAGTACCCCACTACGCAAGTAACGGTCATAAGATGCTCCGATGGAGTCTGAATCTCTAATTACTTGAAGAGCTCCTCTATCATCATCACGGGAATAAAAACTGGATAGGTCACGGCTGCTTGGGATATCTGCAAGATCAAGCATGTATTTCAACATAAAGAAACCATCTGAATAAGTAGGAAGAAGGAACATCCTACAGCTGCACATCATTCTTAAAGCATGGAAATAGCACTAATACATAAATCTTTCAGAAGAATGTCAAAAACTGGTCTAGATCAATAGCACACAGAATTTGACAAGAACCGCAGGCTACTACATTACAGATAATCAACATGCAGAAATAACCTAGGCTTCACAAAATAGGCCGAAAAGAAATATCCACCAAAATTGAGACTTTCAAAAGCTCCATTTAAAATACAAAGGAAATAGCAAAACCAAAAACATTGTAACAGAGAACAAAAGTAAGAAGAAAAAAAAACAAGATTTTTTATCCTTATATATAAACCCAAAGACAATAAATTCTCCAACAACATTAATTCCCGTGCTATAACGCATCAATGTCATAAGTTCCTTTAGAAATCAACAGCAAAAATCAAAAGATCAAACCTTTCAGCTGCCCTTCCCTTTAAAAACAATTAACACAAAGCCTTCCGCCCCATTACCAAAACCCTTAATTAAGCAAATAAATCAAGCAGGACAAGCCACAACATGTTAAAAGAAACCCTGATTGACTTATGCATATAAGCGGGAAAAGATGGAAACTTTACTATAGAGTTGAAAAGAAATGAGTAGTAATTTAGAAGTGGTACCGTAATCGATGCGAGGGCGTTTTCCGGTGAGAGAAGACATGGACTGCGGCGGCGGCTGCCGTGAGTCGCCGGCATATCTCCAGTAACTATCCGCCATGCCTTGTTAAAGAAGAGAAAAGGACGGCTTTCAAGACAACTGAAACTGGAAGTGAAGCTAAGTTAGATACGAGGGGAGGGAACTCAATCCAATCAACAGATCTTTTATGCTTACTAGCACGCTGTTAAAAAAATGGCAAATTATTACGTGCTAGTTTTTTTAAAATATTTTTTATTTAAATTATACTTTTTATTTTTTAAATTTATTTTTAATACCAGTATTTTAAAATGATATAAGAACATGAAAAAATCAAAATCTTACAAAACTCACTAACTTTAATATTAGTGATTTGTCATAAAAAAAACATCAAAGACATACTAAAACTATAATAAATACGTATATGTAGGAACTTTGCGTTTGGTAAACATAATTTTACCCCTATAGTTTGAGATTCACAATGTGAATCTTAATGTTTTCACTTTGATTTTTTACTATTAAACCCAACCACCTGCTAATTAATTTTGCTAGGTTTAAAAACAATTATCTTGGCCCAATTTAATTTTTTAAAATATGAAATCAAAATAATATTATTTTAACTTGAAAAACTGAATTGAAATTATTTTGATAAAATTTTCAAATTTATAACCTAACTCTGGACTATAACCTAGATTTTGGACTAGGTTTCAATAGTATGATAGCTAAATGTGTGTATTTTTTCAAGTATTATCATGTTTTTTTATTTCTTTAAGTTTTTTTCAATATTAATAAATTTTATGAAGCTCCTCCCTCCTTGGAAGAGGAAAACTGATGGGTTTAAACTAAAGTTATTGATACCGTTTCGTTTCGGTCGAAACGTTTTGTACCAAGCAAAAATACAAGACAAAACGACGTCGTTTTCGTCTCGTTTTAAATACTAGTCGATACCGGAAATACCGGCCAAATACCAATTCATGCATAGTTCTTTGTTGCCTGCTCTTGTAAGTTACATATATCTTTTGTTTTTTATACGAGTAAACTTCATCTTTTGAAAAGTATATTTTATAAATTTAAATAAAATTATTGTATAAATACCTTGACCCGAACTTAAAACTTAGTGTATAAATTATAAGTCCTTTACATCTATCATTCATACACATTCAAAGGATTTGGTGGGTTACTTCACTTTTCCTTTTCTTTTTTTTTTCATGGAAGAATAAAAAAAAACTTGAGAATCAAGTTCATGTTATGTGTCAATGCACTTGATTCTTCTCCTTTAATCCTTTCCAGCTGATCTTTTGAGCTATTTTCTCAGTCAAGAAGTTGAATATCTTTCAGTATCTCCTGTTTTCTCATCAGCATCATTGAAGCTAATTTCATGGACATGATAATGGACGGTCAAAACCATGGTCTGCATTTTAAATTATGGTTTTTAATATACTATTATTATTATTATTATTATTAATTTGCAAAAACCCTCTTGCCCTTCACATTGATTTCCTCTCTAAAGCTTTTCAGGTGACTAATTACAAACTTATCGACACTGATTCTTCATTATACACTTCTCAAAAAAATTACAAAAAAGGTTGATCATTTTTTTCCCGGTTGCCAGGGAAAATTATATAGCCCGGCATATATGTTGTCTGATCATGTTGGTGAATATTGTGGTGGGGCCAAATTAAGGAAGACAAGCAGATGATGAACACAAGCTCTTCAATCTTCTGCCGCCATTGCCGTCATGGACTGGGCTGGATGCATTGGAGAGCTCTCAATCCAAAACAGAGTTTCAAGGAAGGGAAATTTGTAGTTTCTTTTTTTAATATTAAAATATTGAAAACAATTATATATATTCAATCGACCGAGAGCAAACATTCATTTTAGAGTAATCAAATTTAAGATTGGACAAATGAGTTGACATATGACAGAAAGCTTGAGACTTGTGAACACCAACCAATGTTGAGTATGTGCTTTTTTTATTATTATTTATAATCGTTTGGATGAACCTACACACACCACAATTAATCCTCTGATTCATTGAATATCCTGCAAACCCAATAAACATATAAGACATCGTGGGGTGATATGTATATATAGTAGGAGTTAAATCTTAGTACAAAATAAGAAAACAAGTAACTTTAACCACTTGCATGCTGGTTTGTTTTTTATTTTCTCGGGTGCAGTGGTTATCAGCAAATCTATTCCAGCAATTTCTGCCCACAGCTTCGTTTTTTTGAAGTGTGTGTAATTGAGTTTTAATTGTTTTTTAATATTTAAATGCACTAATATTAAAAAATATATATATTAATATATTTCTCAATAGAAAAACATTTAACATACTGTCAAATAAACTAAAAATTGATTTTACTGACAATGACTAAACAATTAATTGAATAATTAAAATGGCTGGAATTGGATGGCCATTTTTGGTCAAGATTAGCATAGCTTATTGATCGCTCTCGTTGCATAATTATATGAATTAAATTTGTATGCCATCCTGAAAATTGAGAGGGACTTGTTTTTTTTTTCAAATATCTCAGACAATAATTTCAAAATATTTAATGTTGATTTAAATAATAAATGGATCTGTTTCCCGTCTTATCAATTCATTTAATATTTTTTTCTACATGAGAAATAACACCCGATTATAGAGTTAATTTAAATGGTATAAAATAAAATAAGATATATTTTAATTGTCAGATTATAATGATTATTAATAATAACAGAATGAATTTCCGATAATTCAAAATATTCTTTCATGACTTTTATAGTCAATGATAGTACATATACTCTTAAATAATCATAACAAGGTTATTTCACGTGCGCGCGTACTCTTAACACGCGATTTGAGACGTCTCAAACACGGAGCTTGCTAAGCGCATACAAATTACAAAGGATAGCGAAAGCTATTGAATCCTCTCAATAAATGCGGAATCCACGCGCTAATATCAGCGCGTTCTCATCATAGACAACAGCTCCACCATGTTTTGGTGTTTTTTTTAAAAATATATATTTTTAATATATTAAAATATTTTTTAGATTAAAATCATTTTAAAATATCAAATATATTTTTAAAAACATAATACTAAACAATTTTATTATTATTATTTTGAATTATTGTGCAGTTTGTAAGTGTTGTTAAAATTATTTTTTAAAATATTTGTTTTTAGAAATACATTCAAATAATTTTTATTTTTTTTAAATATTTTACATTAACATATAAAAATGATATTAAAACATAAAAAAATATTTAATTTAAAAATAAAAAATAAAAATTTTCATTTTAAAAAAAATACTTTTAAAATATGATAAACAGGGCTAAATATTTGCAGTATGAACCAATCACATGAGATTTTTAGATATTTTATTTTGGAAAGGAACTTTCTATAAATAAAATTAAACCTTTATTTAAAATATTCATGATATTATTTTTTTATTAGAAATCAAACGACATATAGTTCAGTGTATCTATATTAATGATATAAGCCCTTCAATATATAAATATATTATATGCTTTATGCTATTTTTATTACATGAAATGAATCATAGACCGTATAGATAGATAGATAGGATACCATTTGACATGAAGAAAATATATTTTAATTGAATATTGTCGTGTACACCATAAGTACCGATGCTCGTTTTATACAATTTTCATTGGTTTTAAATAATAATAATAAAAAAAAAAGCTTATAAAGAGATAGGGAAGTTTCTTCATCATTTCTTCGGCCCAAAAGTTGAACACGTAATCAGATAAAACTCTAAACTCTTGTTTATTTTTGTATTTGAAATTATATTTTAGATGCATTTTAAAAATTTACTTAACTTGAAAATATATCAATTTATTTTTTTAGTATTTTTAGTATATTAATATTAAAAATTAAAAATATTTTAATATATTTTTAAATAAAAAATAATCTACTACGCACTACATCCTATATGGAAACAAAGAACATAACCTGCATCTTGATTTACATATATTTGTTGCCTTATAACCTGTTTGGGGTGTCATTGCAGTAATTTTTCAAAATATTTATCGTGTCGAAATATATCAAAATAATATTTTTTATTTTTTAAAAATTATTTTTGAAATCAACACATCAAAATGATCTAAAACACATAAAAATATATTCTTTTAAAATATATTTTTTAAAAATTTCAGCTAAAAACAAGTGGAATCCCAATGCTAAAAGTGGACTAAAAAATCTAACTTTGCCCTTGTGTATTTCTTTTATAACTACGGCAATCTTGTAAGTGGTTGCAGTGATATTCATTTTATATCTCTGTTGTTCTTAATTAATAGTTTACTCTTTCAAGCCAATAAAAACATCATTGTCCCCATCTACCCCACATATTTTTTCTCAAAAATGTAATATAATTTACTTGGAATCTATACTCAACTTTGGAGTTTGGTCTAATCTTGTAAGCTGAAATTGTTTCTGGCTTCCTGTTTCAGACTTTTGGGCCGTCATTGAATTTGTTGCCGGTAAAGGACCTTGTGCCTTTTGGTCTTTTACTAATCTTTTGAGCCATGCTTTGATCACCAAAAAATAGTAAAGACTGCAACTTTACTTGATCATTATCTCCTCTTTGATTTTCCTTGCTGTGTGAGTGATCAATCTTGGATTTATTTGTTTTTTCTTTCTGGTGTTTGTTTTTGTGTTTTGTTGGTGATCAGTAAGGTGTTTAGACCTTGAAATTGTTGATTAATGGCGGAATTGGTGGGTCCAAGGTTGTACAGCTGTTGTAATTGTCGAAACCATGTTTCGCTTCATGATGATGTAGTTTCTAAGGCTTTTCAGGTGAATCACTTGAATCTTTGATAAAATTGCTGCTTCATATTTTCTTCTATCTGTTTTTTTTTTATTATTATTATGATAACTGGCTGTTCATATGTTCTGTGTTATATAGATTTTCAGTGTCATCAGTGAGAGAAATGATTTGGATTATCCTATGCATAGCATTTCTCTCATTCATTAATGGCAATCTATGTAGAAAATCAGGTGATAACAGACCATTATATCAGAAAGTTACTAAAAGCAAGTCTCTGATAAAGGGACTTTTGTCTTCAGTAACGTGAAACCCTAAAAATGATACCTTTTTCTATGTCCGTAAGATTGATGCATTCAGTTCAATCTCTACTGCTAGTTTTTTTTATCAAGTAATTCCGGGATTTTTTCTGCTATACAATGGTATTATTAATTATATAATAAATTATGATAGGAAGCACTGACAAGAATTCTGTACAATATTTTGTTCATAGGGAAGACATGGTCGAGCCTTTTTGTTCTCTCATGCGATGAACATTGTCGTGGGACCAAAAGAGGATAGGAATCTCACGACTGGTCTCCACACTGTTGCTGATATATCTTGTGCAGATTGTCAAGAGGTGCTGGGTTGGAAGTATGAAAGAGCTTATGAGGCATCTCAGAAGTACAAGGAAGGAAAGTTCATATTTGAGAAGTCAAAGATTGTTCAGGAGAATTGGTAGCACCCCATTAGAGTCCTTGTATTTATTCCAGTGTTGATCCAGCTGCGTTGTTGCTTGGTGTGCAGTTCATCTTGTACAGGAATTTATCACCTAATTCAGATTGTCAATTGTCCCTAGCGGTTCATCCTTGCATTGTTCCGTGTATAAAAGATGGTTGGATTCTCAATTTCTTTGTTAATAGAGTTGTGATTTGCCTGAAAATGATATTGCTGTAATTGCTCTGTATTCAATCTTACTTGGTGGTAGGTATTGGTATTCGATACGAGACTCCCGGTTTCCGGTTGAATGGCCGGAAGCATATGGAAAAGAAACTTAGAACTTGGTGAAAGTTTGGTTATCTTTTCACTTGTCCATCTGCTATTCTGTATTTGAATCTGAGATTAGCTAATAAGCAATGAAATTCTAGATTGCTGGCTATTCTTTGGTTTACATACTTATCAGAACTAGGTGTTCTTGAGGAGAGTGATGCTGAACTCATTTCTGATGTGGTTTTATAAAACCCATTTGGAGATTATTTATTTTTTACTTTGATAAATCTGCAACAAAATTGCAGATTTCTGGTGCCTGCATCATTCACATGATATAGCAAGCCAAAGATCAAGTAAAATTGCTCTCCCAAAACTGATTGCTCCTTTACTGGTCCATTCGCTTAAATGAAGTAATAGCAACATAACATGCACCATAACAACCAAACATCAATAGGATTTAGGTTATAACTGGACATATATTTTTAAGCTGCTTCATCAGAATTTAGCAGTTTTGTTTTAAATCAGAATACGATATGATACATCTTAATTTGAAGGTCACCCCTCATAAAAGTAGTTTGTAGGTCTTCAGACAGCAGTAGTTGTATTCTCACATGCTATAAAAATTTGTACAATGCTGGTATATGTATCTCATACTAGCCTGTTGTATACCTGTATTACCCAGGTACTATCCCTGTTTTCATGTGAAGGGCTAAGTAATCTAGAGTAGCATAAATCTCTTCTGCTCTGTTATGAGATCTATCACAAGCTAAAAAGGAATGAATTTCATTCTTGTCCTCGATCCAACTGCATCCAGGGCTCTTGTGCATTCCCCTATCCTTCATCATGCCTCTTACTCTTGCTAGGTCAGTCCATCTCCTAGCATAAGCATGTAAATTAGCCAGTGATACATAGTTTCCACTATTGTTTGGCTCCAATTCTATCAGCCTTTCTGCTGCAATTTCTCCTAACTCAATATTACCATGAATAACACAGCCTCCAAGCAAAGCACCCCACAAAACTGAATCACATTCCACAGGCATTTTCTTTATAAGCTCATAAGCTTCATGAAGCTTTCCTGAACGACATAGAAGATCAACCATGGATGTGTAGTGTTTTAATGTGGGGTTAACGTTATAATACCCCATCAAATCAAAAAGTTCATAGCCTTTCTCGACTGATCCAACATGAACACATGAAGAGAGAACAGACAGGAAAGTCACATGGTCTGGTATAAAACCTAAGGCCAGCATTGTTTGGAAGAGAGAAATTCCCTCTTCCCCATGTCCATGCATCGCATATGCAGTAAGCATGGCATTGTGGGACACCAAATTAGGGTTTGATATCCTATTAAAGGCTAACTGGGCATACTTTAAACTTCCACATTTTGCATACATGTCCACAAGGGCTGCTCCTATGCGGACATCTGGGTCATAACCACATTTAATTGAGTATGCATGAGCTTGTTTTCCTCGCTCAAGAGTGGCCAACCTCGAGCAAGCAGGGAGAATTATTCCAACTGTGTAAATATCAGGCCTCAACTTTGAGATCTGCATTTCAGAAAACAACTGCATTGTTACATCTAACTGACTGTTTTCCAGAAGACCTGCAAGAATGCTGTTCCATGTATAAATGTTTGGATGGTAACCATCTCCTTTCATCTTCTGAAGAACATATTGAATTCTTTCAATCTGGTTACTGCGAGCATAGCCTGAGATCAGAGCATTCCATGTTGGCACATCCTTCTCCATCACCTCATCAAAAGCCTTCTGGGCAGCTTTTAGGTCCTGGCATTTAGAGTACATTTCTACCAGAGCCCCGCCAACAAAGGTATCCGATTGCAAGCCCTTGACAATGGCTTGGGCATGTATCGTTTTCCCTAGCCTCGAAGAAACTGTATCAGCACAAGCAGTCAAAACACTCCCGAAAGTAAAAGAATCTGGCTCGATCCCTTCTTCCATTAACAAATTCTGAAACATGTTGAAAACTTCATCAAACATAAAGTTTCTAACGTAACCTGAAATAACCGAGTTCCATGAAATCAAATTCCTTTCTATTCCTAAAACATCCATGCAATCAAAGAGCTCCTTGGCCTTGGAGACTTCACCGCTTTCGCAATACCCAACAATCATTGTATTACAAGATAATACGTTTTTAACTGAGAATTTGAAAAAGATCTTAGCCGCACTTCCCATATCACCACACCTCCTGTACACATCAACTAATGCATTCACCACAACATGGTTAGAGATAAAATCAAGTCTGGTGATATAACCATGGAGTTGCTTTCCAAGTTCAAGCCTTTGTAATCTAGCACATGCTGGAAGAACACTCGCCAAGGTTTGAGCATTCGGTACAAGCCCTTCTACTTGCATTCTAAATAGCATCTCTATGACTTCCTCATCATAACCATTCTGGGCAAACCCTCCTATAACTGCGCTCCAAGAAACAACATTTGGCATAGAACAATCTAAAGACTTCATTTTCTCCAAAAATTCCAATGCCTCATAAACCATCCCATTAGCAGCACAAGCTGTTATAACAGAATTCCATGTTACACTATCTCTTTCAGGCATCTTTACTAAAAGTTTCTTAGCATCATCCAAGCTTCCACATTTACCATACATATCTATCAAAGCATTACTCACGTAAATATTCAAACAAAACCGAAACTTTATCACCAACCCATGCAACTGCCTTCCTAGTTCCACACTACCAAGGCCACTACAAACCTTAAACACTAAAGGAAACACAAAGAAATCCAACTCAACACCGTCGAATTGCAATCCATGAAAGAGTAAAAACGCTTCCTCAAACAGCCCATGATCCAAATACACACTAAGAATTGCTTTCCATGAATGCAAGTTTCTCACTGGCATCGTTTCAAACAAAAAGTCTGCATCTTTTAACAAACCACACCTTGCATACATTTGAAGCAACTTGGTGTCTACAAATCCATCAGCATCAAACCCAGTTTTGATTGTGTGAGCATGAACCTGTTTTCCCAATTTTGGGCATTTACAAGAATCAAGAACTGAAGCATACTTGCTTGTATTTAACGGCTTGTTGTCTAGTAGAGAGAAATTGGACTGGTTTTTTTGCTGAGAAATGTTAACCGGTTGGTGGGTTTGTTTCAGTTTCTGATAGGAAAGGACAGTGAGGTTGTGAGGAACGTTGGGGACATGGTGAAGTGGTGATGGAGGGCAAGCAATGGGTTCCAGCAGTTGGCTAGTCATTTTGGCTCATGGACAGGACTAGGTGCCCCTTCTCCTTGCAAGAAGACAGGCATGAAAAGTTGACCACATAAACATGGCAAATTGCTCAAAGGGTGAGTTAGTGATTATCTAATATGGTCCTCAAATATTTAGTTTTTGTTAATTCTAACCCTTTACATCCACGTAATAAAAGAGTGTGTTTGATAACGCAGATACTCTCTAGTTTGTCGAGTTTGATGAAGTGCAGTTTAATTGTGTTTTTGAAAAAACAAATATCATTTTTTTTAGTTTTAAATTAATTCTATAATATTTTCATATGTTAATTTTAAAGATAAAAAAATATTCTGATGTATTTCTAAAAACAATACTTTGAAAATAGATTATAAACCTCTATTTTAATATTGATACACTATTTTTTTTTATAAAAAAACGTAATTATTAAATCATACTAACAATTTATATATAAAAAAATCAGAGATCAGGTTTTTTTATATAAATTGTTGGTATGATGTAATAATTAGATTGAAAATTACATTTTATAAATTGTTACACATCCATGATCTTAGAATTATATATTTAATACTAACAGAGTGTTTCAGAGTTTAGCAACTTTTGTTTTGAATGTTTTTTTAAATTATAATTTTAAGAAAAATTAAAAAAAAATATTTGTGTCAATTTGGGTTAACCTCACAACCATAAGCATTGGATTATGATAACTTTATAGAGAAAAAACACATGAAGATCAATTCCTAATAAATCAAATGTTGAAGGATAAGATTTGAAAAAAATAATTGAAAAATAAACTAAAAAAATAAATCAACTTGAGTTAACATTCAAAAATCACAATCCTGGAGACCAGCCCCATAAAAGTATAACTTCAAAACTAATGAAGCAAAATTATATATTGATAAAATTCTAGGAGATGAAATTTTAAAAAGAAATACAATAAAAAAACTCTAAAACAAAAGAAATAGCAATAAAAAGAATATAGGCTAAATTTTATTTAAATTAATTTGGACTTAAATGCTAAGAGATGAAATTTAATTAAAAAAAGATTAAAAAAATCAAAGGATTAAGGATAAAATTTGATTAAAAAAATATATAACCAAATGATGAGAGGCAAAATTAAATAAAAAACAATGAAAATATAAAATAACTAACAATCAAAAGAATAAATATCGAATTGAGTTAAAAAAAAAAACATTTATATTTTGGCAAAAATAAAAGAAAGAAAAGAAGAAAAACATTGACTAGGGTCCAGTCATTGCAAGATCATCATCTGCATGCGCGACACCACTGGAAAGAACATGGTGAGCCACTTTAAAATGTGATGACACTACATGCGCTACCAGAATATCTTTACATTATATATTTTCAAATTCTTTATATTATACTCTTAAAATATAACTTCTGTTCATTATAGATTTAAGCCCCGCTCCCTCTAATTAAGAGCAAATTAAAGCAAATGAGGTCCAAATCTTCTTCTCTGCGACAGCTTAATTATTGATTTAGGGAGCTCGATCCCTTTGATCTTGCTACTGCATCGAGCTTTCCCTGTCAGAAATGAACGCTGAAGAAACTGCACGATGGCAGAGTGATGAGCAAGAATATCCCCAGCTTCTTCTTTATCAGACAAGCAGTTAACCAACCTCTGCTATAACAAGCTAAAAGGAAAACATACACTAAGACATTAATGCAACTCGAGCAACCTTCTTCTTCTTCTCATCAGCTGCTGTACTCTCTCTCTCTCTCTCTCTCTCTCTCTCTCTCTGTGTGTAGAGAGAGAGAGAGAGAGAGAGAGAGAGAGATGCATCCTCCCGTTGCTCTACGTCCAAGTCATCATCACAAAACTTTTGCTTAAGATGCCATTGATCTCAGGGGTCATGGCGTCCAACAAGCAAGCGCAACTGCCCTCTTCCTCCCTTTAAATTTGGGTAATATATAAGCATGCAAATTCGTCAAGGGGGTTTGTTTGAGTTTGACTGTGTATTGCATGCACATAATAACTGAGTTTTCTTTCTTTTCTTCTGAATATATTTTTTCATTTATTTACACAAATAATTTAGATTTATTTTATTTAGCTTTTTTTAACAATTTAGATTTAAAGTATCTGTGCATTAAAAAGGAAAGTTAAAGATATATTATCTCCTATTTATCCTTTCTATTTTATTCCAAACTAGCGTCAAATAAAAAGTTTATATATACATATAGATGTGGCCCATGCAGGTTTCGAACCTGCGACCTTCGCGTTATTAGCACGACGCTCTAACCAACTGAGCTAATAGGCCAGTTGGAATTCACGTTAACTAAATAATATAACAATTAAACGCCACTCTGTGAATTCTGTCAAAATATATGCCCGTCTATCGTCATCGTTGTCCAGACCTTTTAATTCCAATTGTGGTATCTCTGGATTTGTGCATGCCAAGCTAACTCAAGTTGGAGGCTGTATATGTGTGTGTGTGTGTGTGTGTGTGTGTGTGTGTGTGTGATATACACACCTCAACACAGCCATGGGAACCTTCAAGGGAAAACTTCAAACATTGATTGATGAAGGCTCTTATCATAGCATCTCAATTTTCGATTAAAAAAATTGCTCATCAAAGCATAAGCTCTATATTTCATTGAAATTGTTCAATTTGTTTTTCTGTATATATGATTTTGGCTTCCCAGTTCTTCCGATTTTAAATTTCAAGCTTCGCATTTGCCAAACGCAACCCCTGACGAGCACAGGATAACGACTATTGCATTTGACAAATAATATATGGTTTTTCAATCGGGACAAAATAAATTCTGAAAGATTTGGCCCGTGATTCTGCAGCCAGGCTAAGGAAGAGGCTGCTTAAAGTGGACAGCATTGACAACATTCTCCGTCACTGTCTGCTATGATCAAGGGTTAGGCCGCTTTCAAGTGTCCATCGTCAGCCGACATGCATGAGCTCCTTTTATTTTGTTTTTATATATAGAGGTGAAACAAGTATAAAAACATTTATAAATGAATATATATATATATATAAACCCTGATGAGGTTGCAGCGGGAATCAAAGTGGATGGGAAGAGTATTTATCTGTGAGCAATTTCCTTGTTTGCATGGAGCCGATCGGTTCAATTGAGCGTGACATTCATTAAGTTATGATGGTGTACGTGTGAAACATGAAGATATAAAAGTATAAAAAATGATGCGGTCTACGAGCAAACTTTAAATTTATCTAAAAATATCAAAAAAAAATTATATTTGGAAACACAGTGTCAAATCAATCTCTCTCGATCAAGACCATCGTAAAAAATCTACCGGTGTGAAAAAAAGAAAAATCTTGCCGCAACACAAGAACCACATATATTCTTATTCTCCCACAACCCCATTAAGAGAAAAGCGAGCTACGTGCCACCATACAACGGATTTGTCGAATAATGAACACCAATTGAATTCAAATTGCCTAAATTCACCCGATGATTCCGGGGACAAAGGCAAGTTGCCCCCTCCACGAGAAGGGTTAAAAATATTCTCTATAATCGTTACCGACACTAGTAAAGGAAACATAAACATCTGTCAATTTCTTTGACAAATTGAGAAGAAGAACAAGTTAGAAACATAATTGTTTAGCAAGTAAAGGGTCGTCCCACCTCCATTAACGGCTTTAAGGTGTCCACATTGCATATAATAATGCAATAGCAAATGTATAATCTCTCCAAGATGTGCATGCTATTTTCTTGTAAATTAATGTTGGAGTATGGTGGTGTGTTTGTTTATTTTTTTTGAAGGGTTTGCTTTGTTTAGTGGAGAAAACTATTCCCTGGCAGAGTTACCGAGGGGAATGTTTGTGGGACCTAACTATTTCGAGCTAGAGCTTCTTTGTATTTAAATATACATAGGAAAAAAAGTGGGCAAGCATTGTCTTTCATAGAATTGGAGCCAAATGCTGTGCAAATAGTTCAAATTTAGTGGCAATAATAAGAAAACTTTGAAAATAAGGATGAAATATCTTATATAAGAATAAGACATGAGCAGGTAGAAATTAAGATAGAATAGGGGAAATAAGAGGATCAAAAAGCACATTCCTAAAAAGAAGACGACCAAGTAGTAGAAGGTTGAATCATTGAAAAGAAATTGTTGTAATTCATATATTAAAAAGGGGATATGTGCATTTGACTTTGTGGCTTATGGAATTTTTTTTTCTCTATATTTAGATTCGATTCTCCGTGCATTTCTGTTACCTCTCCAATGTCTTACTTGTACATTAGCTTGTAAAGTGTTTAATGAATTCGAGAATTAGTGGTGATAGATGTTAACGGACACAACACAAACATATCATTAATTAAAAAAAGAAGGGGAATTGTAGAATTGAATCCTTGATTAGATTGATATTAGAAAGCGCAAGTGATAGGAGTTATATAAATTAAGAAGCTCTCGCATTAGATCTCCAATGGCGAGAAAGTGGCATACCATGTGGGCAAATGGCTAATGGGTCATACCTAGTCATGATCTGGTGGTTAATTATTCTCCTTCAGATCCTACTTTACTTCATGAAGATTGCTTTGATGGGTAGAAGAATCTCAAAGACCGAAATGGTGCTGATAAGACCCGACACTTCAGGACCTGTTGGCAAGCAAAAAAGCAAGAAAAAGAGAGGAGAAACACGAAAAGTGCTGTAAAGCATTGACAGCCATCATGCCACCTCACTTCAACCCCAAGAAAGTGAATAATCCTAGCAATTATGTTTATGAATGACAGAGATTTTATGTTTGTTGTTAATATAATAATATAAATTTATATTATCAATAATTATAGGATTCGTGAAATTAATTAAAATATATCAATGCAAGTTTATGTTTATATTAGTAATAATTTTGGGATTCTTGATATTAATCGATAAACATCAAAGCTGTCTAAACATCAAGTTAATAAAAAAAAAAAAGTGAATAATCCATGTAGAAACAATCTTCAAAAATCATACCACACCACAAATCCAAGTTCGTAATTAAAAATATTAACAAAACTAGTCAAATCATGTTCTAAATCATCCTCATCACAGTACAGGTTTACACACTTTGAACACTTATGTCCTAACTGAAGCTAGGTAGGTACCAACAAGTAACTCTTGACGTGAAGCCCAGAAGAGAGAGGGCGCCGGTAAGTACATATTCTCTTTGTTCTCAGTTTAAGTGATGAAGCCTACAGACTTCTTGTTCCATCCTGAAGCCATCAGCTAAAATAAGCTTCAAACATGCATCCATGGAGTCACGAGGAGTGAAGGAAGAAGACCAAGCAAGATGAGGTCAAGAAAAGGGTGGGAAAATAAGGCTAAAAATGAAAGCAAGAGAGAGAATGGAACCCTATCTGTCAGCCAGTTTTGATCCAACATAAACCCTAGCTATCTGTGTGTTAAGATCAAACACAGGGCCAAATCCATTATCTCTGTTAATTTACCATGATCCACCACTTAACATTCCATTCCAATACCCAGCTGGAGCACTATCTCTTTGCTCTCTAGTAATATTCTGCTCAAATTCAGTGTTGCTTGGAACTTGTTGCTTCAAATCCTCTACAGGAAACAAAACCCTTGCACTGCCACCAGTCTCGTGCACCCCTTGAATGTTACTATACCGATTTTCAAGCCCTTCTAAAGAAAAACTCTGGGTTGACTTGAATTCTTGTAAAGGAAACCCAGTTGAAAACATGGTGTTGTTTGGATCGGAGAGTGCTGGAATTGACATGAAAGAACTAATACCTCTTGAATTCATGGCAGTACTCTTGAGAAACTCCATATGTGAGAAATGATGATGGTGAGAGGGAGATGTTCTTGAAGGATTAGGGTTTTGATGGTGGGTTTTGTTTCTTTCAGTACTATCAAAAGGTATCTCAACAAAGTTAGACAAGTTACTATAATCGTCAGCTGATGGTGGATAAGCTTGGTTTAGATCATGACCTTCATGGATCTTAGGGTTTTGAGAAGCTGACTGGGGGAAACTCGGTTGGGTCAGATCATGAGGAAACTTCCTTGAAGAAGCAGCTGATGTTGATGGAGCGCTTGATGACCTCTTGTTCTTTCTCGAACCACCACCAACAGGAACATTTCTTAGAGATCCACCTTCAGTCCAATACCTTCTGCAATTTTTGCAGAAGTACCTTGGCTGAGAAAGACTATAGTTGTTGTAGTAACAAAATTTGGTGTTAGTGGAGTTGCACCTTGGACAATTCAAGGCTTGATCCTTCAGCGGCCTCGCCCTTCTCTCCAGCACATCAGACCTCGGACCTTCCAATGGTTTGACAACACCATTAATCCCCTGAAAGTGAAAAACCGCAGACACAAAAAAGCCATAATTTCAGGATTCACACACCACAAAGCAAAGCCCTCCTCTCAAAACTCACTCCAAATCTGGTAGCTAGACAAAGATGGAGAAAAGGGAACAAACAAGCTAGGCAAAGAGAACAAAAGGAGACTTGTTAACCCTTCGAGGATTACATGCGACGACAGGAACAAAAAACAAACTACAATAGCTTTTCTAGGTGCTTTATCAGATGGTGGAGATAAAAAGAAGTGCAGTACTTTCAACTTTCAAGAACAGATATCACGAATTGATCAAACATTAGTGGGGGCTGAGAGCCAGCATCATCTGATGGAGAAAAAAGCGAACTTTACATATACTCCCAAGCTAGTAGTGATCAAGAAAACAACATAAGAACCACCAGACCGAAAGATAAATACTATTTTAATCAGCCATGAAAATCCCAGCCCAGAAAAAGGAGAAAAGGAAAAGAACAGCATGATTATGTGTAGAGAAAAAAGACGGAGTCTCTTTACCTGCACCCACTGAGTCGCAGTATCCATGGATTAAAGAGATTTATGCAGTCTTTTGCTCGAGGAAAAATCAACAACTCTCACTTTCCAGCAGACTGGTCTTAAAAGCAAGAGATGGAAACACCTGAGACACGAGAGGGCACTTGTGGTGGCTTCCTGGGTTGGTGTACTGGCTGTTCCCAAGCATATCAAGAAATGAGTAGGGACATTCTTGTCTTTTTCCACCCTCTCGTTATCTCAGTTTTTTTCGGTTACAAAAACAAGTGTGTAGAAAGATACAAAAGAAGTACGTTCATTCAGTGTTGAATTAAAATACAGAAATATTTCTGTATATATTATTTTATTACTAAAGTAATTTAGCGTGCGATGATATTCTAGTGGTGTTTTTGTAAATCGAATTAATTTGGACATGATTTCTCGACATATGGTCAATGTTTATTGTTTTAATGGTGTCTTTATGCGCTGTACAGTGTCGTTTAGTGGGTAATTTCTGGCCAGAGAAGGAGAAAGCAACGACGATTCTTCTTCTTCTTCTTCTTCTTTGAATTCTTTATTATTCTGGTGATCTGGTCCCTGGATTTTCTCTTGTAAGAAAAATACCCTCAAAGACAATAGGAAGCAGCAAGTTTTAAAAAGTATTTTATTTTAAATTAATTATTTTAATATTCTTAGATTATTTTGATGTACTTACGGTTGAAAATAATTTATTTTTAAAAAAGATTATTTTTGATATTTTTTTTGGAAAAAAACAGTATCAATCACACTCCAAAAACATCAAGTTTTAAAAAATATTTTATTTTAAACTAATTATTTAAATATTTTTAGATTATTTTGATGTATTGATGTTGAAAATAATTTATTTTAAAAAAAATATTTGATATTATTTTAGAAAAAAAACTGTATCAACCATGTTCTAAAATAGACACTAGTTTTTTTTTTAATTTTTCATGGAAGTCTATGTGTGCCCTAGATTAAGAGGCTACACATTTTGATTAGCTTGACACAATTGACAATTCAGTGAGATACTTGAGAATGACTCTAAAGAGTTGGGATCGAGTCATGAAAGGGTCAAAACAATGGTTGAAACTTACCTTCTAAGTGACAAAAAAAAGAAGGATGAAAAATTGCACCAATAAGGCTTCTCTTTCCTTTTCAATTCTATCAAATTTCTTCACCCTGCGAAAAAATTATAGGGATATGCTAACCAGCTATTGAATGCTAGATGTGATGAATGAGCAAACACACTACTCCCTCTAGAAGAAAAAAAGAAAATTGTTAGATAATTTTACGTGTTTTTTTAACCGATATGTTCATACTAGTTTGCATGCAATTCGATTAAACCCTAGATGAGATTTCAACCTTAAACTTTAAAGAAAACATATATTTTAAATTCAAGAATTTTATGACTAGACTACCATTAAAATCTACTTATTGTTTTGTTTTTTAGCGACTGTTTGGTAGTGTGGTTATGATTATTTTTGGAGAAAAAAAAATTGTTCATAAATATATCAAGATAATATTTTTTTTAAAAAAAAAATATTTTTGATATCGGCAGATAATGATGATCTAAAAGCACCATTGTTTTTCAATTTAAAGTGAAAAATAAGATAATTTTTTCAAAACTGTTTTTGAAACGCAGTGTCAAACACTTTCTCAATGAGTTATCATCACCCCGATGACCTGTACTATGAAATTAATTGAATCTATATTTTTAATTAGTTGGAAATTAAGCTATATTATTTTTTATTTAAAAAAACTATTAAAATTGGAGAAATACAAAGTAATTATAAAAATGTATTTTTAAAAATACTTTACACCTGTTTTAAATTAAAATAAAAAAATCATCAAATTTACATTCTTGTATTTAAAAAATAGATTTCAACTATCATTAGAATAATTAAAATGAAAAAAAATCCATTGCGAACTTTTAAAACTACATATATCAAAAGGTAGGTAGGTTTTTATATCCAATTAGCTTGTTTTATAAATAAATTGATCAATTCAATCCATTTTAATCCTGTCTTAAGAAATAACACTGAATTTATAGGATTTGGCTAAAAAATAATAATTTCTGGCGTAATGGCGGCGGTGGCTCGAACCCCAAGCCAACTGGATAGAATATAAACGTGATGCTAACGTCCATTCTAGAAGTGGACCCCGCATAAGAAACGCCATGAAATATCGAAACGTGTCTATGAAGTCAGAAAAGGTAGGCCCTTCACAATCAGAAAAAAAGAATCTGCAGCTACCGTCTGATCTTTTGTTGATGATTTGAGAAAAGAATGGGTGGTTATTGTTACTTTAATCAGCAACGTCGTCATGTGATGGGAAATTTGTAGGGCCAGGAGTTGCCGATGCTCCCTGGTGCATCACACGTCATCTAAACCTTTTTTCGGGTTGGTTAATTGCCTCCTCTTATGTTATTGAACTAATTTTAAAAATATTTTTAAAATTTTTTATTTTATTATATTAATAATTTTGGTGTTTTTATAATTTTTTCATGTGATGATATCAAAAATAAAAAAAATATTATGATGTATTTCTGAACAAAAATACTTTAAAAAACAACCTCAATCATACTCTCAAATAAGTACTTAAACCTGTCGAGCAAATTAACTTAAATTGATTTATAACAATTAAAAATAATATTTCTAATTTTTTAATAAATAAAGTCATAATCCAATTAACTGGATTGTAAATTGATCTACTAAATTAATTATATTTAATTGAGTCAATTTTATATAATTTAATTTTGAAACATAGAATAGATCATGTTATATAATTAATCTGCTGGACTCGTTTGATGATATCATTTTTTAGCTTCTTTTTTTTAATTCCTTAAAAGTTGAAGACAAATTTAGTAATAAGGTTTTCAGGAATTACTAGATGCTAGTGGTCGGATTTAAAAACAGAATTTTGATGGACTGAGATGTAAACTAATTTAATTAGTTTTATTTATTTTTATTTTATTTGAATATTTGTTCAAATATATGTGACCATGGTATATATTCGGGGAACCAATTTAGGAGGCAGGCATCAGTGTTTGACTAACTTTATGTTGAAGAATTTTTTTTTTTCTTGACAAGTAATTGAGCTTAAAATTATTGAGGGTATAAGTATGATTTGATCTGGAAAATCATATACAGTTGGATCAAATCAGAGGGCCCACTTCTATGGTCTATGCTTCGTTTCCACTTCTCTCTTCGGATTTAGTTTTTTTTTTAAATAAATTGTTTGATGTGAAAAATAATTTTTTTAAAAAAAAATATTATTTTAATGTATTTCTGAATAAAAAATACTTTTCTTAATCACATTTCCAATCAGATACTAACTTGAGCAATAGAAATCAAAATTGACAAAATACTGGTCAATTTGTCGATATGAAGTATCAACAATGAAGGGACCATTGTGTATTTTGTACAAAATGAAGAGATGGAATTGAACTTGTTATTTCAAGCTTCAAATAACCCCAATTAACCAAGAAAATCCTTTAAACTTTCCAAACGGCATTAAGAGCTCTTTTTTATTAAGAAGTTCAGTCCAGTTCCTATATTCTAATAAAATGCAATTTGATCCTTTTCTAAGGGATAGTTATTCATTGGGGACCAATTGACTAACATGTTATCTATTATGGTGCAGTGCATTTTGCCCCCTGTAGTCTTCAAAGTATGCCATTGCACACATCGCATGAATTTCTCGATGTTAATGCTCTTGAATTTTCTGATTTATCTCCATGAACACATTATTTTTCCACTAAATTGCCAATAGAAACTAAGTGGATATTTGTTTTCCTTTTCTATCTAAGAAATAAATGATTAGCAATTTGTTTTTGAAAATTTAAATAAATTGAAAATTTTGCATGTTTCAATTTGTTTTTGACAAATCTAGAAGATAAGGTTGAAGTTAAACAATGTAATTTATCTTTCTTATTATTATTATTATTTTACTCTAAACTAGAATTATATGAATTATATTTTATTTTTTATTTTTTTCCTCCTCACAATTGGATCCTTTAGTGGCCGAAATGAAGGCAAGCTTCTCTTGATTTATTAGGAAATGTTGAATTGAAAGACAAGGTACCAAACTGAAAACATGAAAAAACTTTATGCCCGTTTCAAAACTTTAACTTCACTTTACAACTATTTTTTTTTTGCCCATTTGGTTTTTTTTTTCATTATTTTTTTTTTAATCTTTTTCTCTAAAAGTTCATTTCTTTTATTTTTCAATCCTAATTTGAGGTTGAAGAGAGAAAATATCAGTTGATGTTGACTATGATCACCAAAATGGTTAGCGATTTTGATTTCATTAATGTTTTATTTGATGAGAGTAGTTCCATAAAGGTGTCATTTCACCTTGAAATTGCCTAAGATAGTAGAAAATCACAACTATAAGCTAAGAAAACCACCCCAAGTTGCCTGGAATCATCGGCAACTAGAACCAAATTTGGGAAACATTTGTTCGATGGTCCCAAATCTATAACACTCAAACCAGATAAGTGACACATGAATTCAATATAGATAAGTTAATGATGAATTATTAACAACTGCAGCCAAGCACTAAACATCTTTTTAAATGTAATCATATACATGAATGGGATTTGGCCATCACTACCTAGCCTTAAATCTTCACAATTGTCTTTCTGTTTCCTATGTACAGAATAAACAAGGAAATCTAAACATCAAATGCAATGTGTGATGAAGGTAAGAGGTACTAGAAACGGAGGGGATGCAGTATAAGTAATTTCTACCTTAGATCGACGTCCACGCGTTCTGGATGCACCCTTTCGCTTTGGTTGTTGACCAGTTCCATACCGAGCTGCCCTTTGTCTCCGGCACCGAATGCATACAGTTTCCCAGATTCAGTGAGTGCAAAGGTGTGGGCATTCCAGTATATGGAATTGGTTAGGCTGATCTGCACTACTCGCTCCTTCACCTCCTTCAATGATGTTACTATCTCCGGGCTTAACACGTTGGCATGCCTATTTCCCTGAAGAAGAGAGGTTTAAACATGCTTCAGTAACTTAATCAAAGAATCATGCAAACATCAATATCCAAAGATAGCATTTCAAAATCATGGCCAAATTAAGACAACACATGAAGCATTATCAGTTTCTAATGTGGCCATCACCTTTTACGTAAAGGTATATAAAAGTGGTCACATGAATAATAATAGGTTAAGAAATCAATCTCTTTCTAAAAAATGGCTAGTTTCAACATGGAAGTAGCATACAAATCATTAATTAATATCAGGGAATTATATAGTTGGTGCTTAGCATGCCAGGAAAACATTATAAAATGTAAGCAGAGCGGGAACAGCCCCAGCCAGGGTCCGGCAATGACTGTTAAAGGAATATGGGGAAAAAAATGTATTGTTATTCTATAATAACTGCATAGAGTAATAAACATTATAGAAATTAGACCATTGATCTTGAATTTCACTTCAAGTGCCAAAATGATGGGGGTTACAGAAAAGAATTGTTCATGAGACCAGGAAATTAGGCAAGCTTTTTCACTTTTGCAGTAGTTAAGTCAAAATCTATCAAAACAAACAAACAAATAAACAGGAGGAGGCCATACTTGTACATCATCAGCAGCAGCAGCATAATGACCCAGACTAGCAGATTCACCACAACCAAATGAGTATACATCACCATCATCAGAAACCACGAAGGTTGTGTAATCCCCTGTGGCAACATTAACAGCTTTGACCTTGTTCAATGCTTCCACCACCTTAGGAACTGATTCACACTCTTCATTCCCATGGCCCAAACATCCATAGCGACCCCAACCCCATGTGCAAACCCGGCCATCCCTTCCTACGACAGCAGCATGCCATGCACCGGCAGCAACCACCATTGGCTGAAGGTTCAAATGCTGGAACTGTTCTATCAATCGGGGGTACTTCTCATCAGTTCTTGATCCATGTCCAAGCTTCCCACCCAAGCCACATCCAACAGAGTATACTGACCTGGTATACATCCAAAATATTTTACACGAAAGATGAGAACCTACTAAACTGCTGTAGCCAGTACAGTCATGACCATACAGTGATGAGACAAAATAATATATCTCAAGGGTTTTGGAATGGTTAAAGGAAATAATAAATTGTGGAAAATGGTTTCAACACTTCTTAAACAGAACGTAATTCTTATCCGGGGTTAAGAAGTAAATTCCAAGGTAAATCTTAAGTTTTTTCTTTTGCAATTTCATGATTGTAACAAAGGATGGGGTTCAATTTCTTTTGCAATTTCATGATTGTAAGAGACACTCACATGCCACTAGGTTGACAGGCCAGAGCAAGAAGGTAACAGTATCCAGCAGCAATTTGTACCACTGGAATGTTCTCAAGTGCCCCCAACAAAGGATGGGGTTCAACATCACTGGGCTCTGTCTGATGACCAAGTCTGCCATCATTTCCCCAAGAAAATGTATAAACCCTTCCTTCTCTGGACAATACAGCAGTGAAGAAATTTCCTATTGCAGCTTGCACCACAAATATGTTTTTCAAGGACTCAACCAGCTGTGGAGTTGTAACCATTTTAGTTCCTTGAGCTCCATACTCAGCTTCACCAAAGGAATCCTTTCCAAAGGCATAAACCTGCCCAGCATCACTAATCAGCATTGTCCTACCAGGTCCAGCAGCTGCATGAATAATTCGAATGCCTTGCAGGGATCTGCAACACAGCGAAGTTCCGTTAACTTTCTCTAGCAGAGCAATCACTCTTTGCATTTTCCTCAATTAACAATACATGGTGTAAGAAGTGATTGTAGAGGTTGAGCAACCTGATTTGCCGAGGACGCCACTCCTCTTCAGTGGTGCCTTGCCCAAGTTGTCCTGAGCTATTAGAGCCAAAGGAGTAAACTACTCCATTCGATGTCACAGCAATACTGTGACCAGGTCCTGCAATTGCCTGGGACCTCTCCCTCCTGCAACATGCTTCTCCAGCCAGCAAAAATCGCAGGACCAGTTTCCACGATCCCCCGCATCTTTGTTTCAAATTTTGGCGCTCTTCAGGTCCCATTGGCTTAAATATGGCTCTTTTTTGACACATATCCAGAGCAGCAAGCTCTGATATGGATAATTCATTGTCGGGGGGAAAGTTTGCTGGCTGCCTAAAGAAGGAGCATGTTGCCTGCAATATGCACAATGGAAATCAAATCAGCAGCACTATCAATTCTACCAAATAAAGAGGAGCTTCACAGTCAAGTTAAGGAAAAATATCACTTGCCTCTAGTTTTGCAAGATCTTGAGGATCCAAGTTACACGCAGTGAGAACATGAAGGACAATTGATGGATTAGCAGCTAAGGGGAATTCTCCAGGAATCAAGTCCCCAAAACAATGGCGCTGATTTCGCTGATATGTTGAAACAGAAACGGTAACAATGTCTGTGACAGGTTGATCATTGATGTTATGGTATTGTATAGTGGGGGTTCCACTTGTCGTGGAATCCATGGACATTACCAAACTATTGCAGTGCCCGAAATTTTGCAGGATAGATGATTCAAATAGCTGAATAAAAACAGACAAACAGATACCAACATCACCACATTGTAATCCAACATAGTACTAAACACTAAAACTTCTGTGTCTCATGCTAAATTTGCACAGCAAGAGAATCTCGACCATAAAGTATTTTATTATAAATCTATCCGCAAACTTCAATTCTCAAACCTACAAAATAAAAGCACCACGCAAATGACAACTCCTCCAAAGCTAAGATAAACCACAAATCTAAACTAGTTAGCATGATCATGAATGGAGATATTTTGATCAATCAACAGTGGCAGCAACTAGTAAACCATCATCTTTACATTCCAACCAAAAGAGGGTCTCAAAGTTTCAAAAAGCAAAGATTTTTCCTTGTATACAAATGGGATGCTTCCATTCGATGATCGAGTGCAGAAAAGTGTATCAAATTTCAATTTTTATCTTTAATCATCACCATCACCATCATCATGGCTGCAAATATATTAAAATTCATGATGCAGGAAATTAATCAAATCACTCAAGAAAAAAAGCTTTGGCAAGGAGTAAGAATTATACTTGCATACTGGATTTTAATATTTCAAATGGATTTTGTTTATGATCTATACAAAATTAACACCATAAAGTTCAAGAATTTATCAAAGAACCCATACCCAAATCTCAAATTCCCGGTCTCCCCTGCTTCTCTGGTTCAATATCCTCTGTTTCTGCAAACCCTCTATTTTTTTTTCTTTAAATTCTCAGCCCACGAGTCAACAAATGGAAAACAAAAGGCCCCCACAAATTTTTCCACGAAACCCCATGTTGTTACTCCTGTTTTTTCCTGATCTAGCCAGCCAATCACCAGTGAACCAAATCAAGAGGTAAGAAAAATGTTTCAAGACTGAAAGCTCTGCTTCGAATTGATCAAAGAGCAAACTGAGAAAATCTCATAAGGGAGATCAGTGGATGCAAAATACGAGAGATGATGATGATCCAAGGTTAGAAATTTAAAGGGAAAAAATGGAATTAGAAGCTAATTGAGAGAGAGGAGTAGTGGATGATGATAGAGAGGGTGAGATCAAATCGAAGGCTATATATCCTATATAAAATTCCGGGTAATTTGTATTCTTACACACACATGCATCGATATTTCACTCCTATCCCTATAGTTTAAATATTTCAATACCATCCTTGCCTTTTTTTTTAAAAAAAAAATATCCAGTCAAAGTTGGTATTTGACATTGCATTTTAAAAATACTTTTAAATATATTTTTAAAAATAAAATGAAAATTATTTTAATATATTTTTAAATAAAAAATATTTTTAAAAACAAACCCAATCACACAGACAAACACTTAGTATTTCACAAAACCGAATCATGAATTGTAAGGATTAACCTACCACAATAAAAATATTATATATTTTTAAAGTTTAAATGATATTATTATTAATTGTTTTGATCAAATTGGATTTTTATTGAATTAACTGGATTAAGTCTGCATTTAATATAATTGGCATGGTTTCGCTTTTAAAAAAATATTTTTTAGATCATTTCCATATATTGATATTAATAATAAATTTTAAAAACTAATAAAATATTATTTTAATTTATTTTAAATAAAATTACTTTAAACAACAACCACTATCATAATATAAAACACTACGTAACTCTCATTCAATTTAATTTGAAATATAATCTTGTTCAAGTCAGCTTTAATAATAATGATTTCAATCTAATATATTTTCTAAGATTTCTATTTAATAATATATTTAAATTACTTTTGAAAATGATTTAAAAAATTAAAGTCCATTTAGGTAAATATATTTTTATAAAAATACTTGTTCCCTGTCACGAAATATTTCAAAAGACTAACAAAAATACAGTATCTTTACTGTGTCCATTTTACATTTTTCAACTTTTATTTCATTTTTCTATATCAAATTCACACATATATAATAATATTTAAAACACGACTAAAAATCAAAAGAAGAAATTTTAAAATCCAAATTCGAAAAGTAATTTATTTAACTTTGGGGTAATATCATCATAATTCCTGGAAAGTAAAAGGGCTGACATAGGAAATATTAAAAGAGTAGTGGAACCTTAATGTATTTACATGGGATAAAAGAAATGGAGATAACTAATATATATATTTATATTATAAAGTATTTTTAATTGAAAAAACATTCAAATGTTTTTTTTAACATTATAATAATTAAAAATATTTATGAAAATATGAATTTAATATTTGTTTTCGATAAAAAAAATATTTTAAAACAATTTAAATAGCAAAAACAAACGTGAAGAGCCAAGGTGAACGGGAAATATGGAAACCCATCGAGTCAAAAAGGAATATCCATTCATGTTAGCATGGCAACCAAGTAAAACTAATCCAGCACGCAATAGTGAAGTGGCCATGTTTTCTTTTCTAACAAGTCATCGGATGTCTAGGGTTCATTTAATGGGTTTGAATATCCCTCACAATTTTTTAAATTTTGTGGAATAATAGATGTGGAATCTTTTTAAAGACTAAGATGGATCCTCGTTGATAAATAGCTTTTGAAGTCATGGGAAAATGTTTTATTTGCTTAATATTCAAGAATAAACAGAATATATATATATATATATATATATATAGGAATTTGTTGATTGTAAGTATGAATATATACAGAAATATAAATATTAACTTGTATTTTAAAGTGAAATTTATCATTATAAATTTCAAAAGACGTGCTGGACATGTCTCTTGTAACACAATTTATTTTTTTCTTCCAAGAAATCCTTCCAATCAAATATTAATCCCAAATTGTTCCTCATTTTTTCAATAAAGAATCGTGTGTATATATATAAGAAATCATTGTCAATAAACATCTCACCGCTTCAACTTTCAAGAAAATAAGCAAATTTTTATAGCGGCCTAGTGAAGAGTACTCGTGGAAATAATAATAATAATAATAATAATAATAATAATAATAATAATAATAATAATAATAATAATAATAATAATAATAATAATAATATAGGAAAGTATTATGAAACAATGACGGCATATTAATTAAGAGAATTTTATTTCACCATGTATGATAGCGTTACGTAATCTAAATTGGAGACCAAACATGATAATCTAAGTTAAATCTAATAACTTGGTAAAATAAGTTACAATGGTCAACTCAATTATTAGCATGTTTGGCACGCATGTGTTCATCTTTTATATATATTAAAAAATAACTATTATTACAATATCAAAAAACTCCATAACTTGTTGGATTTAATTTGGGAGGAAGAGATTATTTAGATTGCTTTTGAAAGTGTTTTTTGTTCAAAAATGTTTTTAAATGATGTTTTTGTTTTAAATATTTTTAAAAATTATTTTTGAAATATAATTTCAAAAAAAAAAAAGCCATAGCAATTTAGACACAAGCTATAGGCATGTCTCCCCTCCTGGAAAACTGGAATGCCACCCAAGGTTTCTCATGATCGAGTAAGCGTCAATTCAGTAACAGCTTGTAACATAAGGGTTGCCAGTTGCCACTGTTCAGAAACCTTGTTTTTTTTAATGCAGGAAGCTGCATATTCACACAATTGACTCTGCACTCCGCCTATAATCTATTGTCTCGACCAGCAGGAACTCGATCGATCCAATTGTTTGACCAGGTTCCTCGAAGATCGTCTGGGTTAATAACATGATGATTTATGAGCTGTGATTGTAGGACAAGCAAAGTGCAAACAACGTAAACGTGTTGTTCCTGGTCTTGTCTGTAACAGAGCTGACACGAATGATTCCAACAAATGTTGTTGTGTGTGTGTGTGTGTGTGTTTGTGTGTGTGTGTTTGTGTGTGTGTGTGTGTGTGTATAACAGAGCTGACATTAATGATTCCAACAAATGTTGTTGATATATATATATATCACTTACTCTGAGCTTGGTTTTGCTTGCTCATGTTTTGTTTCCTGTTCTTCAACTTGTGTTCAAGGGTAGATGAACCCTAATATAGATCAGCGGGGAAAGTTAATAGCTGCTGCTTTTGTGAATGTAGAAGATATGTTTAAAAGCAAATTTCTTTTCTTGACTATATATATATATATATGCAAACAACAAGATTGATGACATTGAGAAAATTGATTTAAGTGTGGAGAGATATAGTGAAGATTATGAGTCAACTGCACTTATCATGACTAAAATTAACAAAAAAAAAAAAAAATTTTATAAATCAATGTAGTTATGTACTGGGATAATATTTTATTTTATTATTATTTTTAAATGTTACTCTTCAACATTTCAATCTTTTTTAAGTTTATTTTCTTTTAATTTTAACTTTCAATACTATTTTGAAAATTATACTTTATAGATTTTTTTTAATTTTCTTTCTATGCATGGATTTTTTTTATTTCAACTTCAAACATTAAATTATTTAATAATTATCTTTTATAATTTGTTTTAATTTGTTTTTTTTATAAAGCTGTTACAGTCTAATAACCTAGATAATAAATTTGACAGGTCAATCCGAATTAATTCAATATATTATTGTCTAAATATTTGAAAAACAAATGTCATTAAGCACAGTACCAATTTAACATTTTATAAAACAGCATCTAATTTACGCGTCTATAATTATTATTTTTAACAGCACAATATATTTTTTTTACATTGATTCCACCACAAGACATCGCAGGAAAATAGCTAGACTTCTTCTAAGAACAAACATGATAGGCAGTATCCATTTTTGAGCAGCTGCTTCACAGTTAAAATCAATCAGTTTGCATGAGAGTCATTGTTCTTGCGGGTTTCAACTTCAAAATTAAATCTTGCTACTTTTCTTGCTCGAAAATAGTAACTGGGATTACGTTTCCGTAGCAAAGGGACATCACAGATCTTAGATGAGATGGTGTGAGAGTTCTTTTAAGGGGTGTGCGTGCGTGCGTGTATATATATACATATACATATGAATGATTAGATTAGATTATTGAATATGATTTATATTAGTCTTTCACAGCCCAGTAAAATGGATATGAGACTTGCAGATTATTATTTTAACAGAATTAATTATTCCCAATATATAAACTATATTTTAACAACCATTTTCACCAGTAATTCAATCTTTGTGCCGCTCGTACAGCCATTTGGAAGCCTCGATTTTGATCTTATGTTTTGTTTCTCTCTGGGAACAGGCTTGATCATCTAAATTTGATTCAAATGATGTAATTTCTTTTCTGATCTGACCACTTGCCGGCAAAGTTTCAGGTGAAATAGCCAGGAGATACATCTTATATCTGGAGATGCGCTTGCTCGGATGAAAACAAAACAGTTTCTGCACTGCCAGATGGTCTGGTTTCCTTTTGAGTGAGATAATCTGATCTACCCATAGCCATAGTTGTTAATACCGTTTTGTTTTTCCAATTGGAGTGAAATGTTTTGGTTTTGGAGTGTTTCGTCTGTTTCGGAGTTGTACTGTTTGTGTGTGTATGTGTATTCAACAAAAATTAGTTCGAATCCAAAATATAAAATTATTTAGAATTGTGCAATTGAATCTAAAAAATACACAATAAAATGATTTTTTTGAACAAAATTATAAACATATATAATATTACGAGAATATCATCATCAATCTCGCAAGATCATTACATCTTTGATTGCTCTAAAATTATAACATAATACATATAAATATATCAAGAGACTCCTCGTAAAATTTTATCATAATCTAACGATATATGATTGATATTGTAAAATTATTTATCATTTTAAAAAAAATACTATTTGGCCAAAACACAACGGGCGGAACCGAAACCGGTACGTTTCGGGCGATATTTGGCTGAAAAATCCAGAACAGACCAGAATTTAAACCGAGATAAAAACGATATTGTTTTGTCTTGTTTTTAAACTAGTACGAAACATTTCGACTGTTTCGGTCAAAACAGAACAAAATTGACAACTATGTGCTAATATTAAATTAAAAAATAGTATTTTTAGATTAATTTTATGTTCTAATATTAAAAATAATCATTAAAAATAGATAAAAATATTATTTCAATATATTATGAATAAAAAAATATTTTGAAAACATTCTTAACTAAAAACAAAATAGAAACTCTCGTAGCCCGATATGCAAATGAGCCGGAATCCTTAAAGCTCAAACCAGTAGTACCATAGCTAGAAACCTGAGCCCAATAGCACAAGTCATCAAGTCAAAGGCCCAATTTATCACTACTTGTCATTTGCTCCCTCCCCTTCATGATAACAGGATCTATTTAAATTTTAATTGACGTTGAAAAAAATAATTTTTACGTTTTCGATTTAATCCAGAAATTTATACCGATCAAATCCAGTTTTTTTTATTTCTTTATCATAAGTTAAGAGCTACCTATTTTTTTGTATTGAATCCCACATGTAATTGCATTTCAAAGTTTGATTTTATAAAAACTAAAATTATATATATATATATATATATATATATATATAATTCATCTTGTGTGTAGAAATTTATATTATAATATTTTTAACCAAGCATTTCTTTAAATATATATTTGAAATCACAACATAAAATATTTTTTAAGACAATAACTGCAAAATCTATTTTAATATCAAACACACATTTGTTATGCCAAACTAGTCGTTTGATCTCCTTGAATTTCATGAAAATAATCTTATTATTACTAAAATTAGAACAAACAATTAAAGCAATATAATATATTAGGAAAACAATTAATAGTAACAAATTAAGTAATTTGCAAATTATTTTCCTTTATTGGGCCTAAGAAAGCAGAACAAGGAAAACCCAATCCTAGAAAACCTAACCCGCGCGCCAAAACCCAATTTCCCGCGAAATCAAAAAAACCCGCCAAACACTCTCAATGGCTCCAAACTCAACCCTTAAAAAACCCACATGAAAATCCTCCTCTCGACAGCAAAAATGGCACTCAGAAGCAAGAGAAGTCAAGCTCCAAAGCCAATATTTAGATCCAAAGCTCCTGCTGCTGCTGATTATAGTGATGTTTACTGCGAAAGATGTGGGTCAGGAGAGTCACCAGGAGAGCTACTTCTCTGTGATAAATGTGATAAAGGGTTTCATTTGTTTTGCTTGAGACCTATTCTTGTTGCTGTTCCTAAAGGGTCTTGGTTTTGTCCTTCTTGTTCCAAGCAAAAGAAGCCCAATTGTAAGTTCATCCTTTTGTTTAAAAATGTCTTTTTTTAGTTTTTTATGTTTATTTTATTTTATTTTTGGGTTTTGTGAAATGGGGGTGGTGGATTTTGTGATTTAGATTTAGTTTTTAAGGGATTTTATTTGTGGGGGTTTTCTGTGAAACTAAATTTAAAATTGTTAACTGGAAAGGAATGATAGAAAAAAATTAGGAAGTAAAAATTGTATTAGCAATTGTTTTGCACTCGATAATCTTGGAATTGCTAGTCTCTTGATGATATTAATTGCAAAAAATAATATTTTTTGGTCGATTGTCTCAAATTATTGAATTGTTTTTTAATGAGCAGCATTTCCTCTTGTTCAAACGAAAATCATTGATTTCTTTCGCATTCAACGGTCCACAGAATCGATTCAGAAGCCAAGTCAAGGTAAACAAATATTATGGGTTTATGTTTTGTATTTTGATTGATGTGATGGTGTTAGTTACCGTGTTTCCTATGCTGTTTTTAGATATTCAGAAGAAGCGAAAGCGGTCTTGTAGTTTAGTGGTGTCGAAGAAGAGGAGGAAGTTGTTGCCATTTAGTCCGAGTGAAGATCCTGAAAGGAGATTGGAGCAAATGAGATCACTAGCAACAGCATTGACAGCCTCGGGGACGGAGTTCAGCAATGAACTAACCTACCGGCCAGGCATGGCACCGAGGTCTGTGAATCAGTCAGCACTTGAGAAGGGAGGAATGCAGGTAAAAAATGGGAAAGCAATTGTTTTAAATTAAAACATAAAAATATATTTCAGCGCTTGCCTTGTGAGTTTGTTAACATTAGGGACATGGGAGTGTAGTGGTTTTGATGTTTAATTCTGATATATGGCTTTAATATCAACATATATATAAGGCCACCTTGTATTGTAGGCATATTGCTTGCATTTGACATGAATGGCCTATTTTGCAATGTCAATGGGTATGGTTATGTAGATTGTTGCAATGATTTCATCTTCTTAAGGATGGCTTTACTGGCTTCTCGTTACCTGTATCTACACTTCAGCAGCTGAGCTGAAATTACTATTTTATAGATGCGTAGGCGCACATGTATATAATTGGGTAATAGTCTCAAGGACCTTCCTTTTTCTCTACATTAGAATGGTAGTTTAAAAAAAATTGAGTGATTTGTACTATTGGCTAGTTAGCTGTTTATTGGTTCATAGAGTCCAGGTTTATTGAAATTCAAGTATGATTACTGTGCAGGTATTGTCAAAAGAAGATACTGAAACCTTAAATTTGTGCAAAAGGATGATGAATAGAGGGGAATGGCCTCCTCTCATGGTTGTTTTTGATCCCAAGGAAGGGTATGTATATATAGTATCCGACCTTGTTCTCATTGTGGTTAGTAAATTTGGATCAGTGGTTCAGTATACCTCTTTGATTGTAACAGTTTCACAGTAGAGGCAGATAGATTCATAAAAGATTTAACGATTATAACGGAGTATGTTGGAGATGTTGATTACTTGAAGAACCGGGAAAACGATGATGGTGATAGCATGATGACATTGCTCCATGCTGATAATCCTTCACAAAGCCTTGTCATATGTCCTGACATGCGTGGGAATATAGCTCGATTTATCAATGGCATCAACAATCACACACAGTAAGTTCATCCTCAACATTGAACTTTGTCTCTATGCCATGGAAAATCCTTTGGAATTAAAAAATGATCTTACAAGTTTTTTACCTGGAAGTTAGGCAGACTGCGTGGCATATTGAGTAAATTTCTTACATGTTTGGCACAAAGTTTATCATTAAGTAAGTGAGGCTGATATTAGAGTCTTATTGATCATGCTGTCATGAGTTCAAATCTTACCACCCTATTCTATTTGATAAAAATCAAGCACAAGATAATATGGATTTGTTCAAGTTTCAAGTCCAAAGAGTTTTCTCGAGAAGGATATTAAAAAATAATATAAATCATATTCTGGAACCTCATCTAAAAACTTTAATTTTTAGGTGAGATGACAGTAATAACATTTTGCACCAATCTTCTGTGCATATCACTTGATCGTATATCATGGCGGCTGGAGGTGCCATGAGAGTGTAATCATAGAGAACACAACATAGAATTGTTAATTGTGAATGTCTCTCAACTTTAGCTCCTTCATTTTGCAAAACACTGAAATAAGTCAGGATAAATGCATGAACACATATCTTTCTAGTATGCCAGTTTAGTTTTTTCCTCTTGCAGGAAGCCTTTCAGTTGTAAACAATCCAAGTCTTGCATTTTCCATTTCATTTGTCAGACTGGATTTTGAAAACAGTTATAACTTCGGTCCACTCTCATAAGAACCTCATATCCTTCAATGCAGAGAAGGGAGAAAGAAGCAGAATCTAAAATGTGTGAGGTATGATGTCGATGGTGAATGCCGGGTTTTGCTGATAGCCAACAGAGATATATCAAAGGGGGAGAGATTATATTATGACTACAACGGATATGAACACGAGTACCCAACAGAGCATTTTGTTTAAATTCATTTCTATTTGATTTTACAGTAAGTTAACAGTCATCGACTAACAAGCTAATCAGATGTTGTAGTCCTTCCAGACATTAGTGAATTATGTGATCATTGAAGAAATAAATGCGAAAAGGTTCCAACTTTTGAAATTCTAAGCACTTGTGCATAATTTTTGAAGCATCTATCGGAAGAGCAAGCTTGCCTTGCCTGGAGTGAAAGACAGCTAGGGTGAAGAAATTTAGATATTTATACTTTACACTGAACTTTGAGTATTTATATCAGTATTTATTGTTCTACAATTGTTTAATATTCAACAATGTGTGTGTGTTAAATGCTCTATATATAGTTCTATAATACAAATATATATTTTATGCTAATGAACCTGGGATTCAATAATACAAAATTCCAATGCATCAGTACTCGGAAGGCTAATGAACTTGGGATTCAAGGACTTGGTTGTGATCTTGACATTGTTTAGAGATAAAATTGATATGGAATCAGTATGATTTATATTATTTTATAATACATTCTCTCAATTAAAATTTTTTTAGATTTAAACTTAAATTTAATTCAAACTAGAGATCAGATCAACAAGGTTCTGACATTTCTTTAAAAATCATATCATTCTAAAAATTTATATTAAACTTGATATCGACTATGGAAAAAATCCAAAGATATCAAACCATATCTACATGTGGAAAAGAAGATTAGGGCAAAGGGATTATTGTCAAATCAATCAGTGGATTGAAAAGGACTTTTCTGACCCTCCACAGCTAGTCTTTCAGAGCTGGTAACCAGGCATCTGACTCCATAATGGTAATTCTGGCCTCCTGCTTGGCACCTCTGATAAGCCAAGGACCTGGAGGCCACAAAGTTGAGCATTTCAAGAGCTGTATCATTACAGCAAAGTCCCCAGAAAACCTTCCATTTGGAAATATCTGTACGGGGCTCGCATTCAATGCCATCTAATCAATAAGATAATGGCGATTGACAGTGAAGTTCTTGCAACACCAGTACTAAGCTGTACAGACGCAGCTATCACTGTCAGAACAGAACACAACATGTCAACACACTTCCCTGCAAAACTTATGATCTTTCGATAGATTTAGGACCACCCAATGGCTTCTCAGTGATATGATTATCTCAAGAATGGTCCAAAATTAGGGTCTGCCATGATCATGGTAGCTGGCTAAAAATATTTCTCCCGTGGAGAGGATGGCAGGAAAAAATAGGAAGATCTGAACCAGACGCACTCCCACGATTGTGGTCCTGCGCTCACACTGCATCCCGACAATCTGTGAGGCTGTCATCAGATCATGGATCAGATGCACCCCCACAATTGTGATCCAACCAGTGAAACAAAAATAAGTACTTCTATTAGGGTTTTACGACAAGGTATTAAGGTCAAGCCAAGCAAACATACAAGTTACCAGAGATTCCCATCAAAACTCGGATCCCAAGAGAGGGCTTCTAGGTTTTAGTGTCCTAACTCCTAACAGAAATGGCATGGTCATACATCTAAGCTTCTCAGGTCAGTAAAAAAAGATGGGAAATTCAATTTGCGTCAGAAAATATTGTAATTTTTCTCAAAATATTGCATGCAGGAACCCTTATCCAGCTCCCAGCTCACTGAATTTGGCATCGGCTTTCAGTTTCAAAGATGGGGGAAGAGTAAGTTTTGAAGGTCATGCATCGCCATTTTTCATTGAAGATGGAAATGGGCAGTGGGCACCCAGAATATTAAAAAATATTCAGAGAAAGTCAGCCATGGAAGACCCACCTCGCACTAGCTTGTTTGGTGGAGAACTGTCCTACAGTACTCATATTTCAGCATTAATCAACCTAGTCTTGGTACCATGGATGATATGAGACCAATCAGCACAGATATCATCATCATCACAATCATATTTTCCACTTCCATTTTGAAATTATATCACATGGCTCTTTTGCTTCATGAAAATTGCCGGTCTTTTTTGTCCAAGATTAACTATATGGTTTCAAAAACGTTTTTGAAATAATTTGAAATTTTATTTTATTTTTTATTTTAAATAAAAAAATTTGGTTTTTTTATATCATTTTTATGTCCTAATATCAAAAAAATATCATTTTATGTAATTTTAAATAAAAAAACACTTTAAAAAATTACAATAACTACACTTCTAAATAGAAACAAATAATTAGTTATGTAAAAATCAAATAATTAATCCTTCCAGTTTCAAAATACAAGAATTATATTTTATTTGATTGTCAAATTAAACATAAAGAATGATTAAGAATTAATCATAACTATGTATCTACCTTTGTGTTAGTTGATAAATGAATTTAGAAATCTAAATGGTTTGTAGGTTTGGCTTTTTGTATGCCCTTGGAAAGATCATAGATGGATATGGTCAGTCTATTTTTCATCTTGTTGTTACATGACATTAACTATGGTGATCACAAATGGTTAGGATTTCTTGTTTTGTTGTTGTTGTTGTTGTGGTGGTGGTGGTGGTGGTGCACATAACATCAAATGATGAGTTTTCCTTCTAATGGATAATCATAAATTGACTGTGATGTTTATTTTATATTTTTAAAAATATGATATTATTATTATTATTCTTTCTTAGATAATAATGAAAAATTCTAGAATTTGGCCTTATGGGTACAAACAAAAAAACATATTTTTAATTAAGGAGTTTTTTTATAAAAAAAATGGATTTTTTTACTAGACCTAAAAGAAAACTTAGTATTTTTTAACAATGGATTTGTATCTTATAATGTAAGTTTATACCTTGATATTAGATAAAATTATTGGAGAAACATGTGAGAGACCCATAAATAATTTTAAATTAGAGATTTTTTTGGAGCTATTTAGAAAAGATACAAAAAGAAAGAAAACAAATATTGCTGGAATATTAGTAGGTACCCTTCACTAAAAGTCAAAGGCTTAGAAATTCATCTTATAATTGTGTTTAGCAAACAAGCTTTCCAAACATATTTTTTTTCAAAAAAAAACTTTTACCCAGTCAAACATGCTTTTATTTTAGAAATGAGGTCGACTCAACCATACAGACTAAGCTTTCTAACCTAAGATCCAATCCCAAAAACATAACTTAAAATGGACTTAGCCCAACAACACATGTTAGGAATATCAAAGCTTAAAACTAAATAAAAATTTTAAATCAAACAAGGTTACTAGTTAGAATTTGATTAAAAAAACACAAAGAACATGACAAGAAACCTAGAAAACACGAACTCAATTTCATATCTGATTTTATAAAATTAAAGGCAACAAAAAATTCACAAACATAATTCAAATAAAGTTTCAAGCCTAGAGTAACACAATAATCAACCAAACTTCACGATCATTCAATTTTTTCATGAAGAACAAAATGAAAGAATGGAAGATAAAATGGCATGAAAACAATGCCCTTGAACTATAAAGACCCTATATTAATGATGAAAAAGCATGTACACATATATAATAATCATCAATCAACCAAAATGACACATAAATCAACAACTTAAGTCAATATTCATAGCAAGAGTATCGACCTAGAAAAACTATTAAACCCAAAAAATGCCCAACAAAGACTAAATCCAAGATATAGACTTAAACTTGGAAAAGAAATTAAAATTAACAACCAAAGCTCAAGCATGATAAAAAATAAAAAAAACTTGGCTTTAACCATCAAAACAACAAGAAAAAAGGAATCACATGCAAAACAGTAAGCAAAGCAACTTGTTAAAGACATGATAACAATCGAATGGTTGTGAGTTGAACATTTAGTTAATGTCTAATGATAAAAGAGATAGATGATGAGAAGAAGAAGAAAGAAGACAAGTTTCATTTTACTTTTTTTAGAAAATACAAAATTTCACTTCAAAATTATCATAGAAACATATTTATTTTATGTCCATGTCTCTATCTCTATCTTTATGTTTTCAAATAAATATTTTTTTTGTCTTTTCTATTTATGTCCCTTGTACCCTTAGACATCAACCACACACAATAGAAGGAAGTTTTTCCATATATGCAATTGATCATGTTACAATCGTAATTAGAAAACAACTCATAGAAAATAATTGTAAATCATCATGATTAACAAACTAATATTGTAGAAGAACATGTATAATTTTTCTAATAAAACGATTATAATCTATAAGAGCCAAACACTTAATAGTATCAAAAAAGGTTAGGTGAGAGCACTTCAATTGTCGGCCATAACACATTACCTATTAATGAATAGACTTGAAATCAAAATGATTGAGATTTATATTATTATAATACAAAACAAAACAAAAATATCATACTTACGGCATCTTGTTGTCCAAACTAGAGAAAAAGAAAAAGAAAAAGAAAAAGAGAAATTCCATGTTCCTAATATTTGTTAGCAAAACATGCCCACATGGCATTCATGTGCATGAAAACCATTGTAGTCCTACGTGCTGTAATGACAAGATTTGAGATTTGTAATGCATACTAATTTCAAGACGTGTATTTATTATAAGATTTTGAAATAGTTAGGATTTTATTTGTTTATCTAAATTTATAAAATATATTTTTTAAAAGATGTAATTTTTTTAATCCAAAAAACAATATTGTACCATGACGAGACTTCAAATCGAAATTAATTAAGCTATTCGAGACTTGGCAAATAATCCTTGAATATTTATTATTATACTCGGCCTAAATTAACTAGCTAAGACGGACTAGATTCTTTTTAAAAATGTAAATAGATATTAACTTGGTCAAATCCTAACGACTTTATAAGCTAAACCATTACCCACCCACGTTAAAATTCATTTTTTTTTAAATAAATAAAACAAAATCATTTTAATCACTCGAACTAACTTTTCTAATCCCAGTAATAAATTGATCCGAATTCAATTTTTCTGGTACAGATATGAAACCTTTCAAAAATCAAATCACTGTATTCTATGGGAAAAAGATAAAAAAAGAAGTTATCAGAGTCTTTCAGCTTAAGCTATTAAGTGAGATAGTTTTTTCACATGGCATCAGAGTCTCGTTGACCCAGCGGTCACGAATTTGAATCTCATCACTCCCATTGTATTTGATGAAAATCAAGCACAAGATAGTATGGTCCTGTGCAAGTTTTAAACCCAAAGTGTTTTCATTTGACGGTTTGAGAATGATAATTAACAAATAACATAAAAAAAAGTAGAAAAATCATCATAATCAATTTATGGACGATCGACAAGGCCTTTAGATTAATTCCTTAAATTTATAAAACTGATATAATTTTAATCTCGATTGACACGAAAGTAGTCGTAAAATATATTTACTCCCTTCATGTTAAAAAAACAAAAATAAATAAATAAATAACCATGGCCTAACGCATGTCATATCCAGCTTTAAACAAAGTAATATTAAATCAACCACTCTTGTTCAATAAAACAATGACCGAACAAGTTTCCATGAGACAATGATGTGGTCGATTCATCTCAAAAGTAGAAAAAAAAGAGTTAAAAAAGAACAATCATGCTGAGGGTTTATCACCAAACCTTGAAGTAAATTGTTTGATAAAAGGAAACAAGCATGCCTTTTGCTTTTGACTTTTTTAGGGTTTTGTAGGGCTCTAACGAAGACATAAACCTGTAAAAAGTCGATTTAATTATTATTACCAACTTAACCTGTAAGTGATTTTGCTCTTACAATTACCCTATAAAGTGTTTGTGTTTCTTTAATTTAGCTAGTTAGGTACACCTTTTAATCATGGTCGTTCATGTTTTTTTTTTATATAATTTTAATGTCTTTTTGCTAAAGTTATTAAATAGATTGAAAAAGTTATGAATTCGATGAATTAATCGATTTACTCTACGTGAATTGATAAAATTAAAATGATATGGTTGAAAAACACACTTCAAACTAAGCTTAAACTAAATATTAGATTGATTTGTTGAATTAATTCATCACAAGATCAAATGATTTTTGTTACAACAAGTGATATGATAATGTATCATCACTTTGGTTAGACTATTAATGGAAAATACTTTATATTAAAATAATTTTAGAACTGTACACGATCAAGTGGTCAACTTTCTCTTGATACATGCATATTCCAGCAGAATTGTTTTATATTTTATTTTCCATTCATTGGATGGGGTCCCTCATGGCATCCACCCACCCATCTACAGCTACAAAACAGTAATCACAAAGGTTAATAAATAATTATGAGAAGTTGATAAAATTATATGATTAATTATTTGATTTCTTTTTTTTTTCTTTTCTAATGATAGTAATTAGTCACTTTTATAAAAAGAGTCGAAAGGATAAAAAGAGGACTCAAATCTAATTACAAGCTCACTGGTATTGCATTTGTTTTTCATTCATTATTTTTAATTTTTTCCAAATATTAATAAAGAGATCTGGAATTAATGAAAGAAGAGCTAAAGTACAAAAAAATTAGTTTGCATATAAAAAATTAATCTCTAAAATATATTGTTATTTAAAAAAACAAATTGGTACTCCACAATTTCTTCTACTTTGTCAATAAATTTACTTGTGAAAAGTTAACGAGACAACATCGTGGTAACTAGAAAATATTGTAGTGAAAATTAGTTTTTTTTTTAAATTAATAGTGAGATTTCCTTAGTTTTATTATTGTTATTATTATCATTAAATGGTATCATGTGATCCTAACTAACGAGGGAGAGTCACCCTCTAATTATTGATGTGTTTGGAAAATATTTTTGAAAAAATTAAACAAATTATTTTTATTTTTTATTTTTAATTAATTGTTTTTGATGTTTTTAAATTATTTTGATATGTTAATATGAAAAAAAATAAAAATAAAAATTATCATTTTGACAGCTTTTAAAATAAAAAATATTTTTAAAAACAATCACAATCACACTTACAAACAATCACTTAAATAAATACATATAGCTCTAGAGAATCCAATCAATTATTATTAAGAAACATGCAGAAATATTTTTTAAAGAATATGGGGCCCATTTGGTGATGATCAAATATAAAAATTGAACCTGAAATCATAATAATAATTACTAGTTTATCTCCAGCCACGAAAGTTTTGTGGAATGTGAAGAAAAAATTTATGGTTTTGCGACATGATAATTCAAATTTAAAGGATTTTAACCCATTTCTCTTCTTAGCTTGATTTTTAAATCAAATTATATGAGAATAACCTCAACAAGTTGGCATATTCCAAGAAAATATTCAATGAAAACAATATATAATTCATCAAACCCACGATCAAAGTTATAAACTCTAAGAAGTTGAATTAATTAATTTTATTATATGATAAAAATATAAAAATATTCATAATTAATAAAAAAATTAAATGATAAAAATTAAAAATGAAAATATAAAAAATCAAATGGTCAATAAAAAAACCACTTTTTTTTTAGGAGATGCATGTTTGAGCTATTTGATTTTGCTTTTAAGAAAGTATGTATAACTTGTCGTCCACTTTGTTTTAAATCCTCTATATTCTATAGAATAAAAACAAATTTACTTCCACTATGAATCCAACCTGCGAGACATTACTCTCACTCATTATCACTAAGTCAGAAAATAATATAAATCATATTATGCAGTCTCACTAACAAGTTTAAATTTTTAGGTGAGATGGTTCTTTAATATAGTATCATAATCTTATTGACCCAGCGGCCATGAGTTTGAATCTCACCACTCTTATTCTATTTAATAAAAAAAAATTAAGCACAAGGTGATGTGGCTTGTGCAAGTTTCAAGCCCAAAGAGCTTTCACTTAAGGGAACGTGTTAGAGAATAATATAAATCATATTATAGGATATCACTTAATAAGGTTAAGCTCTTAGATGAGATGATTCTTCAACGATACAAAGTTGTTGACCAAACATAAACAAAATATATATAAATAGTTAAACCAATTGCAATATTTTAATTGTATCTATAATTAATGCCTTATCATAAATTAAAAAAAAAAACAAATAAATTACATCCCTTTTTACCATCTTCTGCTTCTTGATTGCCAGGTAACAATAATTCTTTGTCGACCAAACAGTCTAGCAGTCTAGCTAGCTACTATGAAAACAAAACAACTTCAAATAAATTAATGAAAGAACAAAATTTCTATTGAAAAATATTTTTTTACTTTGACCTGAAATGCCCGATGATGTCAATACCTCAAAAAGAATATCAAATGCTAAAAAACTCTGTGGATGGAAAATATAATGATTGTTTAAGTATCTATGGTAAGAAACTGAAAAACAAAATATTAAAATAAATTCAAGACGATATTTTAAAAATAATATATATAATTAGAAAAACAAAATTTATTAAAATAAAATCATGACGATATTTTTTTATAAAAAATAGTAAGACAATAGTATATTAAATTGATTCAAATTAACTCAAGTTAATATGTCAATTTTATGATATATATAATGAGATTATGATAACTTCATACAAAATAAATAAAAAATCATATTGAAACTCAATTTTTAATTAATTTAATGTTAATTAATAAAATTAAAAGGACAACAAACAAAAAAAAAACTTGACTTGACTTAAACCATAAAGCTATGATAATCTGATAGAAAGTAAATCAAAACAAATTATAAAGTTTATTCTTAATAAATCTAATATTGAAAGATGTAATTGAAAACATCAAATAAAAAAATAAAAGACACGAGCTTCATAACTTTCTTGGTCTTCTTTCTATGAGGTTTTTTTTTTATTTCATCATTCAATATTTTTTTTAATGTCAGATCATTGAAAAACAAAATCTTTATTGATTATATGATGATGGTTAATTTTATTAGTATAGAGTCCAAGAAGAAATCTTTACACACTATTGATATTAGTATTTAAAATTAATTTAAAAATACCCAAAAACATTTAAGTGAAGCAAGGAAAAAACTAATTTTTTAAAACATGAAAATAAAATAGATTGAATATATATATATATAAAGAAAGAGGAGGAATCAAAACTGACTTGTGTAAACCATGCTCAGACACGTTTGTGTAGAGTTAGCTGGAACATTCTATCATTAGTGTCTACTTGTCTTACTATATGGCAAACATAATCATTAATCTTTTTTCATTTAAAAGTGTATAAGATCAACACACCAAAGTAATCTGGCTTGGTTTTGGCTCCACCGTCCATTTTTGTATTTATAATTACATTTGGATGTTTTTTTTTAAGAAATTTTTTGCATAAGCTTTATTATATATATTAACCTTTTAAATTCGGATTTTAAAATTAGTATTTAGTAGAATTTATTTTTTAAACATATAAAACTAATATAAATAATAATAAATGTAATCTTTGATTCATGTGAAAGTTGCTGTAGGACATCTCCAATCAAGTCATGTCGACCAAAAAAAAAAAAAAGAATCTTAGGCCTCCTCAAGCTTGTCATGTCCAAGTCTCAAGAAAATAACAATAAATAACGTCTCTTGGGCAACAATGTCCGAACAAGTTTCTAAGATACAATGATGTGGTCGATTAATCTTAAAAGTAGGAAGAGTTAAGAAAATAAAAAATTAAAAAAAAAAAACATGCTAGGGTTTATCACCAAATCTCGAAGTAAATTGTTCGATCATTTGGAAACAATCATACTTTTGCTTTTTGACCTTTTAGGGTTTTGTAATGCTCTAATGAAGACATAAACCTATAAAAAGTCGACTTTATTAGTACCAACTTAGCCTGTAATTTTGCTCCTACATTGAATCTATAAAGTTTGTTTAATGCCCTTTTTAGCATGATCATTCGTGTCCCTTTTTTGTGTTTTTACTAAAGCTATTAAACCATTATTTAATTTGATTTTTTTAAAAAAATTTATATTAAATTATAACTATATTTGTTTTTTAAGTGATCGCATTTGTACCATGACCGGAGTTATTTTGTAATCGAGCCTTTGATAGCACTTATACCGATCCTATCGAATAAAAAATAAAAGTAATTAGCCAATAATATGTTGGCATGTGGTCAGAGAAGGACTTGTCTTCCTCCCATCCCAGGTTCAAACCTTGTCAGTCTCGCCTGTCATCTCTGTGGTGTCTTATTTGCTCATTGGGCTTGCAGGATGTTCAGTGAGCCCGGTGATTAGTTGTGGTGCGCGCAAGCTGACCCGGACACCCCGGTCATCAAAAAATAAAAAATAAAAGTAATTAAATCGTTTAATCTAATAAGTGGTTTAGTGGATAAAACCTAGGACTAAATGATTTATTTCTCTTATGATTTTAGGATTGAGTGATATGATTGTTAATATAATAGCTATAAAGGCTTACATGATCATTAATTTCAGGACCCGTGAGATTGATCAAGACACACGCAAGCTAACTCAGACATTTATGTTAATAAAATAATGTAATTAGGTTAATTTGCATATAATAATTTAATCTCCAAAATACATGGTTAATTTTGATTAAAAATTTAGAATTTAAGACCACTCTCTTGCATAGGACTCCATAAGTTGCTTTACTTTGTATGTAAATTTACTTGTGAGAAATCAACGAGACACTATCATGGTAATTATAAAATATAATTTAATTTTATTATTGTTAAGTTAATGATTGACTATTATTTATTATTATTGTTTTTTAATGATCATGTGATCCTAACTAACGAGGGAGAATCACCCTCTAATTATTGATCTCATTTTAAATTAATTTCTCTTGTGCGTTGACAGGATTTGAGAATTAGTTCTTGATCACATGTTTGCCTGTTTCCACCATTTTTGTCGGCAGCACTCCTCCGTCTCCGGGCGGTCATCGCCCCCATCCTTCCATCAATTGCTCAGACATCTGTCACGAGTCTCGACCTTTCATAATTCCACATAAATTTCTATTTGTTTATTTATTTATATATATATATATATATATATATATATAGATAGATAGATAGATTTTTTTAAAAAAAAATTGAAATTGTTTATTTTATTTATTTTAAATTAATTTTTTAGTATTTTTAAATCATTTTCATATACTGATATTAAAAATAATTTTAAAAATAAAAAATCTATCATTTTAATTTACTTATGAATGAAAAACAACTTTAAAAATAACCTCCACCGCTCTCAAACAATTACTCAATTACCTCAATTATATTTCTAGAAAAAAAAATTATCTCCTCTATCAATACATTTTTTAATGGGATTGGAACCAAATTGATTTTTGTTTAAGAATATGTGCAATCTTTTTTTTCTTGTGATAGAAGTATGAAAAAATAGATAAATAAAAAAAGGTTGTAAACAGTTCCATAAAAAAATAAAATACACTATTTATGTTTTAATGTTCAACCTTCATGAATCAATTTTCTCTCATGAATCAGCCTCTCACATTAAAAATTTGACCCATTTTGTAGTTAGTAGTCAAAGAAAAAGAATTGAGTTAATTCTTAGGAAGAAAGGTCAATGAGAAAAATTAGACTGGTCATGCAAATAATAAAGGTAGTAGAAAGACAGAATGCAATGGACATGACAACTAAAATTGAATTTGAATTTTATTTTTTATTTTAAATTATTTTTTTATTTTTAAATTATTATGTCAAAAATATTTTTTTAAAAATAAAAAAATATATTATTTTTATTATTTCCAAATAAAAATTATTTTCAAAAAGAATTTCAACCCCACCACTATAAAGTAGACACTAAATGGCTCGTAGTCTCTTCATACATAATTTAATTATATACCTCCTACCATATAAGATATATATATATATCATTCTAGCTAGCTAGTTAATTAATTAATTTTTTGATTTTTTTTCTTCCAAAAAGTGGCATATGCCACCCTAAAATTCCAAGTCAAATGTTTGACTCTTTGAATTGAAAGTAGAGATTAAGATGGCTACCACCTATTCATTCACACACACACACACGTGATTAAAAAATTATAGAATTAATATTAGCTGTATCGAGGTTAAATTATTATGAAATTAATATAGTGATAGTCGTAAGTTTGACTTTATATGATTTGTAAATTAGGCAAAACAATCCAACTGCTATTAGCTGTTGATAAAAATCCATTTGCTATATATGTCAATACCTTATAAATTAGAAAATATTAACCACAGAACACTTATTTTTTCTCTAAGGTGGCCGAGCTTAATTAAAAAAATCATTTTAAATAAAATAAATAAATAAAAATAAACTACATTTTGCTTTATATATTATCTGATTTTTATTATACTCCCATGGAGTATAGTGCACCATTTCACCCAACTAAACATCTAGCTATAAATAAATTATCTATTTAATATGATATACTCTATATATCATATTTTATACGATAGGTTGAATTATTATAAATAAATGATTCTCAGATGAAAAAAAATAAAGTGTATCAAGATAAATATTACCGACATAAAAAATATATAAATGTATTTAAACTCACAAAGACAAATCATAAAAATAATATTACTTTTTTTCATCTAATTTTTTATTTTCATTTATATTACATTTTTTTTTTAATGTTCAACAGAAAAATTAGTTCCTCCCCTAGGATAGCAACTACCCTTCTCTATTTCAATCATCTTCGTCGTGTACTTTTATTTTGTAACTTTTATTTTGTTTTTTAATTTCAAAACAGTAATTAAAAGGAGACATGGCTAATGAGAACCGTAGAGAGAGAAAGAGAGTTAAGGAGCAGCTCTCGAAATCTCGTTTCTTGGGCCATCAGTTCACGACTACCAAGGAAATTATGTTCTTTCCTGTTTTACCCTTCCGTTATTTGTTTAATTTATAGTTTATCCGTGCACAATGTTTCTTTCTCTTAATTATTTTTATTTTTATTTTCTCCTTGTGTTATAGTGTCGTTGCTCCCTTGCTTTCTTCACGTATTATGATAGAGAAGACTAAAACACTAACAAAGTTTAATGGGTGCTTTGACCTTTGTTCTCTTCATTTTCAGAAAAATCTCTTAAACAAAACAAGCCCATGTAAGCATTTCCTTTTATTTTTATTTCTTTTGAAATTTTTGTTCAGAGCAATTGGAATTTTCTTGCTTGTTTAATTGTAACAAGCAACTCATAATTCTGTTTCATTCTACTAATGCAATCACATGATCTTCTGCTTCATGTCGATGGGTTTTTACTTTTTTGGTGAGATTATGTTTTGAATGCTAAAGCTTGGTTCTTTTGAGTGAAAGATGATTTTTTTTTTGAAGTTTCTATTTTGATGGTTTTGTTATTTTAAGTATCGAGCTTCTTATTTATTTATTTATTGAGTGGACCAGGTTCAATGGGTTTGGATTGGAATCCATGTTGGATCTCTTTTTTATTTATTTTATTGTTAATGTTGTCATTGCTGTTTGGTTTATTAAGCTTTTTTGTATGGTAACTAAAGGCTGATCTTGGTTTTTGTGTTTGTTTTTGTTTTTTTTTTCTTCTAGCTATTTTGGGATTGCTTGTGTTGAGGGATAGAGTTTTAGCATAGCTTAAAAAAGGTTCCTTGAGAAGGGGTTTCATGGGTTGAACTCAAAGAATAATGGGAAGTTTGAGTGAAGAAGAATACCGATTTTTTGATGCCTATGAAGACATATCATCAATTTCTGATGCAAATTCTGATAGCTTTGAGATATTTGATTCTCATTCTAGTTTTGATAACTCTGTTTCGAGTAGACTTCACCATGAACTGTGGATTAAGAGCCCTGGAAGTGTACAGGAGCAGCGGAGTAGGTTCTTTGATTGGATGGGAATTGGTTTAAATGAAAATGGGAATAGGAATTTAGAAGCATTTAGTCCAGAAATGGGAGAAAGCAGTGTGGCTGTGTTGACAAAGTTATGTTTAGAAGATGAATTTTGCTCTACTCGGTCTGTGATGTCCTGCTGGTCTAATGGTGAATCTAATTTGTCAGCGGAGTTGGGTTTGATGGAGAATTTTGTTTGCAGAGAAGGGGATTCTGACGGGGGAATGATGTGCAAAGTAGATGAATTGGGGCGAGATGTGAAAGCAAATGAAGGTTGTGAAGTGGAACAGTCAATAACAGCAGAGGAATCTGAGAACACTTCCGAGTCATCTCCCTCATTTCAGAAACTTACGCAGAATGAAGTTGGGGAACCAAGTACTTTGGTGGATACTCCAAAAAGGCTTAAGAAGGGGTGGTTGAGTAGAATACGTTCCATATCATGCATTGTGGATAGCCAACAGGAAGCTGACAAATTGAGACATGATGATGGTGATGATGATGCACTTCTGAGGTGCAGGGTACAAAGAGTTAAGGTTCACCGATATGGTAAGCGAACTAAGGAACTTTCGGCTCTTTATAAAGGACAAGATATCCAGGCCCATGAGGGTTCAATTTTGACCATGAAATTTAGTCCTGATGGGCAGTACCTTGCAAGTGCTGGTGAGGATGGGATTGTGCGTGTTTGGCAGGTCTTGGAGGGTGAGAGATCAAATGAACTTGACATTCCAGAAATAGATCCATCCTGCATATACTTCACGGTGAACCAGCTATCCGAGTTGAAACCCCTCTTTGTTGAAAAAGAAAAGGCGACTAAAATGAGGAGCATGAGGAAAACATCAGATTCTGCATGTGTCATTTTCCCTCCAAAAGTTTTCCGGATTTTGGAGAAACCATTGCACGAGTTCCACGGGCACAGGGAAGAGATCTTGGATCTCTCATGGTCCAATAATAATGTAAGTTGCTTCCTACAGGATGCATTTCTCTAACAAACTAAAGAAAATAAAGCATTTTATTTACAGATTTTTTTTTAAGCAGCATTTACTATCAGCTTCAGTGGACAAAACTGTCTGTCTATGGCAAGTGGGATGTGACTTTTGCCTCAGAGTTTTCTTACACAGCAATTATGGTGTGCTTCTGGCTAATTTTAAGTTTCTTCCCAACATAAGTTCTTTTAGTTTACTAGTCAGTCAAGTTGAATTACCTTTCCCTTTATCTTGTATGTGATGCAGTAACCTGTGTTCAATTTAACCCTGTGGATGATAATCACTTCATGAGTGGTTCAATAGATGGAAAAGTTCGCATATGGGCAGTTAATAGTTGTCAAGTTGTTGATTGGACTGATATAAAAGATATCGTTACTGCAGTGTGTTATCGTCCAGACGGGCAGGTTTGACAATTTTCCCTCAACTCTTTTATCTTAAAGAATTGAGGATACGGGGGTGTATTTTCCCATGCTAAGTGACCTCATGGAAAAACTTCTCTGTGTAGGGAGGGATCGTTGGCTCTCTGACAGGAATCTGTCGCTTTTATAACATGTCAGGTATGCATATTCAGATAGTTAAGCACCTACTACATTCTTTAGGTGTTAGGACATAAGCAAGTCAAAATGCTGGTACTTTTCATTTGTAGAAGTAGTTCTTTTGACAATCTGTTATATCCTGGTCGAATTACATGTCATATGGGAAGTCCTTCAAGTTGTAACCTGTGCGATAGTTTTGGATACAAAGTTCATCTATTAAGAATGTACTGTTTGTTTTCTTAAGCTACATACTGTTTGTTTCTTCTGTGAAGAACTCTTGCAATTGCGTTTTATGGATTTTATGCATGGATTTACTGGTTTAAATGGGTTGTATCCCTGAAATGTTTCATATTAAATTATTATGCATTTAAAGAAGAAATGCATATTCACTAAACGGGCTATAGTTTCACCAGGTTCAGATCATTACCTGCAACTTGATGCCCAGATCCGCTTACATGGTAAAAAGAAGTCACCTTGCAAAAGAATAACTGGCTTCCAGGTATTTGTCTCTTTTTCTTCCAATTTTGCTTTCGCTGTTTTTTCTATGTACATGTTTAATGTTTTACTTCATTATATGCTTTTAACTCCAGTTTTCCCCGCAAGACTCAACCAAAGTAATGGTGACTTGTGCTGATTCACAAGTCAGAATTCTTCAAGGACTTGATGTGATTGGCAAATATAAAAGTATGTATCTTTAGCTTCCATTTTGTTATCTTTTTCTCAATGTCATCTATTAATGTTGTTTCAGACAAGTCAGAAGTTTTTATGTTAAACATTAATTGCTTGTATATATGCTGCATATTCGTATATTTCATGTTGTTAAACCCAAATGGGCGTGCAGCCTGTAATTTTATGAAATGTGTCAAATATAAGACTTTATATTATCTTACTTATCTAAACTGATCAATTTTTAATCCTGATCTTCTTAAATTTCTCCCTGCTCTTTAGGCAACACAGCTAACCAGATATCTGCATCTTTTACTTTGGATGGAAAGCATATTATCTCGGTTTGTGAGGATTCCAATGTACATTTGTGGAATTACATTAATCAGGAACAACCTGCTACTCGATCAAAAAACTCAAGGTCCTATGAGCATTTCTCTGTCAATGCATCTGTTGCTATACCTTGGTGTGGATTGAAATATGGGAGCTTAGATAATGGATGGGGATTTCGTGTCTCAGACAATAACGCACAGGAAGTTCTGCCTCTTTCTTCTCCGGCTCACTTTTCCCTGAGTCAAGAATATTTCTCAGAATCTTTTCCCAAGGGTTGCGCCACTTGGCCAGAGGAAAAGCTTCCTTCGAGCCCATTATCTACACCATCAGCAATGCACAAATCCCAGTACAAGTTTCTGAAAACTTCATGCCAGAGCACAATCAGTTCGCATGCGTGGGGTCTGGTCGTTGTGACTGCTGGGTGGGATGGAAGAATAAAATCATTCCACAATTATGGGTTACCAGTTGCTGATTAACCCATATAGTGGTATCGCAGTGCTTCAGAGAATCAAGATTGATCCTATTTGTTGGGATTTTAAGTGCTCCTTTTGATGGATTACCTGCTGCAAAATCTGATGTTGAACAGCTGACCAATTACCATTGAGTTTGACATCATAAAAAGTTGCCAGCTTCCTCAACATATGCAATGTAGATGAATGTTTGAGAATTTTGGGTGGGCCCTTCTCGTATAAGGTTTGTTCTGTAGAAGAAGCATATATGACAAGTGACAACCAGTTCTTTGGTTGTGATGATCATGCAGACTAGCAAGAGGCTGAGGTTAGCTTATCTAGATTCGCAGCTTAATTATAAATTTTTTTGATATTTTTGCACGAGAAATGTATGCTCAGCCCAGTAAAAGATGTACAAGTCATGTGTTATGAGAGACCAGTTTGAGACTCTCTCTTTATAATAGAGGTGTTTGCGGGGTCTTTGCCTAACTCATTCTTTGGCTTGCTAAAATGGGAGGAGTGAATTCAGAGCTGGTGGTTGCAGTTTATTTGGGAGAAAAATGGTAGGGAACTCTGCCATTACAACTTTGTGGTCAATCTGAATGATTGAGTTGTTTGTCTTCCATATCATGCGTCATGGTAGAGTCGATTTCACCTGAGCTTGGTGGCGGGGTTGCATTAAGCTTCATCTTTAGTTGAATGGCTTGTTTGATTAACCCAGTTGCTTACATATGCTGAGTCCCCGAGTTGCTTGGTAGGGTCAATGTCACCTGAGCTTGATGGTGGGGTTGTATTCAGCTTCATTTTCAGCTGAATGTCTTTGTGATTAGCCCATTGCTTCGTATGCCGAGCCCCTGATTTACATGGTGATTGGATTTCCAGATAAAAGCTTCTAGCTTTTATTATACGGGTGGATGCTAGCAGGCAGTTTAACTGACTTCGATTATTGCGTGAGTGGTGATCATCCTTTTTTTTCCCCTCACTAACAAAATTGTGTATATTGTATGTCATAATACCATTTTAACATCTCTTAGATTAGTTTTTGAGCCAATTTGTCTTCAGAAAATATAGAAGAAATGCTCTCTGAGTTTAGGATTTGCAATTGTGGTTGTGTATATGAACATACTCGGTAGTTATTTTCCTTGTAAACTGTTGGGGGGAGTGGGCTGAAAAATGAGAGAATGAAGATGGATGAGCATATGTTCTCGGCTTGTATGCCTGATAGTTGTGCCTATCTCGAGTACTATGGCTTCATTTTCATGCACTGAATTCATTTTTTGACTTTCAAAAGCCATTATTGTCTTAAAATTGTATTACTCTGCTTGGACATTCCAGTCAAATAATTTCTCATCTTCTCTCTAATGTGCTCTGTAACAATGTAATAATTACTCCCTCAATTATTATTTTTCCCATCAGAATCCGATGGTACGATAAACTATGCATCAACAAGGAAATATAGAAACATGGATTTATTAGATCTTTATGCTCTGTTTTTGGCTAAACTTTCTCTGTTCTGGTAGGCCAGGAAGGTGACGCCACTGCCAATTATGAACACTAAAATCTCAACTTTCTTAGACAAGAACTTTTCCTGAATCATTTCAAGGTAGTGACAGATTTATCATGGCAGGCTGGTGACGGGGATTTCAATTTCTGAAATCATGCTCATGTCGAGGGCCCAGTACACGCCACATCACGTCTTAATCCAATATCTTTTAGGGTTGATAAGACAGAAACAAAGCCATTAATTTGATGTGGTTCACATGATTAAAGCATTAGTGGGCCATACTACACTCTTAATACCATGCAATTAGCACTTTATGATGATTTCTTAGGTCCCTTAATTAGGGGACAAAAAACAATGACTTGGGTTTCAAGGAACAATTAACCTAAGCAGCATCATGTAATCTTGAGCTTTAGGCCTATTTGAACATCCCTTTTGTATTGGGAGATGAGTTGTTTTTTTTAGAGAAACATGGCATCTGTCGCCAATCCCTACTCTACGTACCGCCTAGGTTTTTACTTTGAACTTGTGATTAGCGAACCTGTTTAGTCCACTAAGTGAAGTGCTGCTAACTGTTTTATTTTGTGTTTTTCTGTCACCTTTTTTCTAGATTCGATTAAATTTTATTTCTGAAAAATATATTTTATATATTTATTTAAATTTAAAATTTATTATACAAATCACACTCACGCTGATAACACCACTCACGAGAAAAGAATCGTCTTTCTCCTCTGGGACTGTGACCAACTGTTAATCAAAAGCAATCAAAAGAAATAAAGTCAATTGGATTTTATAGGTCACGGGTTAAATAGGGTTGATTTCTTTTATTTATTATAAAATTAGACCCTGGTCAAATTTTAGATTGACTCACGAGAATAAAAAATAACCCTACTTACTAGCTTGAATTGTTTGGGTCATTAGCTATCCTTGCTCTGTATATTTATAACTTATTCGATGAATTAGAAAGGGCATTTCAAGAATTCGTTGAAAGATAAAAAAAAATAAAATTGAATTAGGTTTTGGATATTGAGAGTTAAATAAGTTATTGATTCATATCCTAATTAATATATTCATAAAATAAATTCTCATAATTTTTTTTTACGTGAAAGGAAAATTTAAGAAAGTTGAATACACTTCACAACCTATTTAAGAAAGTCTAATGTAGATAAAATAAATATAATTAAGCAAATGAAATATCGGATTGGGCTGGCCACTCCAAAACAAACCTATTCAAGCAGTCCAAATCCCCAGGTGTCAATTGTTTCCCTCTCCTTGAAGGGCTTATTGGGCTACTGGATGGGCTTTTCAAGTAGGGGCTGGGCCCTATTGGGTTATTTCTTGTAAACTCATCTCAACTTCCAACCTTCAAATTATGCTTCATATGGTCACAATCAACCTATAATGTGATAGTTATTATCTTTGGAAAGCTCAAGTTTTTAAATTTCTTATTTGAGAAAAATGGTTGATTTAGTTGAGAATTGGCTTGGTGACCTCATGATTTATATTTATTATTATTTTTTTGGATCAATTACCAAAATAAGGAAGGACAAGCATGCCAAGAGCTGTGATAGAGATGAGCCTATCCTGACCAGATATTTTGTTCGTCGATAGACAAGTGGACTTCACATCGAAAGACAGAACCAGTTCCTATGTGTTGTGCCACATCGGATACATGCATGGATGTACATCCATCCTGGAACCAAACTTTTCAAACGGATAACTCCCAGAATCAACAATGAGCTGACACTTGACAGATAAACAACAAAGAGAGAAACCTCTCCCTCCTCTGATTGATTAAAAATGGCAGCAACAACATTTTCCCTCCCTCTTTATCACTTCTCTTCTGCGCGCCGTCGGTTTCCCATTCCAGACCCTCACTCGCCTCTCAAAATCTGCTGTTCTGGTAAGTTAGACCCTTCACATCCCCTTGACAGGTTCAGAGTTTGCAAATTTGTTGCTTATCAGGGGTTTTTCTTTAATGGGGTGGCTTAAAATGTGGTTAACATTTGTTGGTTTTGTGGGTCTTGGCAGGTAGTGGAGATGGTTCCAAATCAAGGGAGAGCTTGTTTCAGTTTAAGAAGGAGATTAATTATGTGGCTTGTGGCATTCTTGCTGCTTGGGCTGTGACTGCTGCTTCACCTGTAATTGCTGCTGGTCAGGTTGAAAAGCCCGCTCTAGAATTTTATTTTTACGATTAAACTAAGCGTCTATGAATAGAAATTGTATTTTAATTTTAGATATTTCGGACAAAACAGTTCCTTTTAAGTTTTGAAGCATTGCCTGAATATGCTTGCAATTGTCGAAGCTATGAATTGGACCTTGAAGGAGATGTTTTGATAGCAATGCTCAACAAAAAATCCTGGGTGTGTAGGAATAACCTAAGCATTTCTTGAATGTAAGGAATGTCCACTCGTGTTAGTTGATGTGTTTGCTAAAGCATCTTGGGTCAAAAGGTATATGATTTATTTCTCAATTTACCTGGAAGATTTATTAAATCACAATTGTTGGATAGGAAGTGTGTCGGCTTGAGCCGAGAAAGAATTCCTGTTGTCGAAAGAGGTGAATCATTGGCAAGATATATTTTCAATTTTATGTTGGCAATAGAGATCTTGCTAGTTGGTGTGTTTGGTAAAGCAACTTGGGTCAAAGGGTATGGGATTTATTTCTTAATTTACTCAGAAGATTTATTAAATCACAATTGTTAAAATGGAAGTGTGCTGGCTTGAGTCGAGAAAGGATTATGTGTTGAAAGAGTAGAATCATTGGAAAGAAACATCTTCAATTAATTGTTGGCAATAGACATCTTTTCTATTCTGGCTAAGAGGGTGCAGCAGTGTCGGACTCTTGCTTCGTATTATATTTTTTCAGAATTTAATGTCTAGCCACTTGTAGTACACTCCTGAACGATTAAAAGATGGTGAATGTTGGAATTGCAGAATTGTTAGATCACCTCTTCCTATCTTGTTGCATGTGTTGAAAATGGATGACTTTGTTAGATCACCTCTTGCTATCTTGTTGTATCTTACTTACGCCATCCGGGATTTTGATCTCTTAATTTAATTTAATTTTACACAGAGCCTGTTGATGCCATATGAACAATAGCGATAATAGTAACAACACTAATAGAAGCTAGTTTCAATGCCCTTAAAATTTACGAGATTCAATATGTTTTCCTCGCAGAGGCTACCCCCACTATCAACGGAACCTAACCGGTGTGAGAAGGCATTTGTCGGAAACACGATTGGTCAAGCAAATGGTGTTTACGACAAGCCTATTGATCTTCGCTTTTGTGATTATTCAAATGACAAATCCAATCTGAAGGGGAAGTCTCTTGCAGCAGCGCTCATGTCAGATGCAAAGTTCGATGGTGCTGATATGACAGAAGTAGTAATGTCTAAGGCTTATGCTGTTGGAGCTAGCTTCAAAGGTAACTTTCCCATTCAGTCCTCAGCTATCCTCTCTATATCATCTACCTGTAGATGATGAGCACATTGACACGAATTTTTCATGGTTGAAAAATGAAAATGTCTCCACAAAACCCACATTTTAATACATGCACAAACAAAGAGAGGAGAAAGAAACAGAACTAAATGAGCGGCTCTTGGGAGGCACAAGTCTTTCTTTCCTTAAGTTTTGCTTCTTACAAAATCAAATGGGTGATTTTCTCCCTGACTACGGATCCCACACTGAAACGTAGAAATATATGAAAGTAGGTCTATAAAGGTGCCGTAGCGATCTCTGAGAAACGTAGAAAAATATGTGAATGTAAGGATCGATGGTGCTAGGATGAGCAATGGCGAATGCCTTGAGAATTTGGCATCCAGTAGAACTTGAAGGGCAATAAACTTGACGTTCAAGTTCTTGTCGAATCACTTCATTCTCTTGTCTTAACTGCATGCCTTGTTGCAATTCTCCTAGCCGAAGCCAAATATCAATTAGTGCTCAACTTTTTCCTGAGGTCTACTGGTCTCTTGGCATCAATTTACCTCTCATCAACAACTACTATATTTTACTTGACCATCTGAAAACCGAAGCATATCATCTATGCTCTTCAAAATCAAACCAAAAATATATCTCTGAAATAAGTGTAGTTTCCTTGAATAGTTGTACAAATTTCAGACTGATCAGAAATCAGCAATGTGAAACTGTAGAGTAACCATGATTCTTTCTGTACATTCCTGAAGTGGCTCCTCTTGTTTTGTTTGAAAATGTGAAACTGTAATGGTCAAGGAACTAAATAGGATAACAATGGTTTCAATTATTTGCAGGAGTAGACTTCTCAAATGCTGTTTTAGACCGAGTTAACTTTGGGAAAGCTAATCTCAAGGGAGCTGTATTTAAGAACACTGTACTATCAGGCTCCACATTTGATGAAGCTCAACTGGAAGATGCTACTTTCGAGGATACGATTATCGGCTACATTGATCTTCAGAAGATTTGCAGAAACACATCCATTAGTCCTGATGGAAGGGCTGAACTGGGCTGCCGATGACCTCAAGTTCATCTCATGATTAATATATGTCCTACATTTCATAATTTCAAAATTATGTTGAGTTGTTCCAAATTGATATAGAGCAAGACAGTCTTCATTCTCAGTGAATCTTGAACACAAAAATTTCATGAAAGCTACCACACTGAGACTCCTTTGTTGTCTTCTCCTAGTCCTTTTGCTTGCTGCATTGTTTTCCCAAAAATGAAATCTCGACCTTCACAAACATATCCCAAGATCATCTATTCTATTTCTATGAATCTCTAGTGATTCAAACAAAACCTTGAGCCTTCCCTAGTTAGAAAATATATTTCGTTATTAATATTAAACACCGAAACTATGAACAACAAGCGCATCTAGTGTAGTGGTATCATAGTACCCTCCCACGGTACTGACCGGGGTTCGATTCCCCGGATGCGCATGTCTCTTTTCGTCTTTTACAATTATGGCAAACTTCGTTATGGCCCTTAAACTATCAAAAGATTTCAATTAGGTCATCGAACAATAACTACCACCAATATAATAATTTAATTCTTGTAAAAAAATTGCAAATTATGTAGATCAACCATTTTCATCATATATGTAATACAAGTATTTTCGAATAGACGTGGTTAGGCGTTTTATTAGAAAACAAAAGTATTTTTAAAAAACAATTATTATTTTTAAATCATTTCTATAAAAAATAATAAAATTTTATAATTTTAAAATAGAGATGGCAACAACAGAAGTGACATTTATTTATGACGAGGAATCCACCTCACCTACTTTTCTCTGACGAAAATTGATAGATGTATAGAAAGATGCTTTACCTAACATGGACTGACTTCTTGCTATCATGTTGACGAAGGACCGGGTAACCATATAATCTCTATTTTTGGAGGATAACCCTAGTTAGTAACTCGATTTTCTATTTATAGTTAATAGTTAGATTTTTTTTTTGTGTTTTAAAATTATTTTTTTTAAAAAATGAAAAACAAAATAGTATTTTTCTTTATTAGAACAATAGATTAATAAATAAATAAAAAGAAACACCACTACCATTAACAGCAGTATTTCTGAATATTCTCTTTCACAGGAGTATCTATGAGCAGGTGACTTTAATTCTTGAGAAGAATGTGGGAAGAACAGGGACGCCATTATCAACAGATCCTCCATCTGATTCGATGAAATGACATCAACGATCTATATGCCTCTCGGCCGTCCCCCTTTCGTCGGGCCATGGAGGAAGAAGGGTAGCTGCATGTCTCCACCGGCTCTACCCTATCCTACGTGTTAGGAATTTCATGAGAGGCAGGCACTCGCAATCATTAGACACACACCTACCCCTATTTCGATCGTTCTGTGAAAAATTGTTTGCCGGTCATGGTGTGGCGGCGAGTGATTCTGTCCGGCACCGGCATGTGATTTCTCTATGATACGAAACCTGGAAAGATATTAAACTAATTATGATTTATTTTCTAGAAAAAACGTTGAGACCTCGTCCGTAATTGAATTATTTAAATTGTTAGGTGATGTTTCAAAATATGATTTATATTATTATCAAACATATTCTCTCAAGTGAAAGCGTTTTGGGCTTGAAACCTGCACATGTCCACATTATCTTGTACTTAATTTTTATCAAATAGAATGAAGATGATAAGATTTGAACTCGTGATCGCTAGATCAACAAGATTTTAATACCATATTAAAAAATTATTTCACATAAAAATTTAAATATGATCCATGAAGAATTGTATATTTTTACAAATCCACGTATCTAAAGCAAGCATTACAGGGCAACTGTATATTTTCCAACAGGATCCACCATTTTTTACTTGTTTCAGAGGTAACAGGCTGCATGGAACTTGTAATTTACAAGAAAGAATATCCTTATTGGCTCACACCTCCACCACAAAACATTCACCTTCAAAATAAATCATCTCCATTGTTCAAACTCTTAACGTACAGCACATCTTTATCTGTCAAGAAAACGAGAATAATTATATCTATCTATATATCTATATATAAAAGAGATATATATTTCAACTATCTCAAATTTATATATTCAAGATTTACCGTTCAGATCTCAAAGTTATTTATATAATGTCACCTCCTTGAAAACCATCCTACCTACGTATCGTTTGACAGGCAAACACACTACAAGAAAAAGAGATCGTTTACAATGATTTTTTTTGGTTGTTTTGTTTTTTTTTCTTTCTATTTTTTTTAATTTAAAAAACACTTGAAAAAATATGATAAAAAATTAAGCAACATATACCATAAAGGCCCATATAAGTGATATTGACTATGATATTTTGAACGATTTTCCTATGATATTATACAATAATTTTTAAAACAACACCAACAATACTTGGCTTACCTACCATTAAGTATACGATCTACAACATATAACCCATTTTTAATTAGGAAAAGTAATGCATGAGATTTCTTTTCTTGACGTTGGAACCCATGAGAAAACTTGTGTCGTCATTGTCGTCGTCATCATCTATTGTCTCATGTCATGATGGTGTTCTTAGATGTTATTTTCACTTGTGTCTCCCACCACCATGAATGACGTATTTCGGCCCAGTCATTTCTTCCACACATAAATCATTTTCCTTCCAGCTTGTGCCCCCATCGTTTTCTCTTTCAACGTGTGTTTATTTACTACCAGAAAAAAAACAAGTGATTTTTCATTATATTTTTTCTTAATTTCTAATCGATGTGGGGCATTTTGATATATATATATATATAAATCATATTTTGTACCTCATCTAACACTTTAAATTTTTATGTGAGATGATTTCTTGACATGATATCAGAGCTTTGTTGACCAAGCGATTACGAATTCGAATTTCACCACCTCATTCTATTTGATTAAATCAAGTATAATATAATGTGAGCTTGTTTGTAAGATACACCTTTAAATGAAAGTTTTTTGGACATAATATATTCGGTTCTAGGTTTATATCACAATCATCACCACCTGAAATTCGGTTCTTGGTTTAGTAGTAACTTATAATATATTGCTTAGACCTTGAATATGCATGGGATTTCCTTTTTTGATTCTGAAACCCATGAGAAAATTTGTTTATTTGTTAATCATACCACCATGAAGTAGGTATTTCTGTGGCATTTCTTCCACAAAAATGAAAAATCCCTTCCAGCATATACGCAGGTGTGTCCCACTGCTTACCTTTTCAAAGTGTTTGCTCATTTTAATGATAAAGTCAAGTGATTTTTCATTTCATTGTTAGGTGTGTAGGAGGAGTTTCGTGATTTTCTCCTGTAATCTCCGAGAAGAGGTGTCTTGAACTGACCTGCCAACAAAAGATTTGTCCATTACTTGGCACTCCCTCAAAGCAAAAAAAAAGGATTAATTAGAAGGGATATATCACTTGGAAGTTGGCACTTATTATCATGCAAATCAATTAATTAATACTTTCATACATTAATCACATGGACTAGTTTTCCAAATTGATTTTTTCATAAGCTATATATTAGAAAATAATATAAATCATATTATGAGATCTCATCTAACAACTTGAGTTTTTATGAGATGATTTTTTAACGTGATATCAGAGTCTTATTGACCCAGCTGTTACAAGTTCAAATCTCATCATTCTTATTCTATTTGATAAAAATCAAATACAAGGTAAAATAAGTCTGGATGCAAATTTCAAGTGCAAAATACTTTCTCTTAAAAAGCATGTTAAATAATAATATAAATTATATTCTGAGATTTCACATAACAGTTGATTCTTCGTAATAGATTTTTAAAATGTTTGTTTGTGAGTTGTTTTCTTCCACGACCGAATTATTCCACCGTAATTAACTCACAAGTCTACTGTAGAAAATTCAGTATTACCGGTCCACTTCACAAATCAAAGTTCCATCTCCTGTTCTTGGTCATGGGGTTACAGAAAATTCAAATATTCATCCCATCGAGCTATTGTTTTCTAGATGCACCAAACAAAAGATAATTCGGGCAGATTCTGAGGCCAGAACAGTAAGCAAAGCTACAAAAATGTATGGAAAAGTAATCCTTGTTTTGGGGATCGGTGATTGTGAGAGGCCAAGAAGAAAGTAGAATAATCAATTCATCGAATATAAATTGCAAGGTAGCAACAAAGCTTTTCCCAAGACTACCGATGGATAGATACATGTATGGTCAAGTTTTAATTTTATTTATTTATTCTATATTTATCGAGTTTTGGATATTAATTTATAATATCAATTAATTAAATATTAGTACATTAGTATCAAATAAGATAATTATTAGAAATAAATCACCCATGCATTCAAATATATTAAAGGTGATGAGATCTTGGATTGGAAAAAAATAGAGCAATAATTAATATATCTTTTTTCAACGATGTCTTGTTTTGTTAGCAAGATCATTGGCGATATAATTTTTTCACAGAATAGTGTTTACACGCCACCAGAATATCTTATTGGTATTATTTTTTTAATTTTTCTGCAGTATTTACTTGGTTCCAGATATGAATATTCATTGAAGCATCAATTACTCAATTATTATTATTATTATTATTATTTAAATATATATATATATATATATATATATATATATATATATATATATATATATATATATATATATGGTATCAGTGCTTTATCTATTTCCCATCAAATAAGATAATTGATAAAAAAACTAAAAAAAACCCATTTGAATCCATTAAAATCAATATTTATTAAATTCTCATCTTCTTTTCTTCGAGGTGATATGATCTTTAATGAATAGCAGTCTCATCAAGAAAAAAAAAAGTTTGGAAATTTGAAATCTAACTCATCTAAAAACTTGAGTTTTTAATTAAAATTTTAAAATATAATTTATATTTAATATATTTTTTTAAGTGAGAATTCTTTGGATTTAAATCTTGTTAACATGTCCACACTATATATTTTGTGTTTGATTTTCATCAAATAGAATGAGGATATGAGATTCAAACTCGTGACCGTTAGGTCAACAAGATTTCGATATCATGTTAAGAAATCATCTTACCTAAAAATTTAAGCTTTTAGGTGAATATTCAAGATATAATTTATATTATTCTTTAACAGTAGATTCCGAAAGTGGAACTTCATTTGGTATTGACTTACTATAGAGTACAAAATGACGTAGCTTAACTTGATTTTTAATGGTCACGCTGAAGGTTGTTGAGCTTGAAATTACATAAGCTGAACTGCCATTCCATGATCAACTACAATTCCTTCCTATTTTCTTCTTCCAAACTGTCTGTCAATTCTCAACAAAATTTACACTACGTGCCCTCCTACCATTTTCTTCTAGCCAATTAACTAGAGATGATAGCGATCATCACCTCCGGATTCATCAATGCAACAACCCGTTAATTGTATGCCCTCAGCAAGATTAGACCTAAGTTACCCCTGGGGAGAATTATTGCCATTCAAAGTGGGGCTGTGTATATCCTTGTCATCTTCCTAGCTTGACAAGGTGCATTGTGGTAATTTTGCCCTAGCTCCATGCATGCTGGCCTTCTATTTGTAGGTAGAATCCTGTATTCTGAATGGTCACAGCAGCTTTTGAAGGCTCCCCGGCTGATAAGAAAAGAGAAATCAAGCCGGGGGAGAGGGTTTGAGCTTGCCCTCCTTTTAATGTTTCTTGCTCAAATGAGTATTCCAAAAGCAGTTGCCCTAAGCAACATGAGCATATATTTTTGAGTTGAATCACTGTATATGATCGATGTTGCTGGTATGCTACTGTTTCCGAGATGCTCATCTGGGCAAGTAATATTAGAGGAGGATTTTTTGCACCACGGCTTGCTTCGAAAAGGATCGAGGGCACCATGCTTGTTCTTAGTTTATCAGATAAGTTGCTGTGCTTTTCTGAGTTTTGCTCGCCTGGCAATAAATCTGGTTAATTTAGGGTTTCCATTTCTTTTTGTGTTCCCTTTTGATCTTTAGTTTCTATAAATAGTGGTTTTCTCTAGGACGCAGGTAATCCTTCTGGTGGACCTTGGCTTCTCTCCCCACTTTTCATGCCCCTCCGGAGAGGCTGCTGGTGGCTTCAAAACATTCAAAGGGATAAAACACTTCGTTTTATTTCAACAACAAAATATTACAGAAGCTTGAATAATTTATCAAAAACTCTCTCTTTTATCTCTTGTATTTCTCTTTATAGTCTCTATTTATACATAAAATGAAAGTTTGATAAAATGGATTTTTAAATAGTAGATCTGCGTGAAATCGGCTGATAACCTTTTAAATTTTATGACTTTTATCATACCAGTCCATCTACAAAGTCTCTTCCTGTGATGATCACAGGTTCTGTTCTTAATTTGCCTCATTTCCTGAATTGAAGTTAATTAATTGTGCTTTGCATATATGGAAGTCCTAGCTTCTGCTTCTGATCTGATCACAGGTGTTACCTAGCTAAATCCCTTATAATCTCTGTGGCCCGCAGTTTTGCTGCGATCCTTTCGTCACCGTGAGATCTCATGCTTGTTTGACCTCATACTCTATTTTTCTTACTGAATTCTCAATGAAGTCCTTGGATTTTTTATTGCATATATGAGATTTTCTGTCCTATAGCTGCTCCTCTCCTCTGTTTATACATGTGTTCACTTGAAATTTGTTCTATGCGCTGTAAGAATGCTACTCTTCTGATAATTCTGCCAGTGTTTATGTTTAAACTTGGATTTTTGTTGAAATAAAACGGTTTAAACGCTGCTAAACTCTCCCACTTTTCTCTCTACTGTCTCTCCCAACAGCATATACAAGTCCTGGTGCCTGTGGCCTTGTCACGGTGGCCATCGGTGTGTATAGATGAACGAAAATGCAAGGAACAAAAATAATTGCTTAGCATTGTCTTTAGAGATATTTCCCCAATAATGAGGTATCCTCTAGGATTCAACAAGCTCTTCCTCAAAGAAGGGAATAAAACAGAAAAAGATTTTAGAGAATATAGATGCTGCCTCCCGCAGGGGTGAATAGGAGGTTTTCTGAAAAACTCAACTCATCCTCATGTGCATGAGCTCACTTCTATTTTCTTTGTTGGTTTCCATCTCAAGTTTTAGTATATAAATACTTGATGAGAGTCTTCTTTTACCAATATGGGATAGTAGATCCTATATATACTCTCTACACTCAAGAGGTCTTTTGTATTTTACCAATGGGGGATAGTTTTTTGAAATATCTATTTATATTTTTTTACAACAGTATATGGTGGCGCTGTTCTTGAAGGGATACTATTGACAGGCTGATATGCTTTCTGCTTTATGAATTTTCCAGCCGTTCAACCTTATGTAACCTTGACTGATGTAATATTCTTAATTCTAATAAATGATTGTCGATTGATCAGTTAGGTTTCCATGAGAGAAAGAACAATTAAATATAGAAATAACATGGACATATTTAATTGATGGGATAAAACAGATTAATTATTACAAACACCAATAAATATAGTAATTAACTTGATAATCTATTGTGTTGATTACCTCTAGTTAACATGTTCTTGACACATTGAAATGATTCTTGATACACATGATGATGAGGGGGCCATAGACTTTTTTTATTATTATTCAAGGAACCTAACCTTTCAAAAAACATATTTTTTGAGTCCAAGTAAACGAGTAAAATTTCAGTTATCCTAGAATTTTACAGGAAGTGAACACTCTGACTCGAACTCAAAACTTGCTATACAGATCACATCTCTCTGCAATTACATCATGTTTTTTTAGGACAAAGAGAACATTTGTTTTTAAGAATGTAATTAAATGGATGCATCCTTTACTTATGTTGCTGCTGCTTCATAAGTTATGAAACATTAAATCAAGCAATCCAAGTCTATAATATACCATCACTGTCCATTTAATTCATAATATTCCTTGTTTTAAATAATCAAATTAAAATATACCATTACTGTCCATTCAATTCATAATATTCCTTGTTTTAAATAATCAAATTAATAACATTTGCATTTATACTTATGCATATAAAAAACTAACAAACATTAGAGCATTAGATCTCATGCTTGTTTGACCTCATACTCTATTTTTCTTACTGAATTCTCAATGAAGTCCTTGGATTTTTTATTGCATATATGAGATTTTCTGTCCTATAGCTGCTCCTCTCCTCTGTTTATACATGTGTGTTCACTTGAAATTTGTTCTATGCGCTGTAAGAATGCTACTCTTCCGATAATTCTGCCAGTGTATTAAACTCTCCCACTTTTCTCTCTACTGTCTCTCCCACTAGCATATACAAGTCCCGGTGCCTGTGGCCTTGTCACGGAGGCCATCGGTGTTGTATATGGTGGCGCTGTTCTTGAAGGGATACTATTGACAAGCTGATATGCTTTCTGCTTTATGAATTTTCCAGCCGTTCAACCTTATGTAACCTTGATTGATATAATGGTCTTAATCTAATAAAATGATTGTCGATTGATCAGTTAGGTTTCCATGAGAGAAAGAACAATTAAATATAGAAATAACATGGACATATTTACTTGCTGGGATAAAACAGATTAATTATTACAAACACCTCTAAATATAGTAATTAACTTGATAATCTATTGTGTTGATTTCCTCTAGTTAACATGTTCTTGACACTTTGGAATGATTCTTGATACACATGATGATGAGGGGGCCATAAACTCTTTTTTTTATGCAAGGAACCTAACGTATTTTGTGAGTTCAAGTAAACAAGTAAAATCTCGGTTGTTCTAGAATTTTACAATAAGTGAATACTCTGACTCGAACTCAAGGCTTGTTGTACAAATCACATTTGTTTTTAAGAGTGTAATTAAATGGATGCTTCCTTTACTTATGTTGCTGCTGCTTCATAAGTTATGAAACATTAAACCAAGCAATCCAAGTCTATAATATACCATCACTGTCCATTTAATTCATAATATTCCTTGTTTTAAATAATCAAATTAAGAACATTTGCATTCATATTTATGCATATAAAAAACTAACAAACATTAGGGCATTAATATTCTCTTTGGATTCCTTTTTATATTTTTTTACTTAATCATCATTCAAAACAAATTAATTAACTGAGCATGTCTTCCATTGGTGTACGTGTGTGTGTGTGTGTGTATAATAACCCTAAATTTGCATTTTAAAATAAACATAAAATCATGCTCCAACTGTACAGCCATCAGAACCATACAGAATCCATTGTCTTTTTCTTTAATTTTACGATAAAAATAGAATACATTGTTGAAGCTAGTCGGTTAAAAGCCTGTAAAGGATCGACAGTTTATTCAGATAAAGATTTTCATGATGATCGGAGCATGTGTGTACATCCTTGCATGGTCGGAGCTGTAAACGTATGTACAGATACAGTTCAGTTCCAAAATGACAACTGAGCCTTGAAGAATATGTCGTTGAAATTCAGGCAGGGCACAAATTTATTGGATCTTGTCTCAAACAAGTCTCAGCAACATAGCCACAGTTCATAGATTCATGAAATCTTGCATAACCTGAAACGACAAGATTTTTTTTTTTGTAAAGACCTTTTCCCATCCATCAAATATATTCAGGACTCCTGTGCGGTCCTTCAAACATGATTTAAGGGTCAACCCGATAATCAATTAACCGAGTTAAATAAAATTAACTCATTTTTTTTATAATCATTAATTTTAAGATTTATAAAATTAGTTAAGATATGTGTAAAATATTTTAATATAATTAATGACGTTATTTTAGAGGAAAAAAAATCCACTTTCGAGATTGGACAATCAAGTTGCCCTAACCAAGAATTCAGAAATATAGAATTAATAATAAATGCATAGTTATTTCAGTGAGAATATACAGTAAATTACTTGAATACGAATGCCTTCTAGTAGTATACCTTCTCCATTTTAGCAAGTTTAGATATATTCTTACCTGCACATCCAAGTAAAGCAATGTTCGGAGCACACTTCTTACATGCATATATATATATATATATATATATAGATAGATAGAGAGAGAGAGAGAGAGAGAGAGCTTTAGCTAAAAAAAGATTATTCCTTTCAAGATTTTTGTCAACAATTCCAGCATGCTATTCCAAGATCGATTTGTACTCAAGATCCATTCCCTTTTCCTTTGCAAAAAATGCCCTAATATAAATCATATTTAACTATTTAGAGTTTTATTGAACTAATAGTTATGAATTCAATCTCACTATCCTTATTTTATTTGATAAAAAATCAAACACAAGATAATGTAAATTTTTGTGCAAGTTTTTACCTCAAAAAGATTTCACTTGAGGTGTGTATTAGAGAATAATATAAATTATATTCTGAAACCTCACCTTACAGTTTGAGTTTTTAAATGAGATGATTTCTTAACAGCCTCAAAACTAAGGATTAATTGGTTATTGTTAAGTAACCATCTCACCTAAAAGTTTAAGCTTATAGATGAGGTCTCATAATATGATTTATATTATTCTCTAACACATCCCCTCAAGTGAAAGCTTTTGAGTTTGAAACTTGCACAGACTCACATCACTTTGTGGTTAATTTTTATAAAATAGAATGGGGGGTGAAAATCGAACTCGTGACCGCTGGGTCAACAAGGTTCTGATACCATATTAAGAAACCATCTCACCTAAAAACTTAAGCTTATAAGTGAGGTCCCATAATATGATTTATATTATTCTCTAACAGTTATCTATCGTCATATAATTTTACAAAGCTAGCTTAATTCAAGACTTTTAACAAATTAACTGCTGGTTACATACCATGCTAAACGATTTTTGCATAATTGATGTATCAAATCGAAACCTGATATGGAACAGATTCAAAGGTGATTAAATTAAGCCAAAAATCCAATAAAATAATCCATGTCGAAAGCAGCAGGCAGGCGCAGCAGTAAAATAGACAGAACAAAAACCTCCCCTGCCAAGAAAGAAAAGAATCTCAGGTCCACTTCTTGAATGGTCCATGGATCTGCCCTATATCTAACACAAACTTCCACACTCTTCACCTTCTGGCCCTATCAAGCAAATTAACAATGGGGAAACCCCTGATGACTAATTCATTGTCTTCTTCACTGGTCTCCATTTTTTTGCTTCTTGCCCCAGCTTTCAACGTTCTAGGTATGGATAATTATCTTCATCTTTGTATGATCGATGAGCTTATGATTTCTTGTATGAGTAATTATCAGTCTTTGTTTTGTTAGGAGTGGAAGGAAGCATTGGAGTAAACTATGGCACTGTGGCTGACGACCTGCCACCACCGGCACAAGTAGCTCGATTTCTTTTAGAATCCACCATTATCAACCGCGTTAGGCTCTTCGATACGAACACCGAAATTATACGAGCCTTCGCTCACACTGGCATAGCAATCACCATCACCGTCCCCAATGATCAAATCCCTCTCCTTACCAAGCTAGGTTCTGCACAAGAATGGCTGAAATCCAATGTCCAGCCTTATGTGCCAGCCACCAATATCGTCCGAATTTTAGTTGGCAATGAAGTACTATCGACAGAAAACAAATTGATGGTGGCAAGCTTGGTTCCGGCAATGAAAGCACTTCATACAGCTTTAGTCGGTGCATCATTAGACCATAGAATCAAAATCTCTACTCCACACTCTTTAGGCATTCTCTCGGATTCAAGCCCACCATCCACTGGGAAATTTCGACGAGGCTACGCTACACGTTTTCTTAAACCATTGCTTGGCTTCCTTCGAGCTACTAATTCACCTTTCATGATAAACCCTTATCCGTTTTTTGGTTTCTCTCCTGATACTCTTGATTATGCATTGTTTAGGCCTAATTCAGGAGTTTTTGATGAAAACACCAAACTTTCTTACACAAACATGCTAGATGGGCAACTTGATGCGGTGTTTTCAGCGATGAAACTTCTTGGTTTTAGTGATATTGAGATTGCCATAGCCGAAACCGGGTGGCCATCACAGGGAGAACCATCGCAACTTGGTGTTGATGCAGGAAGTGCAGCTGAATATAATAGGAATCTAATGCAGCATGTAACATCCGGTGCCGGCACCCCCCTGATGCCCAACCGGACGTTTGAAACTTACATTTTCGCACTTTTTAACGAAGATCTCAAACCAGGGCCTATTAGCGAGAGGAATTTCGGATTGTTCCGGCCAGACATGACTCCGGTGTACAATATTGGAATCCTAAGGGCAAAGGTACGTACGTACGTAGCTGCTGCTAGCTAGCAAAATCCACCATATTACGTCTTGACAGGCTAATCATCGTACTGTATTCAAGGTTCTTGATTGAAATTGGCTCGATTGCTGAAATTCTGTCTTCACAGGCTAAATCATCCATTCCTTCGAATTCTGCCCCGGCACCAGTGGTTGCGCCGGTGAGTCCAGGGCCAAGAGGGCCTGAAGAGAAAATCTGGTGCCTTCCTAAACCAGGAGCGGATGTGGAGGTTCTGCAGAGAAACATCGATTATGTGTGCGGGCTGAAAGTGGAGCTCTGCAAACCTATTCAAGAAGGTGGCGCGTGCTTCCTGCCTAACACGGTGAGAGCTCACGCATCATTCGCCATGAATGCATACTATCAAGGTACAGAAAAGAATGATTACGATTGCGATTTCAAACAAACCGCAGCCGTCTCCAAAGTGGATCCAAGTATGTTCATTTTCTTTCTGCACTTTCTGTCACCACATTCATCGCAGCTTTTGTTTCACAGAGAGAAACTCTTTGAAGAATTTGAATTCCTTGTTTAATTTGTTCCATCTTTAATTTGGTATTCAGGCTATGGAAACTGCAAGTATTGATCACGTTGGTGCCTGCATGCAAGTGTTCATCCACAGATTTGGATTCCTAAATAACATCTAGGAGTAAATTCTTAGGCATTCTGCCTGCTGGTTTAGCAACTCTCATGGTGCTTAGTTATAGAATATGTATAGATAGAATATTATTATTGCTATGTTAGCAATTTGTCTGCTCAGAGATTGTAAGAGTAAATGCTTTTGTTTTGCCAGATCATATATATATGAACCTGGATTTTTTTTATGACTTTTATCCATGAAGAAGCAATTCTTTTAATTTGCAGTTACACCATAAAATATATTCCTGGCCAAATTAAGAATATATAAATATATATAATGAATTATTTACTCCTCTTGGTTCTAATTATTTAATTAAAAAAAAGATATCTTGAGAGCTAGATAATATTATAAAATGTAAACCAAAACAAATTATAAAAATTAATCTGATATTAAAGAATATTTTTAAAAAAAGTTATTTCATAATCACGATATAAGTCTTTTAATAAATGTATTTTAAATGATAAATTGTTTAAGGAATGCACAAGAAAAAAAGAGCAAGAACAGTATATGTATCAATATATATGATGAAGTTTTGTTTTTTCATGGGATGAGGGAGATTCCCAAGAATCCTTATGAATTGGTTTTTTTAAAAAATAAAAAATATTAATTTTAAATAATATCAAAATCATTGAAGAGAAAAGATGGAGCTTTACTACGTGCACACAACAATATGGAAAAAAGAAGTGAGGATAGATGAACATGATTATATATATAATTTGTTTAAAAAACAAATATGATAAATAAAAAAATAACCCAATCTTAATTTACAATTAAATAAAAATAGATATTAACTTCATTAAATTCAAGTGAACCGTAATTAACCGAGTAAAATTTTAATATGTTTTTCTTTAAATAATAACAAATAAAATAATATTATTTTAATAAAATATTAAAATGGTTAAATAAAATAAATATATATTTCCTCAAGGCAAAGAAGAACAGAACCCGTAAAAATTTGCCGGGCAACACTCCCACCCTCCCTCTCTCCTTTCCGATTTCAAAAATCCAAAATCAATTCTAGGGTTAGGGTTTTGTTCAGTTCCTTACCGTTTCAATGGCAGATTGGCAACAAGTTCTTTCATCAGTCCTTATAGGTCTTCTCTTTTCTTACCTCCTCGCAAAACTCATTTCCATCGTCGTTTCATTCCAAAACGACAATCTCCATATCACACGAAACCCCCAATCCCCAAAACCCCAATCTACCGCCACCACCACCGCCACCACCCGACACCACCAGCAGCACTCTCACGGGGACGTTGATTCGGTGGTAGCAGAACAAGGTAGTGTGCGAAACGACAGCCTATCAGGGAATGATAGCGAGGACGACGACGACGACTGGGAAGGTGTGGAGAGTACGGAATTAGATGAAATGTTTAGTGCTGCGACGGCATTTGTGGCGGCAACTGCGGCGGATCGGAATTCGGTGAAGGCATCGAGTGATTTGCAGTTGCAGCTATATGGGTATTATAAGATCGCTACTGAAGGTCCTTGTACTGGTCCGCCTCCTTCTGCTCTCAAAATGACTGCCCGGGCTAAATGGTAATTTATAGTATTGATTTTAGTGGGTTTTTAGTTTTTGTGAAGTTTTTTTTTTAAGGTAGATGATGAAGTGGGTAAGTTGATGAAATTATGATGGATTAATTAGAATTGTAATATGGGATTGATCAAGGTTTGAATGTGTTTGCCTATTGTAATTAGGAGGTAGGAAACAGCTAAGAAAGTTAATTTGTCGTAATTAGTATGTGATCTACTTGTAATGTGGACGGTGTAAGTTTCAGCAAGTATGTGGGTTTGTTTATTTATAAGGAGAATGAAGTAGGTATTTGAAACTAGACAGGTTTGCTTTGGGTTCTTACAAATGATATCGCACTGTTTGTTGATGAAATTTACTTAAAGGATAGCTATATGTGGGTAGTTTTGGAGGGTTTTGAGTTCAATTTGGTTCTTGTGCATTTGTTAAAATGGATTTCTGTAGTTACAGAATAGTTCTTGGGTTGAATATTATGTTTAGTATATGAAGAATTACTTGCTTGTTGATTTTGAATCTTTGGGTGATTTGCACTAGGCAAGCGTGGCAGAAATTGGGTGCTATGCCACCAGAAGATGCAATGCAGAAGTACATCGATATTGTTACAGAGCTGTATCCTACTTGGGCTTCTGGCTCTACTTTGGTGAGGTTTAGCCTTCTTATTTAGCCTTTTTCCTTATCTTTTCTTCAATTATATAGATGTACTTACTTTCATTTGGATTATCTATGTTTATTTCTTAAATGTATGGATGATTAGAAGAGCAAAGGCGGAAATGGGGACGGACAGAGCACAGATAGCAGAGGACCTATGGGACCGGTTTTCAGCTCTTTTGTCTATGAGGAGGGATCAGAAACTGAGTTGTAAGGTTCTTTTAACTTCTATGCGGAAGGCCTACTTAATCCGCATCTCTTTAGGTTTTCATATGATCACTCGAATAGCTCCTTTGTAAGGGTGGTATCCAGGATCTTCATGTGATTGTATGCTAGCATGCATGTAGTAAGTATAGGCAAGATCATGTTGCTTTGTCTCTAATCCTATGACATGCCATTTTTCCTGTGTGAATCTTGGTGGAATGTCTAGTAAATATCTTGACCAGCTCTCCTTGAGAACTTGTTTTTTTTTTTTTTTGCATACCTTGTCAACTGTATTTATACCTAGTTAGGTATGTGGCTTCATAATAGTACCATGTGCTGGGATGAATTAGTGTTTTGGGGAAGTTACAAATGTCTGATAGATGGTGCTACTGAAAGTGAGGTGTAGGAGTCTTCACTTGAGTGTGGATTGAGAGCACTTTAAGGCAGCATCCGGTAGTTCTCAATACCCTGTTGTCTAACTTACCAGTTTGGTGCTAATACTATGACAGGGGTTGGGAGGATGGTTAAATGTGTCAACGAAGCATTGACTGCAGCAGCAGCAATTTGAAGGGCATTGTGACATGTTCCAGTTTATGCTTGTTTAAAAATGGTGTCAATAATAATTTAAATATGCGATGCTGCTTAGTGAACATGTTATCGGTACTGCCACCAAGAGTATCTTTCTAAAAGTCATAGGCACGCAGAAAACAAGCTTAATGGTTTGTAGCTCCCACTTTTCAGGAAAATGGATGCCATTCATGCCTTTTCCAGAGAAGGAGAAGTGAATAATTTGCTCAAATGCATTGATAGTGGTGTTTCTGTGAATCTGAGAGGTTTGTTTCTCTGTTCTATGCCTTTTTCTTGTTTATGTGTGGGCACTGAAATAAATTAATGATATTAGACCGGTGTCATGAATAAATTTGTCACCTTGATTGCAAGGCTGTTTTCTTGTTAGCCAAATTGAGATGTCCTGAATATAGCCTTCAAGCATTCTTGCTCCCAATTTATTAAGTCATTATTGAGCTTACTGTGCTTGCCAGAGCTTTAGCAATACCAGGTGCCATTGAATGATGCGATCATATACATAACTAGGAAGCTTGCCAAAATTGCCTTACTGGTTAGATAAAATAAAAACTGGTGTATTTGACTAAAACTTGCCAATATTTTATTGTAACTAAGAAATTATCTTCCGAAAAAAACATGCCCGCTATTTTGTTGTAACTGAGAAAAGATCTGCAGTAACAAAAAAACCTTCTGATGGAGGTCTATAAATTTTCCCTTTTATGTGATTTGATGTGAGGTCTGTGATTAAAAAGCGACTGGATTGAAAATTTGAATTTCCTGATATCAAGTTAAACATTCAATACAGAAGTGGGCTTAGCAATGTCTTACAATATTCATAACTGTAGAATGCGTTGGAACAGGCACATTGGCAGCCTTTTCTACTCTTTTTCCTGTTTGTGTGGTGTTATTCTTTTCCTTGAACCAATGAGTTTTCTAAGCACATGTTATCACTACAGATAGTGAGGGTCGGACTCCTATGCATTGGGCTGTAGATCGTGGTCACCTTGATATTATTGAGGAGCTTGTTAAAAAGAACGCTGACATAAATGCAAAGGTACAGTAGATGTCTGAGGCATCTTTTTTGAACTGTCTTCAATTCTCTGGTATTATTACATGTTATCATACAAATGGAAGCACTAGTAGTTTTCAGTAATTAATGTAATAAATGTCCCTTTTCTTTTTGCTTGAATTCCTGAAGTCTCTTTCTGAAGATTAGAAATGGGCATCCCTTATTGGGGTCCTGTAAAAGATTGCCCATTGTCCTCGTTTCCAGCGGGTGATAGAAGGCAGTTCTCTCTCTGAAAAAAGAAAGCATTTGGTGATGTGGATTCTTTGGACGAACACCTGCATTAGTAAACATGTTTTGAAAATATTCCTTGTGTCTTAGGGTGATTCCATGGAAACTCTTCTCCTTGTCGGTGTTCTGATTATTGCCAAAAAAATTTAATGGCAGGATAATGATGGCCAAACCCCATTGCATTATGCTACTGTCTGTGAGAGAGAAGCGATTGCTGAATATCTTGTGAAGCAAAATGCTGATACAGATGCGAAGGACAATGATGGCCAGTCTGCCCGTGATCTCTGCGAGTCGGATTGGCCTTTTCTGCAACGTGTGGCATCATAGACTAACTGGCTGCCTGCCTGTTAATTTTGTGGTTTCTTCCGGTTAGTCTTCTTGACAAACTCCCTGCAGATGTACATCGTAGCAACAAATTTACTGATGGGTGGTCCTTCAAGTTTGCTTCTCCTCTCTTGCCTTCCCCATATTTTACTATAGAATACGAGGGTTGACTGTAGAGGGTCGTTAAATGGCATGACATGCTCTGCCTTTTTCCAATACATCACTGGTTTATAGTTCAGTTGTAGCCCTCGTCTTGTTTTTTGTCCTCAGATGTCTCTCCAGTTCTGTCCGTCAAACTCAGATGGAACCGTTTGTATTTGCTTCCTCGCCACCGACAGTAATGGTGGAAATAGTATTTTCTTTGTAAAATTGGCTGCTTTCTTACACAATTTATCAGTGTAAGGCCATGTCTTTGTTCTCTATTGGTTTTTTAAAATAATTTTTGTTTAGAATTTGTATCGATGGTATTTTTTTAGTTTCTAAAATTTACTTCTTATATCATCAAATCAAAACAATCCAAAAAACACAGAATAATAATAATTTAGAGCAAAAATTATATATATTTTTTTTCAAGGTGACGATTTTTAAGCTTTACATCTTCATTTGAACATTAAAAGTTCTGTTTCCTGGACAATCATTCTAGCGTACGAAGAAAATCTATCTTTAAAGCTCATCATTTGAGTCATCTTCATCTCCTCCATCTGCCGCACCTCAGGAGCTCCACCAGATCTCTGATAAACAGACGTGATTATGGGGTTGCATGTAGCTTCCACCTCCTTCAACTTCTTCTCATAATCTTCTTAGCGTTTTGATTATCATTTAAGCACTCGACAACCTCCTTAACGGCTGTCTCAATCTTTTCCTTCTCATCAGCCTCTGACTTGTCTGCCAGCTTATCTCTGTCGTTGACCTGGTTCTTCATGTTGTAAACATAGGTCTCCAAGCTGTTTCGCACGCCAGTCTTGTCCTTAACCTTCTTATCTTCCTCTTCAAACGCCTCAGCTTCCTGAACCATCAATTCAATCTGTTCCTGACCGAGCCTGCCCTTGTCGTTCGTAATTATAATCTTCTCCGATTTTCCTGACACCTTGTCTTCAGTCCCGACGTTTAGGATACTGTTGGCATCAAGTTGGCATCAACCTTGAATGTCACTTCAATCTGAGGAGTTCCTCTGCTCAGATAAACAAGCCACGTTAAGTTAATTACCATGAAAATCAATTTAAGGGTTTCGAGCTTAAGAATCAGACCAAACCTTGGAGCTAGAACAATTCCAAATAAATCGAATTTCCCATGAGACCTACAATCCTTTGTGAGACTCCTTTCACCCTCAAACACCTATAGCACATGATCACATTAAAACAATTTATTTCATATGCAGGCCTATGTGCACACAAATTTTGGATGCGAGTAAACCCTACTCTCTAGAAAACACATTTTCTGGTCAGGTGAGTGAATAAAATTTGGTTGTCCTAGACTCTTATAAAAAATACATGCTCTGACTCAAACTCGAGATCTACTGTGCAAATCACAAGCCTTTGCCATCTGTGCAAACAGATAAAAACTCTTAAAAGGCATTCATTAGAAAACAAGTTGGTGTACCTGAATGGTGACAGTAGTTTGCTGATCCTAGTAAGTGGTGAAGGTTTGAGACTTCTTGGTTGGTATGACACTGTTTCTTGGGATCAACTTGGTCATCACCCCGCCAACAGTTTGAATTGCAAGAGTAAGAGGTGCCACATCCAGCAGAAGTATATCTGAAAGAAACAAATTAGATTAAGACATTATTACAGTCAATGAGCTCATAATTCAGTCATATTAGCAGGATGAAGAAAGATTACCTTTGGTTTCATCACCACCCTCTCCACTTAAAATGCCTCCTTGAACTGCAGCGCCGTAAGCAACAACCTCGTCAGGGTTCACACCCTTGTTGGGTTCCTTGCCATCGAAATAATCCTTGAGAAGCTGTTGAACCTTGGGAATTCTAGTGCTTCCACCAACAAGAACAATTTCATCAATCTGCTGTTTCTCCAATCCAGCATCCTCCATGGCCTTCTTAACTGGCCCCATGGTCTTTCTGAAGAGGTCATTGTTCAACTCTTCGAACCTGGCTCTGGTGAGTGGTTCGGAGAAATCGACACCGTCGAAGAGCGACTCGATCTCCACACGAACCTGATGCTGGCTACTCAAAGCTCTCTTGGCCCGCTCACATTCTCTCCTTAGCTTTCCAAGAGCTCTGTTATCCTTGCTGACATCCTTCCCATGCTTCTTCTTTATCAACTTAATAAAGTACTCCATGATTCTCTGATCGAAATCCTCTCCTCCCAAATGATTATCTCCATTGGTTGCCAGCACTTCAAAGACACCATTATCAATGGTCAAGATACTAACATCGAATGTGCCGCCACCAAGGTCAAATACAAGAATGTTCTTTTCACCACCCTTCTTGTCCAAACCATAGGCTATGGAAGCGACTGTTGGTTCATTAATAATCCTAGTAACTTTCACACCGACATCCTTAGTAGCCTAATTTTGGGCATCATTGAAGTAAGTTGCAGAGTTAAAAGAAAATCACTTTAATCAATCCTCGACCGAGCATGCCTACAGAAGAACTTGAGAGAGTGTACATACACTCTTCCTATAAGTCTTTTGACATCAAAGATGGTCTTCTCAGGATTCGCAGCCACCTGATTCTTTGCAGCCTCACCAATCAATCTCTCACTGCCGTGAACGCCACCCACGATGGCGTAATCCGGTTACCTTGATCATTGGCTATGATTTCAACATGACCATTTTTGTAAACACCAACACAAGAATATGTTGTTCCAAGGTCTATTCCTATCACTGTCCCAGCTTGGTGGCCTCCTCTTTTGCTACAGAGATTGTTAGCAAACTCCTTGTTCATAGATTAAACTCCTTTATCAATACAAGAAGCAAAAATCAATCTCACATGTTAAACATGTTATTCAAGTGTTGCTGTAAAACGATGCCATCTAGGAACCAAGAAAAAAAAAACCTTTAAGGAACAAAATCATCCCCTTTGAATTTGGTATTTCTTAGTATAATTAAAATAAAAAAGATAAACCCTTTTGCTAAATCATTCACCGAATTCATTTAAAAAAAAAACTCAAAGATAAAACTCGATAATAAGAAACACCACAACACAACGTTGACGTTTCATAAACTTCACTTTCTTTAACTTTCCTCTACTTTCTCACCATCCAAACAAAAGCAAATATAAAAAAAAAACAAAGAAAAAAGAGGGGGGGCACACCAACACCATAAAAGAACCTACTCGACTCCTTAATGAAAATCCCATGACTGCTTGTCTTGAATGACAACAAAAAAAGATTTGAGCTTTCTATCCTTTCTTCTTCGAGTGGTTTTTCTTTGGATGATTTTCTGTCAGACACCTGACATGTTTTTATAGTGGATGAACATGTCACTGTGCTGACATGGACCAATTATAACCCAGAAAAAAATCTGTTTGAACTATACTTCTTGCGAACTTGTCACTGTGATGACATGGACCAATTATAACTCAGAAAAAACTCTGTTTAAAACCTAGTTCTCACACGGACCAGTTATAATTCAGAAAAAGTTATGTTTGATGTGGCTTTCGGAATAAAAAAGGATGGTTATATTTATTTATTTAAAACTTCTACCGACTTCAATAATATTTAAATAGTCTTATTTAATGGAAAAATCATTTTAAATTGATAATGAAAAAAAAATTGTGTAGAGTTTCAACAAAGAAGGACGCGGAATTTAAAATTATTTTTTTTCTTACAGCCACTTCCTAAGCTTCAAAAAACAAATTCAAGTTTTTTTAAAAAGAAAATATTTTGATGATTTTTTATTGTTTTAATATACTAATATTAAAAATAAATTTTAAAAATATATATTATTTTAATGTATTTTTAAATAAAAAAATATTCTTAAAACACATATTTATTAACACAAAATTGCATTGTCACCGTGTTTCATTGAACATCAATACCATTTTTTTAGAAATGAAAACTAAATATTATTCTTACTTCATGATGAAATATTTGAAATCATTCAGTCGTTCTTCTTTTCTAATTTATCTATCTCTTAATCCTTGATGCAAACAAAAATAATAGTGATATGCATTTTCTCTCTTCTTTTTTTCATTTTCTATGAAATTTAAATCTTCATTGAACCAAATAAATCCAATAAATGAACATAATATAGTTGGTTTGGTATGGTAATTATCGAACACGATGCAATATATGTTAAAACTTTTCTATAAAAAAATAATATTTAGCCTGGTTATTTCAATTCTTGATGTCAGATTAATTATAATTAAATTGATTAATTCTAATAGCCTAATTTTTGGTATAAAATAATAAAAATCCCATAATATTCAAGTAGTTTTCAGAGGTACATTAAAATTTTGCGCAGAATCATTAGAAGATAAATTAGAAAAATTCAATTTTCGAAGAAAAAATATTTTTTTAAAAAAGGTGTATATTATTCTCTTTTAAAATGAAAAAAATTAAATCAAAATCTATATAAAACAAATGTTGGATTATGAATCAAACCAACTGGACCCAGGTCAACACATCCACAAAGACAGCCCAAATCAGCCACCACCGTTAGATTAAAGAAAAAACCAACAATAAACGATATCAGCCATTGGAATAGCATACAACTTCCACACGCATTGACATAATCCTGGAGCCCACACTTTAACTTGCTTTGTCCAAACTCCAAGTTACTATACCCAATCACCAACCATACCCGTCCGATACGATGACTTTTTTCTCAGTTAAACTTTTGACTGCTGATAGTTTAATAATGAACAAACTACATTCAAGCCCTCCAACTATCACATAGGCTGCGTAGAGGTCCTAAATCTAGTAAAAGCTTTAATTACATGCAATTTTTCATAATTGAAACGATGCTTGCCTGCTAGCCAATCATAGACTGATTTTTTTTTATTTCAATTTTTTTTTATTTATTTTCAGATATAAGATTAGAGTAACTATAATAAAATCAAAATTGTATTGGATGGAGGGCTAATCTCTTGTGATATAGTAGTGCTAACACAATTAGAACTCATACTAGCCTATCAAATCAAGGAGGCCTCATTAAAATTTGTAGCATACTTTAGAGGGTCCAAGATGTAGTTTGCCTTTTAATTAATTAATTAATCGTCAAAAAACAAATCCATGGGGCTCCCAAAAAAGGCACCCGCTTTTCAAGCCTTGTAGCAGAGGATAATTACCTTCTTTTTTTTAAAAAAAAAAAAGAGTAAAATTGACATTTAGATTCCATTCTATTCAAATCCAGCTTCACATCCGCGTCTTCTCTCTCTCTCTCTCTCTCTAAAAACTCTCTCTCTCCTAGGGTTTCAAAGCGCCGTTCCCCTCTCTGACTTTCTCACACTCTCTACAGGTAATTACTTTATTTCCTCAAATTAACCCTCTAAATCGCTTCATTATTTGCTCAATTAGGTTTATCGTGCTGATTTTGTCACTCGATCTGATCAATTGGATCTGATCAGTTATGTGATCAATTGGGGCTTTAGAACCTTTTTGAAATTCTTATAAAAAATTCAAGCTTTACTGAATCCGATTTGATCTGGGTTTCTCGGGTTTTTGATTATTTGGTTTTTTTTTATGCTACACTGTTTTTAGTGAATTTTGATTGATTATGATTTCTGGAGTCTTAAATAAACTTACTCATTTTAGTAGTATATGTGTTTTGATCTTGGAAATAAAGTTGTGAGCCTTTTGCATTTATTGATTGGATTTTCTAGCTCTTACTCTTTCATTTTTGTGCTGAGTTTTGAGTGGTTATTGCGTGGATCCCATTTTGAGATGGATTTATAATTGCTAATTGGCTGTGTAGAATTAAGTAGATTTAGAAGTTTGGGGGCGCGAGGCTAATGACAGTTTGATGCTCTCAGGTAGAATATGGCGATGGAAGTGACCCAGGTGCTTTTGAATGCCCAATCTATAGATGGGAATGTGCGGAAGCATGCAGAAGAAAGCTTAAAACAGTTTCAGGAGCAAAACCTGCCTAGTTTTTTGCTCTCTCTCTCTGGAGAGCTAGCAAATGACGAGAAACCTGTGGATAGTCGTAAATTAGCAGGTTTAATTCTTAAAAATGCATTGGATGCAAAGGAACAACATAGAAAGCTTGAGCTTGTTCAAAGATGGTTGTCGCTGGACAACAATGCAAAGGGTCAAATTAAGGCATGTTTGTTAAAGACACTTGCTTCTCCCGTACCAGATGCATGGTCAACTGCATCTCAAGTTATTGCTAAGATTGCAGGGATTGAGTTGCCTCAGAGACAGTGGCCGGAGCTGATTGGATCACTTTTATCCAATATTCATCAGTTACCTGCTCATGTCAAGCAAGCTACTTTAGAGACTCTTGGATATTTGTGCGAGGAAGTCTCACCTGATGTTGTAGATCAAGACCATGTAAACAAGATACTTACAGCGGTAGTTCAAGGCATGAACGCTTCTGAAGGAAACAATGATGTTAGGCTTGCTGCAACCCGAGCACTGTACAATGCACTCGGATTTGCGCAGGCAAACTTTAGCAATGATATGGAGCGTGATTATATCATGAGAGTGGTCTGTGAGGCAACTTTGTCCCCAGAAACGAAGATAAGACAGGCTGCTTATGAGTGCCTGGTCTCTATTTCATCAACATACTATGAGAAATTGGCTCCTTATATTCAGGATATCTTTAACATCACGGCAAAGGCTGTGAGGGAAGATGAGGAACCTGTAGCCCTTCAAGCAATTGAATTCTGGAGTTCAATATGCGATGAGGAGATAGATATCTTGGAAGAATATGGGGGTGATTTCACTGGGGATTCTGATATTCCTTGCTTTTACTTTATTAAGCAGGCTCTCCCTGCTTTGGTCCCAATGTTGTTGGAGACTCTCCTAAAACAAGAGGAGGATCAGGATCAAGATGAAGGAGCTTGGAATATTGCAATGGCCGGTGGAACATGCCTTGGTTTGGTTGCAAGGACTGTGGGAGATGATATTGTGCAACTTGTCATGCAATTTATTGAAGATAACATTACAAAACCAGATTGGAGGCATAGAGAGGCAGCTACTTATGCATTTGGCTCGATCTTGGAAGGTCCTTCCCCTGAGAAGCTAACGCCTCTTGTTAATGTTGCTTTGAACTTCATGCTGACTGCTTTGACAAAGGATCCAAATAACCATGTGAAGGATACAACTGCTTGGACCCTTGGTCGAATCTTTGAATTCCTCCATGGTTCAACCCTGGATACACCGATAATTACTCAAGCAAATTGCCAACAAATTGTCACTGTACTACTCCAGAGCATGAAGGACGTTGCCAATGTAGCAGAGAAGGCATGCGGTGCCCTCTATTTCCTTGCCCAGGGTTATGAAGATGTGACCCCATCATCTCCTCTTACTCCTTACTTCCAGGAAATTGTCCAGGCACTTCTCACTGTTACCCACAGAGAGGATGCTGGGGAGTCCAGATTAAGGACTGCTGCGTATGAAACGCTGAATGAGGTGGTGAGATGCTCGACTGATGAAACATCGCCGATGGTGCTGCAACTGGTTCCTGTCATCATGACGGAGCTTCACAATACTCTTGAAGGACAGAAGCTTTCTTCTGATCAGAGAGAGAAGCAGGGTGAATTGCAAGGACTTCTCTGTGGCTGCTTGCAGGTCATAATTCAGAAGTTAGGCTCCTCTGAGCCAACTAAGTATGTGTTCATGCAATATGCAGATCAGATAATGGGGCTCTTCCTGAGGGTTTTTGCTTGTAGAAGTGCAACTGTGCACGAAGAGGCCATGCTAGCCATAGGAGCCCTTGCCTACGCAACTGGTCCTGATTTTGCAAAATACATGCCAGAGTTTTACAAGTACCTGGAAATGGGCCTTCAGAATTTTGAGGAGTATCAAGTCTGTGCTGTGACTGTTGGTGTGGTGGGGGATATTTGCAGGGCATTGGAAGATAAAATCTTGCCTTACTGCGATGGTATTATGACTCAGCTTCTCAAGGATTTATCAAGCAACCAGTTGCATAGATCTGTGAAACCTCCTATTTTCTCTAGCTTTGGTGACATTGCCCTGGCAATAGGAGAGAATTTTGAGAAGTACTTGATATATGCCATGCCAATGCTGCAAAGTGCCGCAGAGTTGTCTGCCCACACAGCTGTTGCTGATGATGAAATGACCGAATACACAAATTCTTTGAGAAATGGAATTTTGGAGGCATACTCTGGAATTCTTCAAGGGTTTAAGAATTCTCCTAAAACTCAGCTCTTGATTCCTTATGCACCTCACATCCTGCAGTTCTTGGACAGCATGTACATGGAGAAAGACATGTGAGTTCTTCTGAAATATGCACTTTATCTTCTGTATTTTATATTTCTTATTTGTACATATATGTATTTGTGCGCGCGCGCGTGTTGCGTATAAACTGTGTTTTCTGGTTACTGACTTGTAAGGTACTTGTCTGCAGGGATGATGTGGTAATGAAAACTGCAATTGGAGTCCTTGGAGATTTAGCAGATACACTGGGAAGTAATGCTGGTTCTTTGATACAGCAATCTCTTTCTTGCAAAGACTTTTTAAATGAATGTTTGTCTTCGGATGACCATATGATTAAGGAATCTGCTGAATGGGCCAAGTTGGCCATCAGTCGTGCCATTTCTGTTTGAAGTTATTGCTATTTGGCATGTTTTTTTTCTTTTAGAAGTCCCTGCATGCATTTGGGTGTATTGAGTCGGGGTCCGGGGTTGCATTTGTGTCGGGTCATCAGTCGTCTGCAATTTTCAGACAACAATGGAAGTCACCGGTCTTCAGGTTGTCCCTAACTGTTGCATCATCACCATGAGTTTCGGTTCTTGATTTTGTCATGGTGGAGAAGAAGGGGGTTGGGTTGCTTTTAAGATGGGGGTGAGGGTCTGTCAAAAAAACCGAATAAATTATCGAGTATAGAGCATAGAATTGGTGGAAATGGTAGAGGAGACTTGGATTTGCTGAGTAAATACAAGACAGCCAACACCTAGTCATCGGCTGTTTGTTGGTCCTTGAAATGGCTGTCCTCTTCTTGTCAGACCACACATACTACCTTTAGGCTGTTGGGATATGGATTTCTGCCTTGCAGGTCAAAGTTTTATTACACTGGAAGACCGCCTAGGTGCTGCACCACAGAAGACCCAGATTTGGTTCCTGATTTTTCTGCTCCTCGCTGTTTTTTATTTATTCATGTCTGTATCAGCTTTATCATAATGTCTGTCATGGTCAGGTTGTGTTTTTAACTGTTGCACTGTTCTGGTATACATGGTTGGTTGGGGGTCTTGTCTTCAACATATCATTGAGGGTATTGAATCCTGCATTGCATTATTCTTTTGTCTTTTATTGTCTTCATAGGTCTCAAGTCAAATGTTGTATACATTTTGCATTCATTAAATCATATACTCTTCTGCCCTCCTTTTCCTTTGTCTTCACAAATATAGGTTTCATCTTTCTTCAGGATGTGTAATATTTTGGCAACATCTCATGAACTGTGGTGACATTGTAAGGATTGAATTCTGATAATCCGAGAGGCATTGCGGTTGTATTTTGTTCTTTGCTTCGTCTTTGAAGCAACACTTGTGGGATTTCTGGGGACTTTTTTATATTGGTTCTAGAAACTACAATAGCAGTTTCCTTTTCCTTGTTATTTTTTTTTTTAATTTGTTTTTTTGGCTTTAAATGTTGTAAGGTTTTTATGTTGCTCATCAGGAGAAATTCTTTTGGGTCTAACTAGCATGGGATGGAAATGTCTATTATCCTTTCCAATGTGAGATATGATTCCAATATTAACAGTTAAGATTTTAAAATCTCAATCTTGAATGTGCTTATATAAAATGGAATCAAATAAGTAAGATCTTACATGGTTTTCTTGACAGCCCTAATTTTGTTTCTGATTTAATGCTTACAACTGTATGTTTATATATATATATATATAATTTATTTTAAATATTAACCCGTCAAATTATTTAAAAAAAGTTAATTAAAAATAAAAACAAACATTATTAAATCTCCCAACAGATTTTTGTTTCATTAAAAAATGATTAGACTATTATTGTCTCTTTTTTTTGTATTAAAAGTGGTTGATTTGATAGAGAGGACAAAAGCAGAAGCCAGAGAGTGGTGAAAGAAATGGTTTCAGCCTTGCAAAATCAATTGAAGCCATAGGAAAGTGGGAAGCTTTTCACCTGTTTCCTGGGTGCGTAAACCGACAGAGAGGGAGGGGGGATGGATCGAGGACCTTTAACTTTTTCGTGTTCTTGCATTTTTTCAATCACTTTAAATTAAATATTCGAGTACATAATAGTAAAAATAGTGATAATGCAGTTATTAAAAAGATGCCTGATTGCTTTCCACCACCTTCATCATGAAGTATTTTTGGAATATATTTTTTTATAGTCCAAAAATACTTCATGATTAAGGTGTTGGAAAGATATATAAAACATTATTTCAAGTGGAGAGAAAAAGAAGAAACTAATTATCCAAAAATACTTCATGATTAAGGTGTTGGAAAGATATATAAAACATTATTTCAAGTGGAGAGAAAAAGAAAGAAACTAATTATCCAAAAATACTTCATGATTAAGGTGTTGGAAAGATATATAAAACATTATTTCAAGTGGAGAGAAAAAGAAAGAAACTAATTATAAAGCGCGTATTAAAACTTTATTATAACAATATTAAATTGATTGAATAATTTCATTGAAAAGAATATAATAATTTTAAAATAACTTGCAAATGTAAACAAAATGAGCTACACAAATTCTCACAGCCAAAGATGGCTTGTGGGATTCGGAGTGTATGAAACGACGAGCTGGGACCTGGGGATGAATGCTGACAGGACCGAACCTAGTCTATTTGCACTCAACAGGTCATAAAATATCTGACAATAATTTAAATTATATCACGAAGTCTCAGTTAATAATTTGAGTTTTTTATATTTATATTAAATGATTTCTTATAATGTCATATATATTATATTCTAGAGTCTCTTTTAATATGTTAAAATTTTAGTGAGATTGTTTATTTAACATGATATCAGAATCTTGTTAACTCAATGATCATGAGTTCGAATCCCAACACCCTCATTGTATTTGATTAAAAACCAAGCACGATATAATGTGTATCTGTGCAAGTTTCAAGTCCAAAGAGCTTTCATTTGAGAGAGTATATTAAAAAAAATACTATAAATCATATTCTAAATCCTCGCTCAACAACTTAAATTTTTAGATAAAATAATTATTTATCACGAAAAGATGACCCGTTTGATGTTTACTTAAGACGAGCCTTTCTTGCTCAACCAAGATACACAACGAGTGTATTAGGCTTGAGATAAAGTATGTTTATATGAGATGGATTGTATAAAAATATGTTTTAGAGAGATTATACGATGATCTATAAAATATATTAATGAATTACCGAGACCAGTTTATTTAGAACTAAATGGGATCTGATCACTTAATATTAGAATAATATTTTTAAAAAAATCAATTTTTTTTACTTGATACTTAGATTAGTTCAAGTTTGAACACAAGTTTCAGGAAGTTGAATAGGGAAGACATTACATTTGACCTCGACGTGAATAGTAGAAATGTAAATTGCAATGATGACGAGATAGGGTTTTTTAGAGAGGCTCGTATGCATATTCCTATTTATTTATTTATTTTTATTGTATGATTTGAAACAAAAAACAAAACTGATATTTCAGGAATATGTAATGGGCATCAAAGACTGGATTTGACTTTGGAGCTACAGGATTAACAATCTATATCGATCTCTCGTGCTAGCTTACACAACCTCCCCCCCACCCACCAAGAATGGCAGGTGAAGGAAGTTCAGAGAAGGTGGCAATGACCAATATATATATATAATTCACTGTTCTTATCTGACTCCCACCATTCATATCTAACAATGCAATGAATGTATTAATTTATGGTTTTAAATTCAATTAGAATAATAGTTGATCCAATCAAACTTGATGGTTTATATGGTTGAAATTTGATTATTTAATTTCTTTTCATAGCGATATTGTTTTATATATAATTTAGTTTTGTGGGATTTAGAATTCAGATTTGATAAATAAATATTGCCTTTTTTTTTATTTAACAAGCATAGCATATGAGATGCGTCATGCACAGTTGCGTCCATGGAATGAAGAACTGTAGTTTCTATCTTTTATTAGATCAAAAAAAAAAAGTATTTCAATTATGAAGTTTTACTATTTTTATGATCACACTAGGGAATCGTGTTTTGACTCTTTTTTTTTCATTTTTTATAAACTCATAATTTGATATAAATAATACCATTTACTTTTATATCAAACACATCTTTAAACATTTCTGAATAGGATACAAATATGAAATTGTTTAGGTTTAGCAATGATGATGACATTGACTCATATAACGTGCAACCAATCCTTACAACTCAAACAAATTCATTATGGCTCTTGTAGGGGTTGGAGAAGTGGATCATGACCTTTCCTTGACTTAAAATAATAATCCATTCTCAAGAAAATCGCCTGATTAACTTTGAAAGGTCTTTAATTGATGTTATATCATTAACTTTCCTTTTAAAATGTCCATTTCTCATCAATAACCCCTCTTAAATTTGGTTGTTCTCCACCATTGACTAATTTCTTAACCAATAAAGTTATAATCAGTCGAGGTTTTAATCGTTCATCTAAACATACAAAATACACTTTTCAAGAGTAGAGTTTTCTCGCATCTAAAAAAAAAGTCTATAATTGATGTTATTTCATGTAGTTTTATTGTCCTAAAGAGAAGGATATATGATGAAGATGGTCTATAATAGTGATGATACTTCTATGGTTAAATGAAATACGTAAAATAATATATTTTTAAAAATATATATTATTTTGATGTATTTTTAAATAAATAAAAAAAACTGATGACACTCTCAAACAAACCATGTGAGTAACACTATCAATACTTGGTTTATACATGTATTTTTAAGTAAAATAGATAATAAAAAGGAAAATCACATGAACACAACATTTATAGTAATTTCTAAATTATCATGCCATTGTTTAATAAGAGCAATAATTTTGTTGGCCGACAACCTAATACTTCTTCCAAAAATAGAGCTTTAAGTAAGTTTATGAGTCAAATACAAACCTTATAAACACCATCACTACCATCATATGGTCGGGTGATTAATTTAACTTTTTGGTCTTAATCGATGATTAATAAAAACCAGACTACCACTATTGTTGGGAGGTCAAAGGGTTGTGATGTCCCCTCCCTCTTGCTAGTGCTCTAAGCCCCCACTACCAAAAACCATCTTCTCAAAATGCTTTCTATTTGATTTCATCTCCTGGCCACTATTTTTTTTTCGTACTTCCAAAGGGTCATCAAAGCCAAAACAAAATGAGGATAAATATGATTTTAAAAAAAAAATTGTTTTTAAAGATTTTTTAAGAAATATAACTAAGATTTTTTTTATCGGCAACGACAATCTATCAACTTTATCCAATTCAATTCTAAATTAATTTGTTAAAAAAAAAACAATTTAGAGTAGAAATTGAGTCGATTATGTTATAAACCTACCTCTTAAAATTATTTCTATTTGATTTCATTGTACACCACTCACTTTGTTTGTGTCCCTATCTATACTTTTTTTGACTTTCAGAGGGCCATGGAAATGTTGTTAGGTACACCCACTATGAAATAGTTTGTGCACAAACAATCCCTTCCATTATGTGTCCCACTTAATCTTATAGTGAGAAAGTAGATATTAGACTTTGACAATACTAATTTCATATGATAATTTAATAGTTTTTTCACTTATTCATACTATGTTGTAATTAATTTTTATTATAAAAAGATATTTAAACTCGTAATTATCTGGTCAATATAATTTTGATATCCTATTAAATAACTAATTCAGGTTAATAACTTACGATGTTAGGTGAAATCATAAGATATAAGATGTGATTTATATTATTTTCTAACAACTTGATCATCCTAAAGCTATTATTCTAAGGGAAAAAAAGGTTTGGACATAAATGTTTTGTTAATGTTCAAAATTCAAGTAAGGATATAAATATACTCTAGATCTCACCTCCATTTACAATGAAATTCAATAAAAACAATAAATATTTAGATTATGCTAAAAAGACTCACTAGCTTTTAAATGAAACCAATTCTAAATCAGACAACAAACTAATGTGGCAAAGTATTATAATAACATGTTAAGAATACTATATGTTATAATTGACAAAGACTCAAAAATATCTTTTATCATTAAAAAGGTTTTTGTCTAACAAGACTTTAATAGCATATTTGACTATATATTATATGGGTAGCCCTATTGAAAACCTAAGACCTCTAAATAAATGTTTGACTACATATAAAGTTAAGGTAAATGCCAATATGATGACATTAGATGAGCCGTATGCTATTTTACAATGTTGTTTTGTACTTTTGAAAAGAAAGGGATATTGAGATATTGTTTGAAATTATAGCATGGTAGTTTATATATATATATATACAAACTACAAAAAAAAATCATATTTAGTCAGTTAAATAGTTTTTCTTTTTACATTAGACTCCACGTATAGTTTAATTTTAAATATTAGTTTTATAGAAACAAGAATAATTTGTTTTTTATTTATAGAAACTTTTTTTTTTGCATGCATTAATCTATCTCACATTAGTTTTAACAACATATATATATATATATTGCTTATACATCCTTGGACCCAGCGATAACCACAAAAAAACTAGGAGTGAAAGTACTATAAAGCTTCTTGTTCCATACTTTTGTTTTTGTCTTTTATGGGGAAATTTACATAATTTCATTGTACATTAGAAAAAAACCGAAAACACTCCCACTATTCCATGTTTTTTTGTCAGTTTACAGGAATAAAATAGAAGTTTTACTATGCAATTTAAAGGAAAATATCAGAAACCCTAAACAATATGAAAATACCATACATGTTCCATGAAAAAAGTCCAAAATACACTAGGTTTTGAGGATTATATTTTTCTGGTGAGAAAATTAACAGTAATCTATGTCTACATATACAATGAAACACCCACAACTTTTATATTTGAAGTAATTTTTAAATGCCACCATAAGCTAACACAGTTAAGCCATGCAAAAGGTTGTTCTAGCTTTTTTCCACAGACGACGACACATGCATAGAATTATACTTGATGTGGCATAAAAAGTTAAAAACAGTGTAGTTGACTTGAAAGTTGTGGGCTAAAAGTGAATGCACTTCATCATCATGCTGTAGCCATTGGGTGGGTGCACCCCATCGCCATAATAGCTCGATCGCATGGTGCCCATAAAAGCCAATCTTCCCACCTCCTCTCTTGCCAAGGCCATAGCCAGCATCCTCCCAAGAATTCTAAGATCTAGCCATGGCTCCTCCTACTCTCAGGATCAACCTGATCACTTCTCTTCTGGTCTCCCTGCTACTCCTTGCTCCCTTGTCTTCAGGTTAGCATCTAATTAATTTCTCAGCATTTCTTTTAAATTCATTTCCAAATTAAGATAATTTAATTAGCTTAACAAAGAGTATTTTATTTCACTTAATTTGTAGGTTTGGTCGAGGGCTTCAATATTGAAGGAATGAACGTGTATCCCTCCCTTCGCAAGGTTCCCTAAAAGCTTTCTCTTCATCTCCATTTTTCTATATCGTGACACCGCTGCAATAAATTATGTTAAAAAATCATCTCATTTAAAAATTTAATTTGTTAGGTGAGACTCCGAATATGATTTATATTATTCTCTAACACCTTCCTCGAGTGAAATCCTTTTTTTGGCTTGAAACTTGTACAAGTCCACATCATCTTATGATTGATTTTTATCAAATAGAATAGAGATAATGAGATTTAAATTCGTGACCGCTGGGTCAACAAGATGCTGATATTATATTAAAGAATCATCTCACCTAAAAGCTTAAACTATTAAGCGAGTCCCCGAATATGATTTATATTATTCTTTAACAAATTGCATTTATATATATATATATATATATATATATATATTCTTTGGTCATGTATTTTTTTAATAACCAAAAAGAAATGTATTGTCTCTTTGTAAAGGATGTGAGTACAAGGAAGCTCTTGCTGGATGCTCTGGATTATGATGAAGCCGGACCTAACCGTAAACATGACCCGAAGGGGAGACTTGGGGCTGGTGGTAGCAAGAACCCTTGACTTTTCTCGAGCCAGCCATTATCTATATATACCATAGGTTTTGCTCATGTAGTGATTAATATGATATTATTGCATGTACTTGGACCTAGCTAGTTGACCATGCACGATTGTGGGACTAAGGTATGATCTTACGATGCATACTTCTATGGCACTCATGATTTATGTATGAACTTCTCTGCCTATTGCTTATCTTGTAATAATAAATAATGAAGTTGGATTTTCTACTCATCCAGTAAGTGACTATTTGAAAGTATAGTTAAAATTGTTTATAAAAATATTTTTTTTGTTTAAAAATACAAAAATTACATCTCTAGCCCTTAAATATTTAATTTAATAAGTCGATAGCCATTTTTTTTTTGATACAGGCATTTGTCACATGGGTTAAAAGTAGGAAGAACAAGAAATGAATGACTTTCAATATCCGATTTGACTTTTTTAAAAGTTTTCTTCCTTCCAATGACTCTCTATCCATTGCCATAAGAGAATTGTAAACTCGGAGCATCTTCCTCTACAGCATGTTCCTGTGCACCTTTACAAGTCTTCTGTGCCATTAATCTCCTGTTTGTTAATGCATTTTAAAGTTTTTCTTGAAAAAAATAAATTTTAATTTTAATTATATTTTTTTAGTGTTTTCAAATCATTTTTATATTGTGATGTTAAAATGATTTTAAAAAATAAAAAATCAACATTTCAATAAATTTTTGAACTAAATCATTTTAAAAAACAAGAACGTCCACTGCAAAAACACCCACTTGATCACTGAAACCAATACTTGAAATTGATAGATTTTCTATCCAAAAAGAGAAGATCATTGTAGGATGCTTTACAGCTACTGTTTCCAACCAAAGATCTTGAATATCCTTGGGAAAATCCAAGCTTATTTGCAACTGTCAGTGAGATTCTATAAGAAATTCCAAGCTCGAGTATTTTTTTTACTGAATTTTTTTTTTTTGTAATAATCGGGGCATTACGCCCAGCTAAATTAATCGAGGAATCGTAGACCCAATTAGGTCATAATACAGGAAAAGATAAAGTCCTGTCGGGGGGGTCAGTTATAATATCTGCTCCCCTATCTATCAAATCTCTCTCTAACCCAAAATTAGCTAGCCAATCTGCTACACAATTGGCATCCCTGTAAACATGACCCGTTACAAGTTCCCAATCCCTGCCCAACATAGCTCTAATATTCATGATCGGATTATAATTTCTATCTATCTTCACACACTCTCCCGTAATGAGCCCAAGTGCAACCCTATAATCTGATTCCAACAGCACTTTTCTAAATCCTTTAGACCAAACCAGTTGAAGACCAATATAAATCGCCCATAGTTCCGCCGTAACAGAAGAGCAAATACCAATATTTCTGGCAAATCCCCCTATCCAAGATCCCATATTATCTCTAATAGCTCCTCCCGCACCCGCCATCTCTGGGTTACCCTTACTACATCCATCATCGTTGAGCTTGATCCATCCATTAGTTGAATATTTCCAACCTATGTGATCAACCTCCTTACCATCATTATGCCCATCATCTCCCCTCCTCAGCATCGAACTATCTTCAATCATTCTTTTTATCGCGAGAGTAGTCTTAAACCAACTACCCTGGTCTCCACCAAATGTTCTATTACATCTCTTCTTCTAAATATACCATATCGTTATGCCGAATGTCAGCTGCCACTCTCCATAGCGCATACATTTCTTCCTGGAAGTTAGGTTAGAAATAATCCATGTATACTAGTTTTGGCTAAAAAACAGTTCTCTCTCCTCTATCCCAACAAATCCCTCCCAAACTCTCCTTGCTTTCGGGCAATCTCGTAAAACATGAATTAAATTTTCCACTGCATTACCTCAATAACAACAGTATCTGTTATCTGTAATCCTTCTTCTCCACCTCAACTCGTTAGTCATAATAGCGTTATGAGCTACAGTCCATAGGAAAACTTTAATCCGTTTCAAACCTTTCCACTTCCAAATAATCTTCCATACTAGATCCCTATGCACATTATCCCCTTCCTTTCCTCCCAAATAAGCTGTTTTAATTGTAAATTTCCAATCAGATGTTTGCTTCCATATCATTGAGTCTGCATCTTAAGATTGATAGGCTTACGACATACAGCTAAATTGTATACCAATTACAATCCATTTAGAAATTCCAAAACTTATATTTTTGGATGCTTTTTAAAAGTTTTTATTTTTAAAAAATATTACAGTAATATTTTTATTATCTATCGATGATATTAAAAATTTCTAACGAAAATATTGTAATATATTTTTATTCAAAACAGTAACCACAACACACAATTAATGCATTATAACATGTAGCAGAACGGGCCTTTGAGAAAGGCAATTTATAAAGTTTAATATGAATTTATAATCAATTTGATTAAAGGATTAACTTATCCAGGATTACAGATACAGAAAGCACATGAATTCATTCTTTAAGGCGAATCCTTCAACATAACTGCAGAAGGAGATGGTCACTCAAAAGCGTTTTCGGGGTCGTTGTTAAAACACAAATCTGAAACCAAACACCATCTGACATGCAGCAAAAGAGTAACCAACAGAACTCGAACTTATGAGTATGAAAGCACAAGCAAAGGCGCCCCAGGCTATAATTTGTGCATGCCAGAAAGGGCTAATCAGAATCCATCCCACAATAACTTCTGCAAGGATTGATTATTGAAGAAGTATTTGAGACATTGCAGGATTCAAGATTTGCAGGGTTGAAGCATCAATCTCGTCACAAGAATTCTACAAGAACCTTCGATAGCATTGTCTAAACACTCATCAAGAATTTGGCGATGAGGCAGATAGCATTGTCTAAACGTTCATCAAGAATTTGATGATATGGCAAAATTTATTTACCCCGAATCTTGACCGTCAGAGTCCATTTAACCTTTCCCTCTGGCAATGGAATGGACTTTGGGAAGTGTAATGGCACCTCAAACTCTCCAAGAGAAGTCAAAGGTGATGGAAGATACACGTTGTCAGGTTCAATTTGCACATTGAATTGCCTTGTCACCTTAAAAGTGCAGAAACCATGTTAGTGCACATCCCACTAGTTAGAGGAAACAACTATCTTTTCAGCATACTTAACTCCAAATTAAAGAATAATTGTATGTATAAAACAGAAACTATATCATAGATCGCAGTGTCGAAAAGAGAATTGCCAAACAGGATTTTATAGATGGTTTTGATATGATATATAGCCAGAACATGCTCATGCAACAATATCCATCCACCTACGTTATTTTCATGGATAGAGACAGCATCTTACTTCACAACATTCTGAAGAGAAATTGAAATTAAAAATGAAGATTGATATACCTCTTTTAAAATATCATCCTTTGTCACTGGTGAAAGAATTTCTATTGGGTCATCTTTTGATTCACGGGCACGGAATTTTGCAGTATTGATCCCTACCCTAAAAGCCTACAGTCAATAAAAGACAGGTCAGATACCTCATATTACCAGTAAGAGTAAGCCAACTTGTTTTTTAAAACATTTCATATCCTCAATACACTTTTCAAAAGATAAACTACTAACCAGCCGGGATTTCGCTAAGCGTTTTGCTGCTGTTTCATATTCTTTAATCTTATCTTCCATTGTCTCTTTAACTACCTTCACCTCCTCTTCTTCCTCAGGTTGGTAAATCTGATCCACAACACATCAAATACATTACACCAATCATTTGACATTTCTCTAACAAAACCAAGGCAACGGATGGGTGCAAAACTTTAATTTGCAACTTTACAGCATAATGCACATAAAAAGTCAATGTTGAACAAATAATCAAGATTCAAGACCAGCTACTGATATCACATAAGAAAACACTAGCAAACACATGGAACTAGATAAAATAAATCTTAGAAATTTGAGCAAAACCTTGCGTTGCTCCCTGATAAGATGTGCAAACTTTTCGATATTAGGGACAGCAAGTAATTTGGGCATCAGATGGTTGCGAAAATAACCAGGCGCAACCTTAACTGTATGTCCAGCTTTCCCAAGCTTCTCTATGCTCTGCAAGTACAAATCAAAACCCAGAATCAACATCAATATCTGAACTGAAACATAACCTAATAAAAAACCCAAAAATGAAATCTTTCCTAGTCACACACTTACTGTTGTAAGAATAACTTCTAATTTCCTATATCTAACCCCTTGGCAAGCATATAACAATGGATGTATAGCACCATCAGAGCTCTTAAAGGTGGTTTCTTTAGCAATAATTCGCCGTAAAGCATTTCTGCTGTGCTGAATACAAGCCATAATAACCACAAAGAATACCTGTTTTAAAACAAACAAAAATTCAGTCACTACATGTATCATTAAAACAAAATCTTAAATAAGCAAAGAAAAATGCAACAGAAAGGTAAGTGCTTTAAAACCCAGAGCCCAGAAAAAAGAAAAAAAAATCAAGAAATTTCATTTCATGCTATAGGATTAGGAAAAATGAAAGTAACCCAAATTTTGTTAGCTTAAAGTAAATCAAACACTAAATCAACAGCAATCCCACAATAGCCAGAGCATAAAATTCAAAATCTAGAAAGAAAAACAATGCCTAAATCACTTACTGTAAGCTTACAAACAACCCAAGATTTCAGTTTTGAAATGAAGAGATGAATTTTTTAAGCTTAGGATTTTGAAGGGGTTTTGCCTGTAAATGAAAGACGAGAAAGGAAGACAGACTTAACACCCTAAACCTAACAAAATATATTTGACTTTGGGCTGTGGCAAATCTTAGACCAAGAAGGCCCAAAGTATTAAAGGCCCCAAACATGTAGGGTTTCAAGCTTTGAGCAAACTTTCAAGAACATGTTGTTTAAGCGTTTGAAAAAAAAGCCCAAAAGTATTTGTGTTCAGGCTTTATAACCCTAATCGGGCCCATAACGTAATGGCTGGACTTCAGCCCATGGCTTGTAGTCTAGCCCTAACTTTCAAGGTTTATTAGTATTAGTATATATATTACATTACTTAGCTCGGCCAATCCACTGTGCACGCACACTCAGGTGCACTGTGGATTTGCAATTTTCAGCTTTTGCTTCGCATGAGTATGTGCACATGTTTTTTTTTTAACAAAGAGATGCCTTTTATAGCTTTGATGGTGGAATTACACGAAGAATGGCATGTGGCCAAGCGGAAGCGCTGGGTGCGCTGGTCCAGCGCGCAGGGGTTCGAACCCCTGCGCCAACGTATTTGAATTTGGTGTTTTTTTTTACAAAGGGATGCTTTTTATATTTTCTATGGTGGAATTAGATGAAGAATTGCATGTGGCCAAGCGGAAACCCTGCGCCCAGGGTTCGAACCCTAGCGACAACATATTTGAATTTGTTTTTTTTTTTTTTTTTTGCAAAAAAATCATTAAAAAACGGAAAATCATTATTTTAATCCACCCTTCTCTTCTTTGTTCCACAAAGTGGTCAGGAAATTCCTCTCTCTTTCGCTTCAATGATTTCCATGAATATTGATTTCGATTTCAATAATACGATTGGAATTATTCAATCTCATCTCCTCTAAATAATCCCCAAAATCTTCACGTACGAACATTTTAGAAAATTGATTTTGGTATTATCGTCTAAAAATATATACATAGAGAAAAAAATACCGCGGCTTTTTTCAAGGAAAAAAATTTATATAAATATTCTTAAATACATTTAGTATAATAATATGAGGAATAGATGTTATAAAACTAACATAAATTGGCTCCAAATTACAGTATTTTGATTTCGAATATTGCAGATTTCATATGATTAAGAAAAATATACAACTCAAAAAAACAAAATGCAGACAAATTTACCTCCATTATTTACAATTCAAAAATATACGAACCACTTCCCATCTCGATTACACTGTTCTTTTAAGACGACTATTAAGTAATTATAGCATGAAAAAAACTCAGTTTATTTTTAAAAATCAATTAAAATATTTTGATTTATAATGTGTAGGATCTAATATTACCGGGAATAAAAATCAAGTAAAACAGAGAATAAAATTACAAGTTTACCTCCGTTATCTAGAATTTAAACATATACGAACCGCTTCTTATTTTTATTACTCTATAAAGTATGTGATACTAATTACATGTTTTAATATTTATTGAATATTATCGCCTATATATATATATATATATATATAAAGAGAGAATAAAACTTGACCTTGGATTTTAAAACAAAAAAATTTATATCAACATGCTTAAATGCATTACATATAATAATATGATTAATAAATCTTGTTCAAAAAATGCTTTGAATTTAAATTTTTTACTCTTTTCTTTAGGTTTATTTTTATTTTTTTCCCCACTTTTCCCATGTTTAATATTTCAAATCTGATATTACTGGAGAAAAAATACAGCTCAAAAAACAAAAGGTGCACAGATTGACCTACATTATCAACTTAAATTTTTTTATTTTAACAAATTTACCTCGATTATCTACAATTAAAAAATATGTGAGTCACTCTCCATTTTATTTATAATGTGTCAAATCTAATATTACTGGGAAAAAAAAGACAACTAATTTTTTTTTTAAAAAAAATTACCTAAGTTATCTCCAACTAAAAAATATACGAACCATTTCCCATTTCGATTAAACTATTCCTTCTACGCTGGGAAAAAAATTATTTGTTACATATTTTATTGATTAAAATGTTACTAATTAAATATTTAAACAACTAATTACAACATGTAAAAAATCAATTAGTTTTCTACATTAAAAAACTCATTTCTAACATATTTTTATTTGTTGCAATTTTAGTAATTGAACATTGAAATAACTAATTATAGCACGCAGAAAATATAAGTTTATTTTTGGGGAAAAAATTACAATATTTTGATTTATAATGTGTCAGATCTAATATTACTGGGAAAAAAATGCAACTAATTAAAAATAAATTATCTACATTATCTACGATTAAAAAATATACGACTCACTTTGCATTTGGACTATACATATATTATCAATTATCATTTTACAAATTAAAATAGCAAAACACAATACATATAAAAACAATCAATTTTCTACATAGATAAAAAAGCTTCGGCGCAACGCGCGGGCATATCACTAGTATATAGCTAAAACAGGTGGTCAGTCCACTGTGGACGTAGACTCATGTGCACTGTGGACTGGTCATTTTTCATCCTTGCTACGCGCGTGTATGTGCACCTGTTTTGGGTTTTTTTTAACAGAGATCCTTTTTATATTTTTATGGTAAAAATAACTAAAAGTTGTATGTGGCCGAGCGGTCGCTTGCCCCAGCGCGCAATGGGGTTCGAACCCCTCGGCCAACAATTTGGCTTTCATTTTGGGAAAGCAACTGTGACAGTGAAAGTCACAGTTGCTTTCCTTTTTTTTAATAATAAAAAAGGCAGAGCAACGTTTTGGTTTTCCCTTTTATTATTAAAGATGTTTTTTTTTTAATTTGGAAAAGTGATAGTTGCTTTCCTTCTTTTTTTGTTATTCTTATTATTTTTATTTTTATTCTTTTTTTATTTTTATTCTTATTATTTTTATTTTTAAAACTATCATGTTTTTATTTTTTTCTTCTACAATGCTGATTTTAAAAATGTCTGTCTGCAAAAGTTACTTTTCCTTTTTTTTATTATTCTTATTCTTATTATTTTCTAAAACTAGAGTATTAATACTAGTTTACGCATACCATGACTAAAATTATCCTCCGTGCAATGATAATTTTTATTTTCAAACTAGGGGGTGTTAAGCTATTTTATTATATTAAATTTCGCACAGATAAAAATTATATTTTTATTTGCATTCAGCAAATCCTATAAAAATTATTTACTCAGCCTGCAACGGAGAACATATATTTTTTGAAATTTTTATTTGATGTTTTAATATTTATTGCATATTATCACCTAAATTATTTCAAACCATAGGTTATTTTTCTAATAAGTTGGTTCAAATATAAAATATAATCCTAAATAAATTAAAGAGAAAAAAAAATCACCTCGGATTTTTTGCAGGAAAAAAAATTATATGAGCATTCTTAAATACATTTAATATAATCATTTAATACATTCTTAAAACAATATTGCTGTGAATTTTAATTTTGTGTTTTTTTTCAAGTTTATTTCTTAAAAAATAAATTTAGATTTTTAATATTTAAGATCTAATATTACCCGAGATAAAATACAATTCAAAAAAACAAAAGGTGAGACTAAGTATATGTGTTTAATATTTATTTAATATTATCGCCTAAAAATATATAAAGAGAGAAAAAAACTGACCTACGATGTCTTGAAAAAAAAATTAATATCGGTATTCTTAAATATATTTAATATAATAATATGATGAATAAATCTTATAAAAAAAACTTTGACTTTGAATTTAAATTTATATTTTAGACTCTTTTTTTTCCTTTTAAGAAACGGTGACCTTTTTTCACATGTATTTTTTATTTTTTACTGTCCAAGTCAGTTGTTCTTTTTTAATTGGGTTTCTTTTTTTGTGTTTTTTTTTAATCAGAGTATCCGTTGTCACTTTGACTTTGAATTTAAATTTATATTTTAGACTCTTTTTTTTTTCTTTTAAGAAACGGTGACCTTTTTTTCATATGTATTTTTTATTTTTTACTGTCCAAGTCAGTTGTTCTTTTTTAACCGGGTTTCTTTTTTTGTGTTTTTTTTAACCAGAGTATCCGTTGTCACTTTGACTTTGAATTTAAATTTATATTTTAGACTCTTTTTTTTCCTTTTAAGAAACGGTGACCTTTTTTTCACATGTATTTTTTATTTTTTACTGTCCAAGTCAGTTGTTCTTTTTTAACCGGGTTTCTTTTTTTGTGTTTTTTTTAACCAGAGTATCCGTGACAACAAATTCCTAATAAATCATTTCACCTTATTAGCAAATTTTCTAACAAATTTTATCAAAAGTTTTTTAGCAATATCAATATTCAATCACATTTTGGTTGAAAAAAACTATTTTTAACGAATTTTATCAATTACAATTATACTAATTAAATATTAAAATTACAAAATATAATATTTATAAAATCAAATTCAACGGGCAAATCAGCTAGTTAGGAGCTGAAAGTCACTTCTCTTTTCCTGTTCCAGAACGTGCAGTCTGTGGAATGGATTGGACACAGCAACTTGGAAGTTGGAACAGACAGTTGAGGACTTTTGTTAGTTTTATTTATTTGCTCCTTTTTTACATTTTTCAATCTATTTATTTTATTTTCAATTTATTACAGCAGTATTATTAAACTACTTAGATCTTGTTGTTGGCTGGTTAACATCTAACCCAAGTTGACTTGTATGTTGAACCAAGTTAAAACTTAACCTAAAATCTAAATGAAATATTTAATTAAAATAATATTATTTGAAATTTCTTCAAAGATGGCTGTTTGTCAGAGTAGAGTGATTTTGGAAAATTTTGAAATGTTTTTTTTTATTATTTTAAATTTATTTTTTGGTTTTTTTAGATAATTTTGTGTCAAAAATATTTTTTTTAAAATATTATTTTAATACATTTTTAAACGAAAATCACTTCAAAACAAAAATACATCCACTTGCTATAATTCATTCATTCATTCACTTGCTATAATTCATTCATTCATTCATAACAATTATGGCCGTCGTTTTCACAACCGCGACCGTACATGAACTCCCACCATTATACTAGGCTAGATAGAAGGAAACACATTAAGAGACAGAACAGCTGCAATTCATACAGGAAAAATTGAAGCATTGCAGAGTTCCCATAGTTACATTTACAGATGAACTCTAGCTCTCGGAATTTATGATTTAAAACAGCAATCGAATGAAAATACATGCGAAAAAAGGGGATTCAACGCTCCGTATTCTCCAGGGATGTATATCTGGGGCACCAGGAACCCTTCCCATTTGAAGCCAGCTCCAACTTTCAAGTTCCTTGGCTCTAGTGATTAGCCTAAGGTCCATCTTCTTGTGCTGAAGTGAAGCACAACGACCCAGATTTTCATTTGAATTTACAAAAGTGTTCATTTTTCTGAATGCCCAAATGCGCAGACACATAAACAAAAGCAAGGATATAGAAGGACTTACTGCTTAAAATAAAGCCTTGAAGCAAGCTCTGCGCTCTCTCTGCCTGCTCTGGTGTTCCGGAAATTCTTATAATTTTTTCGTTCACATCCGGCATATCTTCAACAAGGGTTACATTGGCTCCAGATAACTGTAACCATTATGCGAGTTCAAATAGAAAAAACTTCAAATTTAAAATAAATAAATAAAGATACTCAGAAACTTGCTGCGAGAGTAGGCTCACCTCACTAATCTGCGCAAGCTTATTTTTTGATTTTGTAATGAGCTTGGGGACTGCAGGCTCTGGTATGACAACTTCAAGTGTACTTCTAGTGACAAGTGTTACAGGGATTCTAACGAGAAATAAGATAAGTGTTACAACGTAGAAATCAGATGTTGCTCTTGAGATATTATTGCCCAGCATATTGCAAGAAAGAACACATTGCCTAACATGGTTAAGCAAAGCTGAATTGACTACCTGTTCATTGTAGTAGTAGGCAATTCTTCACGGCGTTCGCTTCCATTCTGCTTCACTGCTTCAACACTAGATCCTCTAGCATCCTACAAAACAAAGGGTTTATCACCTTTTAGAAATCTTGAAAAAAGAGAGCTAGAACTACAATTTTTTTAACTCAATCCCTCTGCTCATTTATTATTCTGGTTGTTGCTTTAGGCAGGACACTCACCATAAATCCATTGATAGATTGAGAAGAGACGGTCCTTTATTATTATTATTATTATTCATTCCTTAATCCTCTATGCTGATCTTTTGTGAAAGGGAAAAGGTAAGGAGTACTCAGATAGACAGAAGCAATAAGAGAACCTTTGATGGCTGTGGTGTTGCAGCAGATTGTACATTCTGGTAGCTAGCAGGAGGATCACCACCGATGACACCTTCACGAGCTGGAGCTGGAGCTGGGTTTGGAGAAGCGGCCTGCATTCCTCCAGCAGGGCCTGGTGCAGACACAGGTGGTGGCAGGTCCTTTTCAAAGACATCCTTGTATATGTAACTTCGAAGTCTTGATGTCACTTCAACAAGAGCGTCACGAGCTGCCCTTATTTCCCCTTCAATCTGTAGAGAAAGTCAAAATCACTAAGAAGTTATAGAAGTCCGATTCACAGGGCTCTCATTTGATCTCACGGGTACCCAGATGCCAGAGCTTCATTTATCTTCCAAAACACATATATGGAAGGTGCCCCACAACTGTTCACTTCCAACCCTGCAGGCATTACTAGAAAATCCATTCACGAGGAAACTGCCCTGCGCTTGTGCCCCAAACAAGATAATCTGGGACTCTCTGGTACAGCATTTTCTCCATGAAAAAGCTACCCCATAGTTTACCAGAAACTTATTTTCACGACAGAGACATCCAATTGTCTCTAGTGTCATTACATATCAAGCATCATATAAGTCTTTGTTTCATTTGTGCCTAGTCATTATGTGGTCTTAAGTGGCATTTAACATCAAGCATATACAAGTCTTTGTTTCATTGGTGTTTATTCATTATGTTGCATGACAAACCTGTACAATCTCATCTATCCCCGATAGATATGACGGAAGCTTTTCCTTTGGCAGGATCTCTATTGTTGCACCAGTTAATCTTTCTATCTCAGTTAATGAGACATCTCTTCCCTCTAAACACCCAATCTCACTGGACCGGACAAGTAACCTTGTTTTAATTATGTTGTCATTATCTGGAATAAGATCAACAATGCGAGTTTGAATGTGCAACAAAGCTTCTTGAGCAGGAAACAGATCATCATCAGGACCCTAAGCATAGATGTAAGCCAATAGATATGTTTGGTTAGAACCTTTCACATAGGTGAGCAACGTAGCAGAGCTCAGGAAGAAAATGAAAATCTACCTAAATATAATAGTATATAAAACTCAAATTTGAAGAGGAATAAATAAACAACTGACAAATCAGGAAGCAATGTCGTAAAGTGTAACCAGAAGGAATAAATCACCACTTAAAATGACAAACATAGCTTTGTAGGTAGAATACACTCTTCTGCACCCCTGATACTAAATAGAAAACAAGGAGATGGTGTGTACCTCCTCAGAGAAAATGGTGATTATCTGTTCATCAGAACCAGACACAGGATCAGCAACCTTAACATCCACACCAATGTCATTTTGAAGCAAGTCCACTATGCCATCAGATTCTCCAACAACTCTACTGAGTTTGTCAATTGGGCAAAGGATTCGAAACACAAGGTCCTCAACATAAAAGGGCTGTGCACTGTCAGCAATGGGATCACCTCCAGCATCACCAGCAAAACCAGATGCTCGTGAAGAATAATTATTGTTTCTGTAGTTGGGACCGGGTACTCGTGAGCCAAAAGAGGGCGGTCCATCCATTGAGGAACGACGTGTATTCATGTGAGGAACATATTCATCATCAAAAAGCCGTTCTGGTGAGTGTGCTCGTCCATGAAAATGACTGCGGTCACGATGCTGACTCTCTCTCAATCTTGATGAAATAATTGCAACAGCATTTTTCACAGCACTGACATCACCTACAACCTGCCAGGAAAGTACAAAGCATGAGGCACTGCACGTGGTAATTCAAATAGAACCAATTTATCTTGGTTTTACATTTGCTTCAAGAGAGGAAAAATCACTTGTAGCTGCAAGCATTTCCAAAACCCTCCCATTGGAAAGAAATCTCAAACTAGTACCTTCGTGACATAACATCAAATCATGCATTTTACAACAAGTTCATTCATATCTAGGGCCAGCAGAGGAACCAATATCCAGAGTGTGCAGTCAAACTTTAACTGCCATATGGAAATAATTCACATCCTGAAAATCTTATTAAAAGTAACTTAAGAATTAAAGACACCAAACACATTAGAAAGCACAGCCAGCCACGATTCATTGAAATTGAACAATTGACAGCTCTAACTCATCAACTTCCAATCATTGATCTCTTTTCCAGTTTCGAATGGATCAAATCAAATATCTAAACAACAATGCAGTAATAATTTCTTTAAAATCCTATAAATTCCATAATGTCACAATCATCTTACAATCAATCAAAGAAAACCCCAGATATTCTCAGTCCTCGATAATAAGTCAATGCTTAAATCACATGAATGCGGTAAGTTTCGTAACTCCCAAACATCGCATTAAATCCTTTGCATTAAAAATTGCACAAGTCATTTACAAATCAATCCACTAACTCCCCTGATACGGTAAGTTTCAGTTTCAGTTTCACCAAAATCAAGTTCCATCCAACATTTTGTTCAATAAAAAGGTCCTGGCAGCAGTAATAGTCAGTCACAAGTACAACAGAAGAGATGAATTGGGGGAACATAAAACCTGAACAATCTCCTCAGACATGGAAACACATCTTGGCAAAGTATGATCTCTAGGCAAAATTCTAATCTGGGTCTTTGTTTCCATCCTCATCTGCTCAATAATCTTCCCCCCTTTCCCTAACAAACACCCCACATGCATTCTAGAAACAACCAATCTGGTAGCCACTCTATTTCCTCCTCTCCCCACATACTCATCCTCATCAAACCCACCAACACCACTACTCACAACCCCAAACTGCAGGTCATTCTCAAGAATCCTATCATGTATCAGGAAAAGCGCCTCTTGCGCTGGCGAAAAAGAAGGCATTCTCCCTTCTGGGTCTCTCCTACGCGTGTCCGAAATCTCAATAATTCTCTCATCGTCACCGGGAATCAACTCATGAACATTAATCCATGCTCCTGTGTGTTGCCTAATTGACTTTATTATACTCCCCGACTTCCCAATCACACCCCCTGCTTTCATATCATGACATAAAATTCTGTAACTTGTTGTCACCATTAAAGGCGATGATTGGTCTTGTGGTTGCTGCTGTTGCTGTGGTTGCTGCTGCTGTTGGGTTCTGGAAAACCTGTTGTTGTTGAACATGTTGCTGCCTCCTTGTCCACGGTGACGGTAATAATTGTTGTTGCTGTTATTGTTGTATCTGGGTTTGGTCGTCCTAGCCATGTTGTTGTTGTTGTTGAGGTTGTCATTGTCATAATCCTGATGGTCATAGTAGTAGTTTCTCTTGGATCTAGATCTGTCCATTTTCTCGGAAAAAACCCAACAAAATGCAAAGGTTTATAAACTAAAGATCTGCCTGTTCCTCCCTTTCTCTGATCCTTAGATTTGTCAAATGTTCAGGGTTTGATTCTTTCTTGCAATTCTCTTGATGGGTTTGATTCCTTTTCGCAATTTCCTTGATGGGATTTGAGTCTTTGCTTCCCTGCTGCTTGATGGTCTCTCTGTGTCTTGGAAAACCCTAGTAGAGAAAAGAGAAGAGAAGATGGAGAATCTGGAAAAGAGAAAAGGAAGAGACTAAAGAGAGGGAGACTGTAAGAGTCATGCTTTAGTGATAGGTAATAATAGGTTAGCTTGGGGAAAGAAAACTTATAATATTTTATTTTATTTTATTTTATTTATTTTTATTTTGTTACATGCTTTATTTTCGTGGTGATTCAATTTGATTATCAATGGTAGAACTATTTAAAAAAACATTATGTGTAATTCAGTGTAAATTGTGAATGCTAAGACTATAATATTCTAGTTTCTTTTGGATTACTATTTTAACTTTAATACTTTTAAATTTTCTAATATACCACAAATTAAATTCAATTAGTAAATAAATTAAATTGATAGATTTTAATTAATTTTAGTTTTTAAATTACTCTCCCGGCCTTCATTTTATTCTTTCAAAACTTTTTTTAAAATAAATAAATAAATATTTTTAAAAAGCCAGGCTTAATATTAATTTATCCTTTCTAGTACAGTAAATCACAAGATTGACTTTTAGTTTATTTTTTATTATTCTTGGATTAGGTTTCATTTGAAATATAATTATTGACATTTAAAATAGTTCTAAATACAAAATCTTATCAAAAGGTTTAAATTGTATTAATTTAGAGTGTTATGTTGGAATCTTCAGAATAATTCAGGTTTCATGCTTAACGACGTATATCATTGTTGTTGTTCTTATTGTTATTAAAATTATTATTATTATTATTATTATTATTGCTATAAAATAAAATATATTTATAAAAAACACTCAAAAAAAGAAACTACCAAATATTTACTATTGCATAATCTAAATTATAAATAATTGGGTAAACTATATATTAGCTCTTCTATATTAAATGGTTTTATATTTGAGATTTTATATTATCTAATTTTCTAATATCATAACTTAAAAAAATACAGTGTACATATTTTATATTAGATAACACTAATTGATTTATTTAAAAAAAAGAATTAAGGGATTGTGATATTGGAGGTAATTTAAAATTTATAGAACCTAAAATATTGTTTATCCATGTTACCCTCTTACACCATACATCTTTCTTTGAAAGATACATTAAAACAATAACGTTTTAGATGTTTTTTTTTTTGGGCTCGAAAGCGGTATGGTTAATGCACTATGTAAAAGCGGAAAAGTGGAAGAAAAAAAAGAAGCTAAAAACCGAAAATATCCCAAAAAAAAAAAAAAACACCTGATCATGAAACCCTAAATCATCCCAACATTATCACACTCCACAGTGAAATAAGACATAATCTACCGTGTTTTGAACCAGATTTTCGCCACGCTTTTAGTTGGTTTGTAATATATATATAGGTTGAATATTTGCTTGACCATTGAATAAAATCTGGCTCGGCAATCATAGAATGTTTAGGTCAACCAGTTATCACATGATTTTGGTGGTCAACAAAAGACATCTGGAGGTCTTAGAAATTGCTTCTATTCAATAAAAATATATAGTGAAATCAGCATCCAAAGTTGAATCGGATGGAAGTTTCGGTAAATAACGGGCAACCCAGCCTTTTAAACTTAGAAAATTAAATCAATTTCTCTAATATTGAAAGTATGCTAGACCCATATTCTCAAATGTAACATACAAATTGCTGGATTAATTAAAATTAGTTTTTTTAAAAAAAATTATTTTGAATTCTTTTATCAAGAAGGTCTTAAACATTATTGTTTTCATGAAGGTAGTTCTCAAGAGGTATGATGTGATAATAAAAGACTAGAAATCTGCACAGCAGATCTTGAATTCAAGTTAAGACATATATTTTAGTAGATCTCAAGTTTGAATCAGGACATATATTTTTTTATAAAAAAATTAATAAAATTAAAATTTTACACGCTCATCTAAACAAAAGCTGTTCGTTTGTTTCCTTGATCCTGCTCTTTTGCCTCACCTCGGTATGTGCAATTGATGCGAGTGATACATTAATTGTGTCATAATGTATGCTACACCAAGGAATTACTGTCCTAACCAAAGCTTCTCTACGATTAGCAATGAATTTTTCTATCATTCCATGCAATTAATTTCCTGGCTCGAATTCCTCAATCCAGGCTTCTGTGCTAATTAAGTTTGATGATGATCGGCCAAGCCAGAGTTCAAGCTCTTACGTGTTTAATTCACCTGTTGCATCGGAATTAATGGAGGAGATGGAAGAATCGAGAAGACGATTGCCAAATGCATAATGCATGAGATTCAAAACCTAATTTTCGAGGTCGAGGCGCAAAGCATAAGTTAGAAAAAGAAATAGTTAATCAGCACGGTCTTAACGTGAAAGTGTGCTTCTCCCTTCCTCTCAGGCTATCCCCTTGATTCAAGCTTTGTTAGTCACATCTGTCATCTCGTGATAGGCTTGCAGGATGTTCAATGAACCTAGAAATTTAATTGTGGTGTGCCCGATTATAAAAAAAATAGCTAGAATTTTTCAATTCTAAAGTGACAACTCCAAACTGTGGAGAAGACTTGAACTTCTGAATAAATTTTGAAAAGTCAATCCTAACTATTTTGAAAAATAAGCCATAAAGCGATTTAAACAGTGTTGAACCTACCTAACTAATTAAAACTAAAATTCTACAACCTAACTAGAAAAAGAATTAAAAAATAAGAAAATGATATCCCAAACATCAATTTTTTAGCCTAATTTGGAAAGGCTCCTAGCCTTAATTAGTTGGTTATAGCCAATTGTCCTATTATGAATTTAGCCACCGCTGCCAAAATCTACTCCTAGAATATATATATATATATATATATGCAGCTGCTGATCATCACGTCTAGGATTAGGTTTCAGGATTAGGTTTCAGAATATATTTTTTTGATAACCGGGGTGTACAGGCTAGCTTGCGTGCACCACAACTAAATTCCCGGGTCCACTGAACATCCTGCAAATCCAATGAACATGTAAGAAACCGCGGGGATGACAGACGTGCCTGACAAGGCTAAAACCTGGGGTGGAAGGAACACAAGTCTCCTCTCTGACCATCAGGCCAAGACCGTGTTGGTCGATGCCAAATCCTGTCATGAACCCTAAATGTGTTGGGATCGATGCCAGAACTCGGTCATCACCTACCTAGCTAGGGTTTAAGACATTTTACAAAAGTCATTAACAACATGTTCAGAAACGTTAGTTCTGTAAAACCTTTGCCTTCAAAACTCAGGTCTGAAACTGAAGCCCGCAAGGTTTTCCGTCCTTAATTTGGGCAGTGCAACATGTTTGAGTAGAGGGGGAAAAGGATTTCGTGAATCATGTTCCCATTTTTCTGTAAGCCCTAAGAACCCATTTAGAAGACCTGAAATACGAGATGACCCAGCAAAGAGCAGCGATACCCGACCCGATACCGGGACGCAAATTTAGAGCTTTTGGTATCGTGTGACAGGGAAGATAATTGACTTTGGAGGCATTGTTGTCCTTTTACTTTTAGTTTTCTGAGAATTTTGTCCAACGTGTTTCATATGCGCTAAATAATTTGATAGTGTTACTAAAGTTTTTGTCAAATATTTTATTTTATTTATTTATTTATCGCACAGGGTAGGTTGTCTTAAAGACATATTCATAGTATAGGAAAATTAATCAACGAAATCCGACAGCCTCGAAGAAGAAGAAAAACAAATTTAAATAGTAAGACAATTCACCTTTCGCTATTAAATGCTAGATAAATACTGCATTCTATAATATAATAAGACAGATGATTTAGAAATAATCTTTGAAAGCAACGTAGTCTGCATGTTGGTTGACTGGCTATGATCATTTCACACCTTATCTTTTTTTTTTCTTTTTTAATTTTGTTTTTCATGAAATTCAATTATACTGTGATCTACATGTAGATTATTGTATTATAAGACCCGGTTCATAAAATAACTTGAAAAGGTGCCTAGGGTTATTAAGTTATTAAACAACTCATGTGAGTATTGAATTTTCTCGATCAAGTTGAGTTTAAAAGGTATACATAATTTATATTTAATAATCTACAATTATAGTTATAAAATCTAAATCACTCCAATATGCATGATCTAAAATGATATGTTTTTTAAATCATTTTGCTAAAAAACAATTCTAAAACAAAAAAATTTTATCCAAAACAATAACATTTTAATATATATATATATATATATATATATAAAATTGAATCGACACAAATTTACCATCATCATAATTAACTTGTAGGTATTATAACTATGTATCTGTTTGAAAATATGGTTGATGTTATTTTTAAAAATATTTTTTTTATTGATAAATACATTAAAATAATTTATTTTATTTTTTTAAAATTATTTTAAATATTAACACATCAAAATAATTTAAATTTTTTAATATATATATTAAAAAAAACAATGATAAACTATGCTTACAAGATTAGGTGGACCTCGGTGTAAAAGGACCGACACCGTGTGCACGAACGCATACTACACGTCACTACCTGGAATCTTCAAAATTTTCCCACGTCGCCCCGTAACCCAACCCAAATTAAACTCTTTGACTTTATATGAACACATGCAGCCACCTATCCCGATGAAGGTGGGTGGCGGGGAAGGAAAAGGCATCCTGTTAACTTGTCATCTTAATCCCCAAATCAAGAGTAAATCACATCTCAGTCCTTGTATTTAAAAAACAACTAATTTCGTAGTCCATTTAGTCAAAACCTTCACATTTAGTCCTTGTATCATCCTTTTCGTACTTTTGGTATAATTGAAACTCTTGCTGGGGCTGTAAAGCTTGTTTAACTTCGATTAAATTGGATATTATTTTAGGTTGGCTATAATTTTAAAAGTTGTTTGAGTTTCATTGTCTAAACTTTTTTTTATTTTTAAAATAGATATAATAAGAGAACAAAAACAAAGATAAAAACATTAAATAAATTTATTTTTGAAAACTTTTATAGCAAATAAGATGTATTTATTTTATCTCCAATATATTTATCTTTTCTATTTTGAGACAATAATTAAATATTACATTAGCTATGCTATCAAGTGTTAGTTTAACATGGGTAGAAAAAGGAATGGCTAATAAATAGAAACGAAGTGATTAAGGGACTGAATCAAGTGTCAAAATTAACAGGGACTAGATAATGGTATATCCAGATATATAGGGACCAAGTGGATAGTTAACTCCCATATAATTACACCCCGACATGACCTGCTTATCTTCTTCCCTGTTTTCTCCTCTCTTTCTGGAACCTTGCAAATTCTAGTCCGAACTCCTTTCTGCCTCTCAGTTTCCATCTGCACTATAATTTACAGATTGTGTTTGTATACGAAACAAACACCATGCCTTTTTGTGAGGTAGCTAAACACCAGACCAGTTTAGATGGAGCCAGCAGCAGCAGCAGCATAGGCACCAGAATCTTTTACAAGACTTATGGTCATGGCCCCACAAAAGCTCTTCTCATTATAGGTAATGTCAATCATAAAAAAGAATCGTTCCTTTTCAGTTCTGAATTGGGTTTCTTTTATGGATGAATTGTGGATTGTTTGATGGGAGCAGGATTGGCTGGGACACATGATTCATGGGGTCCACAAATAAATGGACTTACAGGTGCAGAGAGGTACAATGACGACGACGAAGATCAAATAAGAGCCGTTGATCAGAGCTCAAGTGATAGTGAGTATGGTGGTGATGGTATTCAAGTTTGTGCCTTTGATAATCGTGGTATGGGAAGGAGTTCTGTGCCCACCAAGAAATCTGAATATACGTGAGATTTCTCTGACTAATCTCATTGAATATTTTATGTCGGATGATTCAATTTTGATTCATTTATTGCGGGTCATTTGAAATTTGATGCACGGATTGTCTCATGATTTCTTTTTGTAGTTTGGTGTGTTTTCTGATCTGGGTTTTGTGTTTCTTGTGTTTTGCTTTCTTGAGGTGGATGTTGAATCTCCATTTGCTTTGCAACTTCTTTTAAGATTTTTTTTGTCCGTTTGGTTATGAGAAAAACAGGAAAGAAATTGAATTTTTATCGTTTAATAGTTGTGTAGAATCAGAGAAGCCAGAGGTAATTTTAACCTATCCAGCTTGGCTTCATTAGTTGTTGATACTTGTGTTGCTTGGCAATGCAATTGTTTGTCAAGTTTTTTAAGCAAAAGGCGTGTGGGATCCATCGGTGTTTTTTTTTTCTTGCTGAGTGCAGAACAAAAATAATGGCCAAAGATGCAATTGCTTTAATGGATCATCTGGGTTGGAGAAAAGCTCATATATTTGGCCATTCGATGGGTGAGTCAATGATTCTGAGTTTTCCATTTTTGCTAATCTAATTAAAATCATCTGCCTGCAACAATTGATTCTAAGTTTGGTTTACATGTCACTGCTGAAACAGGTGCTATGATAGCTTGCAAGTTAGCAGCATTGGTTCCGGACAGAGTTCTGTCTTTGGCATTACTTAATGTAACCGGTGGAGGTTTCGAATGTTTACCAAAGGTATTGTATCTTCATGTTTCTACGAACTCTTCGACACTTCATATGTGAATCGACTTCAGTTTTAGTTCATAATGTGTGAATTTTTGAGAATTTTCTTGGTAAATCTATTAGAGCAATGAAGTACTATATCTAGATGTTACACAAGTCACAGTTTTGTCCAAGGAAATTCAGACAAGGAAATGATTCCTTCTTGGATGAAGCTTTCGAAGGAGGAGAGAGATGAGTCTGAATCGGAAGATTGCTCTATCTTGCTAGGCCTGATAGGCAATTTTCAATATTTTATTTCGATTTCGTTCCTGCTCAACGAGAACAAAGTGGTCGCATGATTCGGATTTAAAATACCTTCAAGCTGTTCTTGGTGAAGGTTTTTTCCAGGCAATGATATAATGAAAGAGTAGTGCTTGTTAGATCAAAGCTAGGTCAGATTTGAACTGCATAACTAATTTGAAGCTGTTTAACTCAAGCCATTCTACCAACTCTTGACAACATTCAACGGTGTTAGGAGTCGTTGGACCTTGTCAACTGGTGTTTTTGGATTGGCTGGCTCGGGAACCTCTAATGCACCTACTGGCTTTAGAAAGTGTTTGGTAGTGTAGTAGGTGGCAACATTATTTTTCAAAGTATTTTTTGGTCGGAAAAATGATAATTTTGGAGAACATTGGTTTTAAAAAAACAAGCAGGTGCTCGGAAGTATATGTAATCCACGCTGTTGAATATTCTGACAGTCAATAATTTCCTCGTCAATGTGAAAACACAGACTGTATATTTGCAGGGTCGGACATGGCCATTTTATAAATTATTGCCCGACTTTGGATTAACATGAATCACATCGAGAGTCACATTGCTAGGCCTGCAACTTGGCACCAGCACGGCCTGTTCTTTAGGTGAGAAAAACTAAACCGACCTCGTTTTGGAGGTGATCTGTGGATTTGGTCCTCCAATCCAAGCATGATCTGATCTATTCAATACAGACATCATGATGTTTAAGATTGATACAGGATTAGCTGTTTACAAAAATCAACTGATGATCAAGTTCCCAGCTACAGCTGTTTGGCCCTGTGTAAATTTTATTTTCCCAACCTAGCCTAGATTGAAGACTATCTCTTGTGCTATTGAGGCTTCGGCCTTTGGGAATTATCCAATGTTTAATAGCTTTTCCAGGGACTTTCCTCATGAAATCAATAAACACTTGTTTTGCACTTGGTCCCCTGCACACGGGTTCAAGCTTCTCATGCCTGTTACCCCCGCGGTGCCTTACCTATCCGTTGAGCTTGCAGTGTGTTCAGTAGATTCGGAGATTAGTCATGGTTCACGTAAACTGGCCTGACATTCCAGTTATAAAAAAAAAAAAACTTTTCTTGCTATACAATGATAATGCTATTTGTAGCATTCTTTGTTAATGTTGGATCTTATTTTAATAATATTTGATAAACCTTTGAGCTGCAAAAGATAGCATAATTGTGAGGGCACCGAGAGAACTAGATCATCTCTGGTTCTATAATTGATTTGAGTGTTCTTGTTTTCGCCATTGATAGAGATTGCCAATGAGGGGTGCAGAAAATATAGCAGTCTCAGTAGTTTTTTCGTGCTAATGTGCACTGGGAATCTCTCTTGTCAGAATTCAATTCACATCCCTTGATTTTGTAAGCCCTCCCCCACATTTAAAGCTATTTGTTTGTCACCAGCCATAAACTGCAATTTTCATTTCCGAGAACCAGAGGGTATTTTGTCTTTTCTATTTTGAAATTCAAGTCATATGATTAAAAATTGACGAGTTTTTTGTACCTTACAGTTTGACACTCGAACAATATCTGTTGCAATCCGTTTCTTGAAGGCAAAAACTCCTGAGCAAAGGGCTGCAGTTGACTTAGACACCCACTACTCAAAGGTAAATGATGAGGAGCACACCAGGAATTTGGATAGCTCTAGAGAAATTCTGTAAAGATGGTTTTTGCTACGTTGGAAATTGGACAGAAATCTTCCCCACCAAATATGGGATCGTATTTAAAAAGATTAATGGAATGTGCAAAGACAAACCTGACATGTTTACTCTCTGATAGTGTCTCGAGTCAGTTTTGTGTCTGCAGGAACTCACATGATGTTTATTTCTGATCTGCAGGAATATCTTGATGAGCAAGTCGGATCTAGCACTAGAAGAGCAATTCTGTATCAAGTACGAAAAACATGATAATCATAAACCTTAATAGTCGTTCTCTATTTCCTTATATTTACAGTAAGAGGTTGCTAGAATTGCTTCCATGGAGTGTCTGATTTTCTTATATTATATTAGTGGGTGCATGCAAACACCATAGAAAGAAATAAATTTCAGATAATGATCAATCATGTGAATTAATATTGCTGAATTCAGCTCTGATCTAGCATTTTATCTGGAAGGTGACCTAGAAGTACACATTGACATCCGTAGATGTGACTATCATATCCAATGCATGTTTCCCTGCTTCTAGCAAGACAAGATTGCAGTGAAGTTTCTATTCAGAATGCGAGTAGGACTAGCCTCAGGTTTTCAGCTCTTAAAAATATCTGAGACCCTAGTTAATTTGGTTGACTGTGACCGTACAACTTGTATTGACATTTCATTTATTACACAAGGATGTCTCTCGCTGGAGGTTAAAAACAAAAAATAACCTATGTTGCAGGAGTACGTCAAAGGTATATCATCAACTGGGATGCAGTCTAGCCATGGTTTTGATGGCCAAGTCAATGCTTGCTGGACTCATAAGATGACAAGAACAGAGATTGAATTAATCAGATCTGCTGGATTTCTTGTATCAGTCATACATGGCAGGTAATAGTGTTCTCTGAAAACATAGATGCCGCTCTTTCTTATTTCTTCCGAATCATTAATCTCATGTTCCTTACACCACCTATGCATTGTATTTTAGATTTTTATTATGCTGGGGAATGAAATATTAAAAGCTACTAGCTCATTAGAAAAGAGCATGTTGAAGAAAAAATGTGTGAAATAGTAAACTGAGGCACACGAGTGACAATTGAGTTCTTACAAAATTAAGTTTTCATGGGGTTGCATTGAGATGTATAAAACAGTTTTTCTTTGTATTAATTGGAGGATAATATGATTAATAAAGCTAGAATTCTCTTGGTCTGGTAATATAAAAGAAACCAACGAGAGCAGGGATGCAAAGCAAGTGAGTGGTCGGTCTATCATGCAGAAAACACTCAGTCCAAATCATGTTTTCTATATTCTTTCAAGTATCTGAGTACAGCACATAAAAAAACTTCCAAAAATGTAGAAATGTCGTTATTGATTGATGAGTTGAGAGCAATCCAAATCAAAGAACCATTGACAGATAACGAGTTTCAGCCTCTGATTAGTTTTTCCTAATATTAAATTATTCGTAGGACAATTTGCGGATGCAAAAACATTGTATTTAACAAGGAAAAGAATCATTTTCCATGTTTGTCATCACATTTCAGAATACATATCTCAACTCTTTAAAGGTCAAAAGTCTTAACTATATTCCAGCAGCATACTTGACAGTGTTTTGTTAATAAATTCTGGAGCTTTATAGATAGCTTATTTTGTGCATAGCTGGTCTGACTGGTCATAGTAGGTAGATTCTTTTATTTTTCTTAAATGACTCGTAGACATTAGTAAATTCATAGTAGGTTGAGTACTTTACCTGCTTATGGACTGATTTGAGGTGCTCGGAATGGCTAGGCATGATATCATCGCTCAAATATATCATGCAAGGAGGCTTGCAAAGAAGTTGCAGCCTGTTGCTAGAATGGTTGATCTCCATGGTGGGCATCTAGTGAGCCATGAGAGGACCGAAGAGGTATTCCTGCTATCTGAAATAGAAATATGGCATGACAGCACCATTGCATTATGGAATGGTGATTGTTCTGCATTAGAGAATTATTGTTTTTTTAGGGGGAAACAATGCATATATGAACATTGATCGAGAAATAGTTTTTTTCCCCCTGGTGAAACTGGAAATAGCATGACATTGCAGTTGATTAAGAACAATGGTAGATGCATATGTTGCTGTGTAGAAGTTCATGCCAAGTCCAAGAATCAATCACGAAAATACTCAACTTTTTGTATAAACTAACAAAACTATGAAATATTTCACCACCGGCAGAAACACACCACAGAAATTGCATTCCGCGGTTTATTTAATTATGTTTGACTGTATAAAAATCCAAATATTGAGTTTTTTTAATTCCAGGTCAATCAAGCTCTTTGTGAACTGATCAGTGCTTCGGAAAAAAAGTTGAGCCCACATGCTTGGACTAATTTTTCCAAGGACAGCTCTTGTAAGTATCCACATTCAGCTAGTGTTTCTGTTGTGTTAGTAATGGTTGGGATTGCCACCATGAGCATGCTGTAGTATATATTTCTCGGAAGAATACATTATTTCAAGCTCCATGGATTCATGGTCTGCACCATCCTAACTTCTCTACTAAAAGGAATGCCTATCTCTTTGGCAACGAAATTTTGAACATATTTCTCATTAAAGTAGTTCAAATTAGAGAATGCATCAAGAAACTTTCCTCATTGGAATCCATTGATTGAGACTTCATTGGATGTGTTTTGCGACATCAATCCAGTGGAGGAAAGGATGATGGGTTCTAGACAATCAATTACCATGCACAGCCTTTCTTTTTTAAAGTCATGTGCTAATATTTTCTGGCTGCTTTTTTTCTCCTTGTCCAGGGTGGTCAGAGAAAGGATCGTTATTAGGTAAAACAAGTGTAGAGGGCAAAACCTACAGCATCTGCACAACAGTTTGTGTCGAAAAGCTGCATCTAAGCATGTCGTATGTCTTTGGTCTCTTTATGTTCATGTTCGAGTATATACGAAGGGCTATAAGAAGTGTACATCCAGCCAGAGTTGGGTCTTCCCTCACATAAGCTAACAGTCAATCAAATCCACCATTTTAACAGGTAATTTCATAAGGTTTCTCGCCCTCTGATCAAGGCATTCTTCTGCAGAGGGAAAAAAACTTGAAAATTTTAATTTTTTCTGTTCATTTTGCAGGGTTTATTGACTTATGACCCCTGTGTTGTGGCTCCACCGGGGAACAATACATTCAAAATAAAGAGCAACAAGGCCAAGCAGACCTTGTTATGGCATAGATTAACCTCATGATTCAGGAGGCTGTATAAAGAAACCTGAAACCACCATCAAGGCATATCTCAAGCCCTTGGATTTTGTTTACAAGCAACAATGTTATTAATAATTTGGTAAGAACTTGATGGAGAAGTCACAAGAAGTGACCCATTTTGGCTGTGTACTGGCAGCAAATCATTTCGTAGTTTCACTATGCAAAAATTTCAGAAATACCATCCATGTTCCTTGGAAATTTCCAAACTACCCCCGGTTCCAAGTGTTTTTTTTGTCGTTTTCGGGGGCTAGTTCTGTAATTTTACCGTGCAAATAATTCGGAAATACCATCCCATGTCTACTACAAAATTTTCAAATACCCCCGGTCCCGGGGGTTAAAAATTTTCGGTCCTGGGGCAAAATGGTCATTTTACTGTGGCAATCCACATTAAATTGTGTCTAGGTGAACAGTGGAAAATTGTACAATAATTAGGCACGTGTTTTATAATTTAGTTAATATAAGGCTTAAATTTGAGTATAGTCTTATATCACAAGCATAACTAAATAACTAGAAGAAAAGGTTGATTTAGTAGGCTATGTATTCTTGTAGACGACATGGCCATGATAAATCTTTTTGACAAAGCATCTACCTCCTAAGTTCTACACCTAACAAAAAGAATCACGATATTGAACTAGAAAAATGATAAAATTAGACATGGAGTGGCTGCTCCATTCCTAACACAAGCAGGGCAAGGCAAATGCAAACCGATGGAGACAGAAAAAGATCTAAACAAACAAATTTATTCTCAGGGTCATTTGACAGTGAGCTCACGGCTAGTTTTATACATGAATTTCCCGTCCACACTAGCTGCTAAATATGCCATCTACCAGTTATCACCACCTGATAATTAAAAAACTATATTATATTAATAAGTTATATTAAAAAAAACAGTTCTTGATTGGTTTTTTCAACTTCAAACAAGTCGTGGTTAGACTCGGGTTTTTAATCAGATTATATCTAGTTAATTTCTTCTTATTTTTGTAAGATCCGCTAACAAAACCTCTTACCAAACCGAGTTTAACAGCAATGCTTTTAGTAATGCAAGAAAAGGGAACAGCCGCAAGCAAGATTTGGATTCAAACCATTTGATCGTCATATGCTAAGAAATGTTTTTATATGAGTAAACTTCATCTTTAAAAAATGTATTTTATGAATACAGAATAAAATTCTAATCGTCTCAAACTCTTATAAGTGTACAGATTACAAGACTTCTGTCATCACGACTTCTTACCAAGACTTCTTTTTTTCCCGAGGAAACCTCACTCTCTAGATAACATATTTTATAGACTAGGTTAAAACTCTAGTCGTCTCAAATTTTTCCAAGTATAAATAAAACTCGAGATCTGTTTCACAACACGGCACTCTTTCAAGGACTTCTCACCACCAAGAACATCCTAGCTAAAGCACGTATTTCCGAGAACTAACTCTAGCTCGTATTTGTTTACAGAGATAAAAGAAAGACCCTCTAGAACTTATGGTGAGTGCATGATACTCTACCAACTTCATCATGCATCTCAGCCGTGCATACAAACATGTACACAAGATTTCCATGCATGCCCGTAGGTCTAAGCTTATCTCATATGAGTAAACGAGAACAAATCAGAGAAGTTATGTGCTGTACCTGTCGAAAAAGAGGTTGATAGAAGAAACTTGTCGCTGAATCCTGAGATGAAAATGGCAGCCGTGAGCGTATCTTCTGGTTAGGAAGTCTAGCTTGAAAGAGACGAAAGGAAGGATGAGAAGACAGAAAAGGGTAATATATAAAATTTAATAAATTACAAGGCAGAGGGAACAAACATATCGAATATCCTTCTGGAATATACTCTTATACCCTTTTTCACAATTTAACCTTCACAAGTTTCCTCACTTTTATGCCCTTGACCGACTTCTTGGAGCGATGGGAGGGTGGAGTTGGTATTTTACTAATATATAAAAAATTTCATTATTTTTTTTAGCTTATTTTTAAAAATAATTTTTAATATTAAATATTAAAAATTAATTTTGATATATTTTTAAATAAAAAAATATTTTATATCAAAATATCAAACACACGCTTAATGGTGGTTCGAAAACATATTTCCTTTCTTGATTTTCTAGTTTTAGGTCTTAGAGTATATATTTAATTTTTAGATTGATATATGGATGTAATTTTTAAATTTATTAGATATAAAAACAAAACTTTTAGGCTTTATTGATTTATCAATGTTCCATTTTTATTTCTAATTTTATAATGTCACTCTTATAGTCTTGAAAAATTTCAGTATTGTCCTTTATTACTTGTTACAAAGAAAAAATATATTTTTTTTCATATCATTATTTATTTATTATTTGTTTCTCTTCCTTTCCCCCCTCAAATTCCTTATAATATCTTATAAGACACTTAAGAACCTATAAACAAAGCTACAAAATCAAATTTATAATATCTAGGGATTTTAATGTTACTTTTTTGGAAGGTGAAGATAGAAATAAAGCATTTACTCTCATCCTTTCTCAAGGATTTTATTTTTCATACCATTAAAATAGAAAAAAGGGGAGGGGGGGGGGGGAATATTGTCCTTCACATTCTTTGTCAAGGGCAATTTTGTCAAAACAATTAATATTGCATTGCACCGTCAAAAACAAAAACTACATCGTACTATGGAATAACTAACAAGTCCCCTGTCCCTCTTTAAGACTTGAAACGGCACCGTTGAATAATTTAAGGCTAAAATTGATAGTTAGTTTCAGTGGTGAAAACTGAAATGAGGGTGTCGAAGCCAGGTCATTGCTGCAAAAACAAGTGATGGCTGCTGCTGCTATGGATTCCCAATGGGATTTCAGCTGGTACCTTTTTTTATCTTTCTCTTTCGTAAACAAATCCGTTTGTGTTTCCCTGTATTCTTGTTCTGTGTCTAAGGTTTTTTTTTTTTTTTTTTTTTATCGAAAGTCATACTTTTCGTCAGCAAATATCTTGTGTATGTATGAGTGGTCATAATTTATTTATTTATTTATTACCTTTTCCATTTATCTGCTTGAGGAATGATTTTTTTTTATAAAGACTCAATCTTTAGTGTTGTCTTCTATGGATAGTTTTGAATGAAATGGTTCGTGAAGTGATTCTTTCCTGTTTGTGTTTTTTTTTTTTTTAAGAAATGATTTTCGGCTCATAAATTATATCAAAATCCCTATAAAAACGTGATTTATAATTATCAGTTTTAGAGTTTTACCATTGGTGCTGAAAGAAGGTCAATATGCTGTTGCTTGAAGTAAAGTAGCAGAGGACACTAGTCTTGATTTTTTTTCCCCTGTTTGGCTTGCTGTCCCTTTTTGTGATTTTGGTTTTATCAAGTTAGCTGTATGAAAGGAGCTTGTTTTGAAATTGAAGGAATGTAGAAGAAAATTAAGTTTTTTCCTTTTAAATATTTTGGATATATAACTTTGTACTAGGTAGATTCCATCTTTGTAGAAATTATAAGCAAAATGCAGGCTTTTGACTATAATTAATAAGTTATAAAAGTATCACCAACGCAAGGCTAACATGTTATTAGCTATTATCTCATGACATTGAAATTGCATTATCATAATTAGCTTATTTATGCAAAATCTCAAATTCTGCACTGTGGTTTGAGAAGCTTTTAATACTCAAGAATTAATCGGTTAAACATGTTTAAAGAATGTGAGCAAACAGTACTAGAATACTGAGAATATCAATCAATGCTTATAATTTTGATGAATGAATTCACATGGAAAAGAATCTCTATGCAAGGAAATATGATGAATTAACAGAAACTGTTTTGTTGACATGCTTTATTAAGTGTTTCTGCTCAAGTGGCACCAATTTTAGTAGCTGGTTCATTTACCTTTGAGATTTTTTTATAAATCACTGTTTGATGTTGCGGAATAAATTGTCTTCTGCAGTGACTTCGAAGTAGATTTTAGGTCCGAGGAGAATGCTTCTATAATATATGCAGCATTAGCTGTTGATAAGGAGGTGAAGCAGTCACATACTTCCAACTCTGCATTGAATGTTGTTTAGTTAGATCCTTATTTTTCTCTTTTTCCCAATGCAGTTGCAACCTGATAAAGTGAAAAGGCTGATGTCAGTCTCTAATGGGAAGTTGTCAGCGTAAGTTTGTTTCCATGACGATGGTTAGCTTTTACCAGTGTTTGCTTTCTCTTTATTGTTTGAACGTAATGGATTCTCTAGGATGGCAAGAATGAAATGTTTTCAAAATTCTGTGATGGTGATATACTGATTTTAACCTTTGCTTTGAATCACATGCAAGATAAAACATTTCATCCCTTTTCTGAGTTTATTTGTATAAAGCCAATTGATAATCCAGTTTCTTTTTTTCCCCAATCAAGATCGCGCTTTTTGAACTACTTCATTCTGCCCTTTAGGCATAACATTCATCTGTTTCTGCATCACACACGCTTATTATAGCATTTGTTTATTATGTGTTTTTCTTTCTCTTGGAAACTGTTGATGGAGCATGAATTTGCTCATTTTGTTGTTTGGAAGATGCAAATTAAAGAAATGACCTCTTGCAAGTGTGATCATGAACCAATCTGCTATATCTGTGCATGCACTAACCTTACCTCTTCCATCACCCCATGTAGTCCATAATACCTATCGCAAAATACAACCATAGCCCCTGACTATATATTGTTTTCTAAGCAATTAAATCACACCATTACTTTTCTTTTCTTTATAAAAAAAATCTGTAAATTAGCTATCCACCTCGTCCTACCTTTAGTCAAGGGTGTGTTTACCTGGTGTCTGTGAAGTATCTATGTACTGCATGCCTTTCAAATTGCCAAATACCTTACAGTTTGATTGCCCTTCTAATGATCTGTTTCTTGATGTAATGATAGGCACTTTGAGGCAGTTGAGGCAAGATTTCTCCGAGCATCATTTTCTGCTTTTGTGGATGTCCTCACGCTAACAACAAAAACAATTGAAGAATTTGGAAAAGGAATGGCATCATGACATGTATTAGCAGTATTCACAAAGTTATATAGTCTCGGTCCATTACGTAATTTTGACAAACTTTGTTTTGAGTTGTCATTTGATCATGACGGATTATTATGCTATTGTCTTGTCTCAATATGCACAACCCATGGTGTAAAAGAAGAATTTAAAGAAACTGAATCAAGTGCTTATTTGAGACATAATAACAGCCTCCAAACTTCCTTTCTTCAAAATTGCTTCTTTTCCCTTGCGCCACCCACCGCAATCATTTGATGTTTTTTGAAGCCATGTTTTAGGCATCATTGTATATTTCACCCCACTGCATAAGCATTCCAATTTCAGGCTTCTGTTTTTCTATGCCTAAAATAAGGTAATTTTTGTCAATGTCATCTAAAAAGGCATGGCCTGGCTCACATGCCAACAAAAAGACAACCTGGAAATTGTGAGGCTTACAAGGCATAGAAATCCAAGAAAGCGAAGAGACAACCAGAGGAAATATATATAATTCATTGACCAGCATTAGAAATAATCAGTCGTACCAAGTATAATTTGAAAAGACTAACATGCAACTCATTAGAGATAGCAGCATATAATTTGAAAAGAAATAATCAGCCTCCTTTTCTTTTCTTCAAGGATAATTAACCTTGGTTAAACTAAAAAAAAATCCATTACTGTAGGATGATCGTGTGCATAAAATAATATTACACTTGAAAGGACTATTACATGAAAATATTATCTACTGCTTGGTGGGGGGGAAAATCAATCGTACCAAGTACTGAATGGGTATTGAAAAATAGAAAAACAGCAGGTTCATGGTCGTTGCTCATTCCTCGTCTCCTTTTTTTATCCTCTTATCTTTTTTACTCTCAATATTCATCCAGGTAAGTATATAGCATTTCATCTTTCTTTGATTTGCGCCGGCTGAGTAAGGCTTTGAGGAGACGCTTACTTTTGCTGGGATATTGTTCAATGTCTTTGGAATTTTCCTTTTCAGCTTGGAGACGCATGGATGCTGATTTTCGAGGCTCTGAAGGGTACTGCAGAACAGAACAAAAATTCAATAATTTTGTGTTCACGGTAGATAATGATAATTGCTATTCTAGCTTGAGGTAGCAGCAATGCATAAATCTATAAATTTTCCAATTAATATTATGATGGTATACACACCCGTTTGTTGGCAGGAGCAGAGCTTGGAGTGGTAGGCCTACTTGTATTTGGAGTTGTTGGCCTACTTGACACAGGCCTACTTGACACAGAGCCAGAACGTAAGAGTGGAAAGCGATGTGGTGAAATGCTTCGCCTCTCTGATTTGTCAGTAGGCACCATCAGTTAGATATCAGCAGCAGTATACAAGCACTGAGAGTTAGAAATTTTCTTCAATGGTAGAATATAACTAACATGGTTTTGAAAACTTCACAAGGACAAGAAAAAGAGATAATGAACTAGGTTTCAAAGTATGACACTACTAAGAGCAGACAAACCTAAATCTTTTTTGGGCATGGTAGATGTAAAGGAAAACGTTGCAGACCGTTGTGGAGGAGGTCGTGGAGAAGGTGATGGGGAACGTCCCTTTCTGCAAGGAAAGCAACTTTAAATTATCATATCTAACTAAACAATCACAACAATTTGAACATTTAAAAACCATTTCATACCTAGTTGAATTCACCAAAGATGTCGGGGTTTCCCTTGCTGAAGATACCGGGGTTTCCCGTGCTGATGATGGGGCTTCTCTAATTGTAGCTCGAACAGCTTTGGTAACAGTCAGATGTTAGAACATTCAAGTTTTGATCCAATGTTACCAATACATGATAGATGATACAAAATAAAAGCAAGCCACCTACCATTCCTAAATTGATGCCAATCATCTTCATCGTCTAGGCCGCACCCTTGGTATTTTGATTTAGTGCGGATGGCACCATGCATAGTCTCCCCAACTGAACATGAACCGGCGAGGATATTTACTTCACATCTCCAAATCCAGATGAAGGACAAAAGGTGCAAGAGAAAAGTTTGTGGATGTGTGTGTATATGCAGAGAATAAAAGAAGGGGCAAAGGATAAGGGTCACTACCTGGCAAAATGTACCGCTTAAGGTACTTGGGAGTGTCAATCACCAGTGACTGTTGTGAGATGCCCTCATGATCGATGTACTCTTGACATGTCCGTAATCTCTACCATACCATGTTGGAGGAAAAAGATCAAAGTCAGTAAATTGGAATTGTTGCCATCCTTCAGTGATGAGCATAGTTAGAAACATATTGGTGTTTTATCTATAGAGCATCATCATTGCACAATCTGTCATCATACGATAGGGGAATCATTGGAGCAAGAAAAGGCCCTCTCTACTATTATATCTAACATTCGTTCCAAGTAATTCAATTACAATATATTTTTCCACCTCAAGCTCCAAAGATAAGGTACCTAGTCAATTAAAACCTTAGGCAAGCAACCATATGCCTCAAATCCAAACATGTCTGTTTGTATTATGAAATTCAAAAAATAGAGCCCCCAAGTGCATCAAAATCCTAGTGAGACTCCATTTTCTGATTCAGTCCGTTTAACATTATTCAACATTCTGCAACCATGAAAGCAATCAGGCTTTATAGCTGCCTTTTTTTTTTTTCTGTTTGTATTTTTTGTCATAGAGCAATCTAATCCTAAATCATGTCTAACTAAGCACAAAGCTTTATTGTTCTAGACAACTAGCCTAGCCTTGTTTCATTGCTGAGGCTTTTCATTGCTGAGAAGGCATTTTTATCTCTCCCTCTCAACATTAATTTTCATGAATGCAGGACTGTCAACTTCAAAGTAGATTCCCGATGGTGCCTCAACAACTTATATTATTAAGATCAGGTCATAAGTGATTGTCTTTAGAAGATCTCAATCACAACAGAATTCAAACCTCCCAACATTTTACAAAAGATCATTTTCATGCATACCTGTTCAATGCAAGACACGCGAAACTCTGTTCCAGAAACTTCATCAACTTTCTCATCCAAGAGATCATTAACCTTGTATGTCACAGAACCCAAATGGTCCACTGTGTTCACAAGAGCTTTGATGGCATAATCTTTCAATGTTTCCACCACTCTGCATGGACAGGAGATTTTCACTTTTTAAGGGCGAAAAAATAAAAAGAAAAGTTAACCGCTATAGTTGAGAACATCAACCATGGTGGATCAGATCGGCAGAAACTCACATCTGTTTTTGGTCATCATTGGTGTACGATAGTTCAAAATACTCGGCTGCCGAGTATAGCTGACTTCTCAGATTCTTCAAATCCTGATAGAAACTGAACAAGTTACAAACTGCAGAACCCCAGTTTATGCAGCCTTATTGTGAGCTATGAATATTCTGCCATCAATCGGACTATATAAACTGTAATAGTAGAATGGTGACCATGTGAATGTACACTATCATCCACAAGGCTAAACTACAAATTGAAAATTTCACTGATGAAGCTTGAACATGACTGAAAGTTGGAACCAATAACGATATGATGCTACTTGGACTTGAAAATAAATGCCACAAACTGAGACATGCTAACTGTTAATCACGGGGAAAAGTAAAACCTGGGAAATGAAATCTAAGATGCCTTAAAGATGCATTGACTCGCTAGCTTAGAGACTAGTAAATCCAATTTGTCCCAAAGTACCTTCAGACTATCAGAGAAGAGCAAGCTCTGCTGCATAGAAACCTCGTCATAGTTTGAAGCCTCTCTAGAGAGAGAAGATGCCGTCATTGTACCCATGGAGGAGATAAGTCCTCTTAATAGCCCTGCAGCAATGCCAATCACATAAACTAAGAAGTGAGCACTCACATAAGTCAGGAGCAGGAAACAAACAACAAACCCTAAAACATAAGTCTACTTTCTGTTTAGAGCCCAAAATCAGAAACTAATTAAAATACTAAAAATTGTGATCATGCGTGAGAGAATGATCATACCCAAAAACAATTTAAAATTCAAATTCCCTGAAGAATCACTAAGAAGAGAGAGAGGGAGACAGAGACAGAGAGACAGGCTCTCTTTCACAGCAAGCCACAGCTAAAAAGATATCAAAAGCATATATATTCCAAACAAGATTTCAACATAATTAAAACCAACAGTATAAGGCAGACAGTAGTACTCTTTGCAGGTTGTACATTTCTGCAACTACACAAACAAAACACAGAACTAAAAAAATTACAGTAAGCACTCAATTCCCTCATAAATACAACTTGCAAGAGAGCTCATTTTGTCTGAATCTTCACCAATACTCTAATTATATCAATGATTAAGTATAAGCACATGAAAAGTAAGTGACAAAAAATCCTTAAAAATAACAAAAGTTGAAAGTTTTTGAATACCCTTCACAGGAAACCCCATGAACAGCAAGGTTTTGAACTTCACAAATTCCTCAACTAATCAAAATAGTCAGATTAGCACCAAGTTAATAAAGATAACTCCTTTAACAGTTGCTGGGCCAGTTTGAACCTTGCCCCTAACATTTTCTCATGAAACAAACAGAGAAAAGAAAACCGGGTTTCATGTATGAAGTTCAGATGACTAACCTGATGGTGAAATTATCACAAAAAGATGCAAGCTTTTAGATTTTTTGAGAAGCTGAGGGGCTATAAGCCAGAACCCATTCGCCTCAATTCAAAATTTAGGAAGCAGCAGCAAATATGAAAACAAGGGAAGTAGCAGGCTACAGATAAGGACACAAATAGGCGAAAGCAAATTGTCAGAGAGCACCCTGTGTGTTTGGTAACAGATTTTTGACTAAACAAACAAAAAAGGACAACTTGACTCGTCTTGAATAGTTGCCAAGCAGCTAGAATGGACATCAATAAAGGGAAAACAAAGGAGTCGTGGAGAGAGAGAGGGAGGGAAGTTGAAGAAGTTGAAGTAGTGGAGAGTGGAGGAGACGGGCGTCAAGGCTAGCACGTCTTTGTGAGGGGTGGGGCTTCTAAGGTGAGTTCAATACACAATTTTTAGTGCCTTCTTTGACCATGGAAAATTTTACAAAGGCAATTTTCTCAAAGATGAAGGAGATGATGTTTTTTTTATGGGCCAATATCATGGATTCCAATTTCAAATATGATTCCATAACATCTTACTACTTTCACATAAAATTAAGTAATTTACTAGCAAAGTCACTACAATTTGATGACTTGAGCACACGCAATAAATTCCCATGTGCAAAGCCAGCAATTCCGGGGCAATATTTTACTTTTCCCAGGTTTTTAAACCTTGCCACTTCCAACCCCATTTTTTCATCATCTGGGAATTCAGGTAGGACCCACTTCGCTCATGTCTTTGTCTGTTTGATCTAAAGGTCATAAGCACACTGCCCTACCATGCCTCCACCACAAGATTGCATGACCCAACAAGAAGCCGAAGGCCCCTCCTTTTCCCACTCGTTAAAGAGAAGAGAAGAAGAACACAGATGGATGGATTGATGGGAGGATTTTAACCGTTGAATTAACCTATCATCATCCACAAAATATTTGTTTCTGTAACAAGTAAACTCTGTTTCTTGCAAAACCCATCTTCAGCTCGAGTTTCTTTATCCATGGCCTTAAAAGGCACGCTTGATTGGTACAGTGCTGCTATGCTATCTTCTCATCCTAATGGTTTCACCCACGCGCCCCAAGCTCTTGAACGTTAATGGTGAATACGTTTTCTAAATCTGTCTTTTTAGTTTATTTAAAAATAACACCTTTGGAGGTGGGGGAGTGATCTGGTCAATAATTAAAGGTTTATTTAGAAGAATTCAATGAAACTGTGTATACAATCAAATAAAAATAGGTTTTATCTTAATGATGGCGAGCCTGAGTTCCACTTTGTTGATAGAAGTGGGGATTCTGCTGTCTTATCCACACAAACGTGACCTCGATGTCACTCATTGCAGGCCGGTCTTGCCCTTTATGAAGCCGAAGCAGCCGGGGATGCTATCATTTCACTTTAGGAAGTCTCCTCAACAGCGACACCAATCATTTATTCACACCCCGAATTTCTCTTGCCAACACCCATCACCCTCTATACACCTTCACCATTATAAAGATCAACAAGAAGTGACCACTAAAAATCAAATCTTCCTCTAAAATCTAACGTCCAGTAACCTCCCAAAGAAGATCTGGGCTTCCCCCCAGAGAAAAGAGCTGAATTGTCTAACATAATCGTAGTTATGCACTCATTCATCCAACGTCCAGGATCTACTTGCCTTGCTAGAGTTAATAAAGCTATAAATGAAGTTATGGGGGTGGGTATTAATGGCGAGGGGGTGCTAAAAGTACTTGTTTGATTAAAAAGTATCTCACTGAGCCAATGATGTGAAGGGCACTGATCTCAGCTCCACAGAAAACACGATGGACTTCAACACAGGAGATGCTGGCGCTACATCTTTTTTTCAAACAGGGTTCCCACCCGTCAGTGGACTTCTTTTGATTTGATAGCAAATCACCGCCGCGATTTGTGGCGGAATGATTGTCCCCTCCAGGCAAGACTCGTGGGGACAAGACAAAGTGATTTTCTTCGCGGAGAGAGAAGTACGGACAGCAAGTAGGTTGCCGCAGGGCAAGCCCAGGTGGGGCTGGAATCTTATCTTGGGCTTAGCCCACTAGATCCACTCAATTATGACAGAGGGGGCCTGCGAAAGCCCAACGGAGATAGATATCAAAGTAACGGTTTGAGCCATTACTTGCAAATGACGGCTATAACCGTAATTAGCATTTACTAATCATCACCAAATTCCAGAAGAGATGGTAATGATGAAATCTTAAGAGTTAATTAATGGGCCTTCAATCTCGTTAATCTCCATGTTAATAGATTAAGATAAAAACTAACCTGAACCGAGTTTTATATTAAATAATGTGAAAATTAATCTAATTTAGTATTAAAAAAATAGGTGAAATTTGTTTTGATTTACAAAAATAAAAATAAAATCAAACACCATTATTTAAGTTTTTTTAATTAAAATAATATTTATTCAACTTGACTTGTAATAGGAATTTGTTTTTTTTTTACGATTTCCGATGACACAAGATATCTTCATATCAGATTCTGTGTTAATTAAGATTACATCATTTTCTTGTAGAATCTAAAATCAAATATATAGAAAATCTCCCATCAACAATAAATAAATAAAAATAACTTAAACTTGTTTTGAAACATTAAGTTACATTAAATAAAATTATTATTTTGGGAATAATATTATAAGAAATTATTTTGGACTCATAATGTTCATGTACAAAATGAAGTCCCCGGGAGGGGTAGCGTGGCGTCAACAACCTTGCTCTTGCATTTTCAAGCAAGTTCGAGTCGGGACGCGCCCTAATGACACTAGTCACCCCTGTCCTGTAAGAGTTCGGGACAGCCGGGGTTTTCATCATTTCCCGGGCCCATAGAGTGTGTTTTCTGGGTAGAGTGGTTTCTCCTCGTATTCAAAAAAAATGTACAAAATGAATGTATTATCTATTATGGTGTAAAATATTTATTAGAAATACATCAAAATAATATTTTTATCTTTTTTTAATCATTTGGTAAAATTTACCACAATCTACCTATCAAAAAATTCAACAATTATTTTTAATTTTCTGGTAATGTTTGGGAAAAAACAATTTAAAAATCCGTTTCTAAATATTAAAACAATATTGAAGTGTCGAGCATTAAAAAGGTGTAATTAAATGATTCTTGAAAAGTCATTAAACAGAGATGCATGATGCAGCCACCAAGAATGATTATTGGTAATTGCTGATTAGTAAATGTGAGCATTAAAAACATTAGAATGATTCGTAACTCTCATGGACGTGCACCTATTTCAATTAATCCATCTCTAATCTCCACCGTCAATTTATAACCCTCCTTAAATCCTTCTCCCATCAATCCCTCCCCCGACGTACGTTCCTTTCCCTCTCTTTTATCTCTCTCAATGGATTCAACAAGGCATCATGAACTCATTGTTCCAAAAATGGATAGTCCGCCACTTGACTTTGAGCCCTGGATTCTTGATGATCAAGATATCTTCAACCAGTAAGATCATCCTTTCCCCCCATTTATGATCAAGTTCTTCCCCTTAATTCTCATGATCTTTAGTTAATCTTGTTAAACTCTGTTCATGATATATCCACAGGATTTATTCAGAGCTTCCCCCGTTGGAAAGCCTTTTCGAGCAGCTAAATTTGCCACCCCTGGTGCCCTATGACAGGAACTTTAACGAGCTCAAAAACAATGAAGATGTCAATAATATATTTTCTGAGAGTAATCTTGATTCTTGGTACAGTCAAGAAAATGCTATCGACACCAAGCCGGTGATAAACCCCAGCATCCATCCTTCTTTTAGTCTAAGCTTCGACGACAATGTCATCAAAAGCGAGCAGCTGAACGAGGTTTCAATGATGCTCGTCCATGGCGACTGTGCTAGTTCTTCGAGCATGAAGGAAGAAGAAGAAGAAGAAATTAGAAAGATGAGTGGGAGGAAGAGGTCGGTTGAATTGGACATGGAAGAAATTCAAAAACATTTCAACAAGCCAATCACTCAAGCAGCTAGGGAAATGAAAGTGGGGTTAACTGTATTGAAAAAAAGATGCAGAGAGTTTAGGATAATGAGGTGGCCTCACAGAAAGATCAAGAGCTTGACCTCTCTTATCAACAATGTCAAGGTACGTGCATGGCAAGTTCTTGCTTTAATCTTGTTTTTCGATCAAATAATCCCTAATCTAACGATCTAATAAATATATATAGGAAATGGGGCTAAGTGAATATGAGGCGATCATGTTGGAGGAGCATAAAAGGCTTATCGAAGAACTGCCAGACATAGAACTGACAGAAAGAACGAAGAAGCTGAGGCAGGCTTGTTTCAAAGCCAATTACAAGAAGAGAAGGCTTTCGGCAGCTTATTCTTAATTGATTTTCTTTTTCGGAAATGCAATTGTCCTGACCTTAGAACTAGCTAGGGTTCGTGGGTGTGTTGAAGTTGTAATCTAGCTTAGCCTTGATGGGCTCACTTTGAAGATAAACCGACATGGAGTTGAGTTTGTCAACTTCTTAAAAGAACTTTTTTTCTCAAAGTCTTGTCGTTTTAATATTGTTTTAAAAAATTGAAGGTCAATTACACTAACTCGTTATCCAAATCTTACTTTAATATATTAATTTTCTTGTCAAGTTTAATAAGTATATTTAGTAATTGATGTTGTATTTTAAAGTATTTTTCATTTAGAAATGTATTAAAATAATATTTTTTTTATTTTTTAAAAATAATTTTTGACATCATAAAATGAAAATGATCTAAAAATACCAAATAAAAATTAATTTAAAATAAAAATAAAAATTTTCAAATTCTTTCATAGACGTGTTTGAAATGTAATGACAATCATAACATAAATATCAAAGAGAATGTTTATAAAATGACAAATTAGTCAATTAAAGTTTAATTTGTTTTTGAATAAATGACCGAACATGTAGTCTTGTTTAGGAGCATGGTAATAAGAGGATGCTTGTATTTCTTTTTTAAATCAAATCAATTAATTTTTATTTATTTTGATATGATAATGTAAAAATAAATAAATATTATTTTAATATATTTTCAATTAAAGATATTTTTATAAAAATTCACCCCAAACCAATCATCATGGGTAATCATTCTTGTAAAGTACTAAACTTGGAGAAAATATGATCTTTGAGACCCCTATCATTTGCCACCTAAATTTAGAAAGAAAAAAAACACCATGTATATATTAACTTACATCACGGATTAGGTGGTTTGCCCATTTGTTTTTTTTTGTTTTTATTTAATTTCAAAACAAAATAATTATTTAAAAAAAACAATAAATTTGGACTCGGTTAACTGAGTTGTGGGTCAGCTCTTTTTATTTTTATGAAAACTGGCTCGGGCTACATCTCGAATTGATTTGGTCTCAACTCAACCCGTCTAGTCAGGGTTCACTGGAAAACCCTTTTCAAGATGAAACAAAAACATAAATACACAAAAATTATTTTTAATAGGATCAACCTTAAGATAATAATGCTTTCCACATATTTCTATGATGTTCATAAAGTATATGTAAGACCATATTCAGCAACATCCACTAAGAAGCTCGATCTCGTTGATATTCTCGTGATCTTAACTTCTGTTTCATCTCCATGACCAGGATCAACATCCTAAGAATGGACTGGTGATGTTAACATCCTTGCTGGTGACTCATGGAGGTTGCTTGGAAGTGAAAACAAGGAGAGTTTTGGAGTTGGACTTGGATCATAGCTCATCAGACCTCATCAGTACTTGTTTCTTTATGAAACAAAATAAACGTTCAAAGTGAATTTCTCTAAAAAATAAGACCAGCCCAGATGATGTTTTCAATTTTATAGATGGAAAAATGGGTTTTTTTTCAGGGTTAGAAAAGTGAAGATAAATGGGGGAGCTAGTGGTGTTTCCCGGTGCTGGCTCTTCTACTAACCTCATGAGATTTACCATTTGCTAATTACTGCCGAACTAGTTGATCTCAAATACCAACAATAATCTTGGTTCTCATTTCTTTCCTCTCTGGATCATACGACCAATCTTCATTTACTGTGTCTTTTCATCTGAGGTTTCCATTACCATTACCATAAAACCCCAAAGCTCCTTTTCTGCTATATAGATCTTATGTGATGTCATTTATTACAAAAGTTTCTTTGGTTTAGTTGGTTTAAGTGTTAGGATAGTACCGTTCTCTTGTGAGATTTTCATGGTTTTGTTCACATTTTTAGGAAAAAAATTAAACATGAAGTCATTATATGTGAAAAGTACACAATATTTGGAAACTGCAGCAAGAGCTTTGTGTGTTGACTATGGACCCTTCTCTGATTATTAATCAATTGTTTGCTTGAAGCTTGTTATAGAAACAACTAAAAGGCAAATTTTGTATTAAATTGCGTGTGGCTTTCCTACACAAAATCTCAACCATGGATTCATACATATAAGTATAAACATTTATACTTCCTATTCGTCTATCACTACCTTCTCATACGAATCATTCCCTCACAAGCTAGAGTGCCCTCAAGATCACCAATAATTCTAGCAATCCGTACTTCAAGACCTCTTTGAACTTCCTGAAAAAGAGTTTTTATGTTTTCAGCGAAGCACTTTATGTCAAAGCTTCCGGCAGATTTTTCAAGCTCTTCAGGGACCTCGACAAAACCAGATGCAATCTTGGACCGAACTTCCATCAGTTTCTGTCCTGTTGCAACCATGTATCTCTGAACCTGAAATGTTTCGTCAAGGAAAGTCTCTAATGTTTTAGTCTCTTCCTTTTTCCTTGCAGTGCCAGTGCTGGAATCTCCTGGACTCGTGTCCACATCATTATCATGCTGTAATTCACAAATAAGAGAAATAAATAAAAAAGTGGATCACAAATTCAGAAAATTGTCTGCTGACAAACGATGGACTGGAGAGACTGATCACATGGTTTGTGGAGGGAGGTGGACACATGGTAGGGAAGGAAGCTATGCCTATCATTGCTTCCAGTCAGTTTTCAACCAGGTTTGTTTCAAGTCTATCGTCCCATATCTTTTAAGCATTTCAAAAGAAATTAAAATTTGAATAGCGAACAAAATCACATAGAGACATGTCAAAAGAAACAGAATTGAAAGGAAATTAACCACATGTAATAACTCTTGAGATGAACCAAAGTTGTGTAGAGCTCACCATCCTTTTGCAGAGTTCATCGATCTTCCCTTGAAGTGACTGGTACCTGTTAACTTGTTTGTTAAACAAAGACATCAATAATTGGAAGCCCTTTATCCCAGTTTTTGCCTCGTCACTGTTTCCTATATGTTCACCACTCTCTTGCTTTCCTGCCAATCTCTCCAGCATTAGAAGTTGCTGCTTCAGCCTCTTGAGCTTATAAGAAACTCCGAGAGCATGGAGATCCATCCTCCATGGTGAATTATTTGTCTTCAACAATGACTGGCTAGTCAATGCTAACTTTTCTACAGTATCAACCACCACTGGACTCCCACTTGCCTCCTGAGTACCACTGTGGCTGGCAACATCCTTCTCTTCCTCAAACTCCTTTTCTGGAGACTGGACAGTCTTACTGACATTCTTGAACTGGTTGTTAAGGCCTTCTTCATCGTCGTCTTCTTTTTCAGGATTCATCTCTTGAGATGTTTCCATCAGATTTACTTTTTTCTCTTGATCATTCTCTGTTGCTTCTTTCATTACATTCTTGCCACTGGAACAAATGGCATCATGGACTAATGCTGGATCCTCTAGAGATGAACTTAAGCTAGCCTTTTGGCAGAACTGGGTTTCTATTTGTAACTTGAGCTGCCTTTTCAATTCAGTTATTTCTTCTTGCCTCTCCAATAATAAGGCTTCCATTTTCATGTTCTCATGCCTTATCTGTGAAACATCCCGGTTCAGCCCTTCAATGTGAGACTGCAGTCGCTTTGATTCTATTTCCATGCTCAGCGTTCGCCAACGAAATGCTTCTAATTTCTCATCTTTGAGTCTCATTTGTTCTGCAAAAGCACCTATCTCTAGATGATGATGTTTCTCAATTGCAGCTGCATACTTTTCTGCTTCTGATCGAACCCATCCTTCCAGCCGTTTTACATCAGCTGTAATAGATTGGAAGAGCAAAACAGGAAAGGAATAAAAACATAGAAAAGAGGTGAATTTAATCAGGAAAAAAATACATCATAGATTAAGCATTACGACTGCGATTCAGACATGTTGAATCAAGTTAGATAGAAAGCAAGGAAATTTTCTCACCTAGTTCATCACTTCCTCCTGGTGAATAGAGGTTAGAAAGGGGTGAAAAAGCTTTCGAGCTCTTTTGAAACTCAGGATTCTCATACTCAATATCATAATCAATTGACTGTGATCTGCCGTTCAAACCTTGTGATGCCCCTCTTTCAATTGGAGGATCATCCAATCTCGGGTTGGTGTGGTGAGAAAACATGCTTCTTAGTGAATGTCTCTCATGCTTAGACTCTGAAACAGATTTCCACCTCTCTCTTTCTAGTTCAGCTTGCTTCCTCTTAGCCTTTGATAATTTAACCTCCTTTAAGAGCAGTTCCTTTTCGGTTGTATCCATCTTGGATTTCCTCAGCATTGCTGACAAGATCTTATCTTTCTGTTCCAAATCCTTTCTCATCTTCACAACTTCCATGGACAACTTTTGAGTCAGCGACACTGACTCCTCCTTCTGTTCTAAGACTGCATCAAGGTCTTGCCTTTTAGCTTCAAGCTGCCTGAGTGCTCTACCCATCTCAGCTTCAAGCTGCCGGTGGTTCGATACGAGCTCGAGGAAGGCGGTTTTGTGCTTCCAAAGATCAGTAGAATGCTCTTGGGCTTGATGCTTCGCCGTCTCTCTCAATTCTTCTGCAATCTTTTCAGCCTTTGCTAATTTTTCTTCCACCTCCTTCCTCTTCTGCTCTTCTTCCTCTACTGCCTTATCCTTGGACTGCACCAAAAGTTCCATCTCCTTCAATTTTTCATTCAGTTCAGAAATAGCTTCTTCATTCCTCTTCTCAAGAAACCTCAATTCATTCATAAGAGCTCCAATGTGCTGCTGAAGCTTCTTCCTTTCGATCAACCAATTCTGCTCTTGCGATGCATAGATACTAACAACTTTCTCATTCGCTTTTGCATCTTCGCGCCTTATTTTCTTCAGCTCCTTGATCTCTTTCTCAGCAGTCTCCAGCTTATGAAGAAGCTCGCACTGTCCATTTGCTCCTCCTCTCTGGATTTTCCAAACAAGCAATCCCAAGAGTTGTGCACTTCCTTGAAGCATTTTATCGCATAATTCTGACCATCTATCATCTTCCTTATCAGGCCTTGTCAAGACTTTGAGAGCTAAGAAAGCACAAGAAACACCAAAATACATTGGATAGAAGTTCTCACTCTTCCCTTCTGAGACCATCAAATATGAACCAGAAACCTCCTTTCCGTCCATTTCTCAGGAATTCCCTTCTGCTCCTTTCAAAAATTTTAACAAAGGGAACTAAATGTTAGGACTCAATCAAGGGTTTTAAACGAAAACATGTTTAAATTAATTTAGGGAAATCAAAAATCCTAGAAGAAGCAACCTTAGTTAGATGAAATCATTTACCAATAAGACACACACACACACATACCTAGTGGTCTGGTACAAAAAATAATTGAGGCAAAAAGCATTTCAATAATTGAGAAACAGTGATACACAGTGCCCTTTAATGGATACCAAAAGGAAACATGAATTTCCTTTATTCAAGAGCCAACGATGCAGAAAAACTTACTTCTGTTGAGTAAAAAGGCCTCCCTCAACTCCAAAAACCAGATACCAAGACTTCAGGGAATGAAATTTTAGCTCAAACACAGCAATTTTCTGATCTAATGGAGGCCTCAAGGACCAGCTTCAGTCCTATTTCCACCTGCAGAAAGTACAGCATTTTATGATGTGAAAGTTATCCCATAAAAGAAAGGCCAGAGAATGCCGAAAGCATGTGTATCTTTACACTTGGTCAAGACTGTGAAATCAGTTAAAAAGGGATACACAAAAGAACAGAAGAAAACAACAAAAGAAAAAAAAAAACCTAGTTTTCAGTGACAACTGACCACCTAAGAAACCCCCACTTCGACTACTTTTCAGTAAAACCCTTTCCTTCTTCATCTCAGGCCATGAATATCATGGGAAACAAAGCCCTAGATTCCTGGTGGCTTGTCACCGATTCCATTATAAGATCCAATAGTTGAAGAAAAAGGAAGCTTATCTCCATCAAGAAAGTCATTTGAATATAGTAATTATCCAGAGTGGCTTGCCTGTCTGGTGTTCCATGTAGTAGTACATCATAAAATTATTATGTCTCCAGAAATTACGATATCTTCAGCTATCATGAGATTCTTTCAATATGAAAAGGAAATTTTTCTGTGCTGACTGCTGAGTATAACTCTTACCAACCTTCAATAAATTAATCAATATACTGTATAGTATCAGCATGAGAATTATGAACCACAAAAGCTTCACTAACCTATAGTCTTAAATGGAACATGGACCACACTGTCATTACATTTTTTACCATTTATATCCCATACGTGCAAAACTGCAACTAGTTCTATGGCCATAAAGCATCCCTTTATCACTCACTACCTCTCCAAAAGTAAGAAAAGAAACTCCCATTTCATAAGAAACCCACCTGATAAAGAGACAGGAAGAATCATATTCACATCACTACAACAGGCAGAGTTGAAATGACAAATGTTTTTTATGTACCTGGAAAAAGATTCGAGCTGGCTACGAAAATGGTGATGGGCAATTTTGAGCAAGAATCAAGAATATCTCTTTCAGTTCATTGACACCATGATGAAGCCACCTCAGCAAGGTTTTCATGGGTCCAGAAGGGCTGGCCTGTTTCTCAATCTTGCCTCCCTGGTTGGGACCTGTAAAGCAGGATCTTGCTCAACAAAGAGCTGTAAAAACCCATTTCACTAAAGCAGTTCTCTATTCTTTTATTTAACAAGATTAATTCTTTTTTAATTTCGATCCCACTTCCAAGATCTGCCCTTGGAACCTGGACTTGATGTTGTTGGATTCTTAATTTGATTGTATCCTAAGCAACCCCCTGTCTCCACCACTTGGCTGCGTTAGAACGATAATAACCTCTGTGATATTAATGTATCTTAATTGTACGAGCTGCATTACAAAGACGGCAACTTCCTGAACTCACTGCGTTTCTACGTTTTTGAAAATTTTTAATTTTTATTTTAAATTAAAAAAATAAAAATTTAATCATTTTTTATAGTGATGTAAAAATTATTTTTAAAAAATAAAATAAAAACATAATTTTAATAAATTTTTAAATAAAAACCACTTTTAAAAATAGACTTCAAAACAGAGTCAAACATAATGGAAGAAGTCCACCCCCATTTTATTTTTTTTGTTTTTATTATTTTTATTATACATTCCTTGCAAATTGATGGCTGAAGTATTACAAAGTGACATTAGGCTTTTGGCATTTGATTTTTTTTTCATCTTAAATGAATATTTTTTGTGTGTTTTAGATTATTTTGATGTTCTAATTTCAAAAATAATTTTTAAAAAATAAAAAATATCATTTTGATATATTTTGGCATGATAAACACTTTAAAAAACTACAGTCACCAAACTCCTAAGCAACCCGTAATTGATCGATCCAGCCACCCATGATCCAAACACATTTAATAACTTTATATTATAATATTATAGTATAGTATAAGGCTATAAGCAACTGAATTTTATAATATCATCAAATATTACTATTTTATTTTTTACTTTTGTGATTTCAGGTCCCTATCTATTTGTTTAATTTATTTATAAAAAAATTAATTTGATCACGTTATTTCAAATATTTTTTATTCAAAAATATATTAAAATTAAAAAAATATAAAATTAATATTTTTCAAGTAAAAAATATCTAAAAACAGAGAACTTGGAGAGCGTAATTTATTCCATTAGAGTAGGATCTAATTTCGCGAAGAAAAAACACTACCAACCAAACAAACAAACATTGTGCCCTATTTTTCTCCCTCGATTTACAAGAAATGGGCCTGCAAAATTCATCACATCAGTGACTATTCGTATAGTTAAGCTTATTTTTTAAAGTGTTTTTCATTTAAAAATATATTTTTTTATTTTTTAAAAATTATTTTTAATATTAGTACATCAAAATATCTAAAAACACCAAAAAAATTAATTTAAAGTAAAAAATCAATTTTTTTAAAAAAAATACTTTATAAAGGCATTCCCAAACAATCTTTTTTTTTATCATGCGGAGTCAACAAGAATATAAACTGGAAAATCAACAAGATCATGTGCTCTCTTCTAAATAGTACATAATTATTCCTAATTAGACCTGCCAGCTAGATTTGTACAAGAAAACAAGTGACAAATTGGCCTCATGGTACATCTAAAATATTATTTAAATGATAATTTTATGAAGTCAGTATTAAAAATCACGATGTGGCAGTGTGTGAGTGGAGATCCATACGACAAAAAGAAAAAAAATATAAAAAATATAATTTTAATATATTATTTTAAAAAGTATTAAATTGTTTTAAAATATCAAAAAAAATATTAAAGAATTTATGCAGTCACGATTAAAAATTATAATGTGATAGTGTGAGTGGAAATCCAGGTGAGAAAATGAAAAAAAAATCCAATGGACAAACATAAAATCAAAACCTCACTACATTATAAGCTTTTTATTTGATATTTTTGATAGCTATTACTTAAGAAAATATTTAAAAATATATTAAAATAATACTTTAATGTTTTAAAATTATTTTTAATATCATTACATTAAAATTATCTAAAACCATTAAAAAATATTTTAAATTTTTTATGATAAAAACTATCTAAAACACATAAATTCCTTCTTTATTTATATATTATGCAGCTGCCTCTTCTCTCCTCTGTCCTTCTCTTTCAAACATTTTTTTTTGGAGATTAATAGGTTAATAACAATAAATTTCCCATTCTACCCTTCAAATCCCACCTTAAAAATCTCAAAATTCAAAATCCGAACCAAATACTAAGTTTTTTTCCCCCTTTTCCAATGGGTGAAATGAAAACGAAGGACATGTCCTTCCTTCCCTCGTCGATCAAGCTTCAAAAATCCATGTAAAGCAGCAGAATGCCAGAATCCGGTTCCAATGATCAGGTACAGCACTTCCTCGTTAGCGGAAAGTTTGTAAATTTTTTTTTATAATTTAGGATTTGGTTTGATTATAGGGTTTTTATTGATTCATTTGATTTTGATAGGAATTGGTGAAGAAGGGAATCGAATATCTGGAGAAATGTGAGGAAATGATTGGGCTTGTTTTCTTATAATGAGACTAAGGAGGATATTGGCACCACAAATCTCAAGTATATTCTGGTAATGTTTAAATTTCTTTTGTTTTATTTTTTAGTTTTATTGTTAAATTTTGAAAATTTATAGGTTTGTAATTGATGTGCTGGTTTAAAAAAATGGAAAAGTTGTTTTTTTTATTCTTAATTTTGGTGGAACTGGATTTTTTAAAAATTTGTTTTTTTTTTTATGGATTTAGGTGCCATTTTATCTGGCGGAGCTGCTGAAAAAATATTGCAGGATGATAGGGTACAAATTTTGAAGGCTTCCCAAGCAAACTTGAAGGTAATTTTTGTTCATTATCCCTAGTATATAGTTAAAAGCTTGTCTGCTAACATAGCAGGATCCAGCAGAGCTTTTGGGCATATTTTACCCTCCGCGCTCAATGTTCTTACATATCTGGAGGCATTGTTGTATAACAATTGTTCTAGGAATTCATCTCATTTTGTGAGGCAATGGAACTTGTGCCGGAGGAGGAGTTGCAAGCATCTTCTCAAGGGGCTCCAAATACTTTTGTAGATCGAAGGGCCCTAAAGGTAGCTTCAATTCTGTCAATTCTCTTTCACTGAAAAAATAACTGTGCTGCATCATAATCTTCTTGGGCTATCTTTGCAATATGGGGTTTGTTTAGCACACACGCTCACAAAACCCTTCCTGTACCTCTACAGATTGCCAGATTCAAACACCAAAGAGCTGCCGAGGCAAAGCTGGAGGAAATAAAGGAGAGGAAAGAGCGGCGTAGTTGATCAACTAAAGCTTCAGCAGTATCAACTCCAGTCGAGGCTGGGGAGGAAGACATGCTGGATGATGATGGAGAAGAAGAGCGAGAGGTTAGTTGTTATCCATGCTCTTGCAGGATAAGCTGTGGAGATGACCTGAGATATTTTAGGACATTGTTTATAATTTTCTCCATGATGAAGATTGCAGGTGGTGTCTAGTTCATTTTTTTTAAAACTTGTATAGTAGATGTTAGGAATTTGACCAAGATTATGTGCCCTTTTATTAACAGTTCTACATATATATACCAAAAAAAAGTTGTACATATAATTTGTAGTTTTTTATCTTCTGCAAAGTTGAGTGTTGCTGAATTCACAGTATTCTTTTTGTGGAGGCTTGGATTACTACCATCTCTTTAACTATTTGTAAGGTTGGTCCTGTATATCTATAGTCGCTTTCATGTTCTATTTGTTGATCATATCCAGCTTCACACCACTGTATTACCACTCTACAGGCTATCAATCTACTGGAAATGTTAGATATACAGGATTGTATAGAACATGAAAGCGACTATAGATATATAGCCTGTAGAGTGGTAAAGGAAAGCATTCAATGGACAGAGATGGAAGAAATGCTTTTGGCTGTAAAGGAAAGACAACTAAAGGTATTAGCACACTCAAATCTGAGGTGGCAGAGTTTTTTGCCATTGTGCTTTTGGAGATATATGCTGCATCTCTGTCCATTGAATTTTTGGCCTTTGTAAATAAGCTGTGATGAAGCAAATATCTATCTGAAATCATTTTATAGTAAAGAGATTATCTCTCAGAGGTTATTTTCATTTTTTCATTAAGCAGCAGAAGAAGCCTGTCAGATTTACAGCTCTAGTGATTATTGTTGAGATGATTCAATGGAACAGTAGTACGGTGCAAAAGGTTTGCTCCATGCCATAATTAGGTTACATCATCCAATGCATTTGCATCATCATGTTGCCGTGATCCTTTACTTTCTCCATCATCAAATACCAAGGTCTTTTTGACATGAAAGTTCAAATTCCAAATTGTATTGCGTTGTGACTTTAATCGTTTAATGCATTTGCATCATTATGTGGCCATGTTCCTCAGTCTTCTCCATCAACAAATACCTAGGTCTTTTTGACATGAAAGTTAGAATTCCGGATAGCACTGCATTGTGTCTTTAATTGGAATCATGGTTAGCATTATATGATTCGGTCTTTTTTTCATTATATGATTGTGTCTTTATGCTGCTTGTTCTGGATGAGTTTTATTGAATGAACATTGATGTAGTAATTATTTTGACTCATGCTTCAGGAAGGGGTGAAAGCTTTTTCCCAGACTATTCTTGATGAACGTGCCAAGAAAGCTGAAAATTGGCATCGTGATGCTGCAGTGAAAGCAAGATATACTCAACCAGCACAGCCAATCACATGTGCTACTTATGCTCAAGATGTTCTAGAAGGGAGAGCAAAGGTTTCGCAAGCACATGATCATAAGCACGTGCCAATGACATTTGGACCAGCAAGTCTTGTGAGTGGAAGCCTAACAAGCGAAAGGGAAAGGATGAGAGCACAGGTCTTCCAACCTGGGCATAGGTATTTTTCCATGCCCTGATTATTAACAATTAAATTGGATGCCTGTTATCAAAACATTGTATTTTCTTTCAGTTTTGTCACCTAGGGATGGAGGAGGGGAGACTTCTAAAATTTATCCTTTACTTTCTGATGAAATTAGATTATAATTATTTAAATGTTCAAGTATCAACTGGGATCTTTCCCTTATTTTAAGCTGTCTTGAATTTTAATATTATGTGGAAGGTTACCAACCATGAGCATAGAAGAAGCCAGGTTAAAGGAGATGGAGATTATGAATATATGGCAAGAGAGAAATGCTGAACTCATGGAAAAAGCCAACTCTGCATGGTACAGAGACAATCCAAAATCAAAACTCAGTGAAGACGACGACGACAACGACGATGTGCAGAAAGCAAGAGCATGGTATGACTGGAAAGATGATCATCCTCGGGGTGCTGGCAATAAGAAGCTCACCCCGTGTGGTTAAAGTTGGTGGGTGGTTTAGGTATCTGCGATGCACTCTTTTGAACAGAGCTAAAACTCATATTTCGCGTCTCAGATACTGCTCTTATAAATCTTGGATTAGTTTTACCGTTCCAGTGTTCGTTTGAACAAGTTAATACGAATGAGAAAACTTGTGTTCACTTAGTTTCTGACTACTTTGTTGTTCATAGTGGCTTTTCTCGCACTTGTATCTTTTGTGACTTGTTTTTTTCTTTTTTCTTTCCCTTTTGGCATGAAAATATTTTAACTTTTTTTTTATGGGTAATGGAAGCACCCCTTCCCCAATTCTTAAATATAAATCCCCATCTCTGTGCCACGATGAAATACATTCCGATGCAGAAACCAATTTGATAGTTCTAGACAGGGAAAGTGAATAATTACATGTTTTCTTTGGAAATTTGTGATATGGCTGGATTGCTGGGTCACAGATTTTCAATTCTTGTGGTCTTTAGGCCGGAAGGAAGATTTGGAGATAGCAGCAAATTTTCAAGAGTATCTTCTTGGGTGAATGGTGACTTGTAGGGCCCCACAGGCATGGACATTTCGATGATCTTATCTTATACAGGATAGGGACAATCTGATACTGCGATAACATGATAGTGCTTTCTCAAATGCATCCTCAATTTTTCAAAGTGATGTGATGCCAAGCATTGTCTTTTAGCAAAAACATAAATTGTCCTAGTTTGATCTGGTTTATGAAGAACAAACTCATGAGAATTTCAATGATATATCAATAGAGTATTACGTAGTCCTCAAATGCAGAATGATTTGTGTTGTCAAAGAATCCATTAATAATAGAGAAATAATGCATTAATAATTCAAAAATAATGACAAAAGATCTCCAATCATGTCACCTTTGATAAGATGTTCATCTCCTATCAACTGAAAATTGAAAAGGAAGCTGCTGAAAACAACAGCTGGTAATTGATATCTAATCCTCAAATGAAGAACCCATCTTTTTATACTGAAATACGATCGATGCGGCGGATTTTTTTTTATGTATATAAAAAATTGATTTTTTTATGTATTATATTTTATTATTTTAATATTTAGTTAGTATAATTATATTTAAGAATACTGATATGAATTTTTATCTTTCAAAAAATCCAAAGTCATTTTTCCTCTCTCTCAATATATTTTTAAGCAATAATATTTAATAAATATTAGACATATTAGAAATAAAAATATTGTGATTTGTTCTTAAAACATAAACTTAATTTTTTTGTGCACTATAATTATTTATTTGCCGTCTAAAAAGAACAGTCTAATGAAAACGGGAAGTGACTTGTATATTTTTTAATTTGACTTGTAGATAATGCAGGTAAATTTGTCAACATTGTTTTTTGAGATGTTTTTTTTCCAGTAATATTAGATCTAAAATATTAAAAATAAAAACATTGGAAATTCTTGTAAAGAAATAAACTTAAATAAAAGAGCACAAAATTAAATTTTGAAGCCAATCTTTTTTTATATAAGATTTATTAATCATATTATTACATTAAATATATTTAAGAAAACATGATATGAATTTCTGTCCTTCAAAAAATCCTAGGTCATTTTTCCTCTTTCTCAATATATTTTTAGGCGATAATATTCAATAAATATCCAAACATATAATTAGTTTTATATATTTTAATTTGACATAAATATACGAATATATAATTAATTTGACATAATTTCAATTACATATTTAATTTAAAGGATAATCTTAGGCTGTTTTGTTCTCTCTATATATTCTTAGGCGATAACATCCTATAAATATTAGAACATATAATTGGTTTCACATATTTTAATTTGATATAAATACACAAATATATAATTAAAAAGTCAAAACACTGCAAATTTATTTAAAGAAACAAACTTAAACAAAAGAGCATAAAATTTAATTTTGAAGCCAATATTTTTTTTATTTTATAAGATTTATTCATCATATTATTATATTAAATGTATTTAAGAATACTGACATGAATTTCTGTCCTTAAGAAAATCCTAGGTCATTTTTCCTCTCCCTCTATATATTTTTAGACGATAATATTCAATAAATATTTGAACATTATATTAGTTTTATATATTTTAATTTGACATAAATATACAGATATATAATTAATTTGATATATTTTCAATAATATCTTAAATTAAAAAAGACAAAATTGAAGTAAATCATTCAAAACAAAACCGAAAACTAAAAGAACTGGGACTGAAATGACACTGAAATCCATAATATAACTTGCATTGAAAGAAATCAAACTTTTGATACCTAAAATATTAAGGATTTATAATAAATTTGCATGGAAGGATGAAATTGCAATTAATCAAAACTTTGATACCAAAAATATTTAGAATTCCAGCCCAACCCGTAAAATTAAAAGCATGAGGACCGAACTGGAACTTCAACACATAATCAATTTCAATTGAAGGATGAAATTGAAACAAATCAAAACTTATATAATTGCAATAAGGCCAGAAAAACAAATTATAACGCTCAAGGACTGAAATGAACTTTGCCAAAAACATTGTTTCTCTGACGTCCGCTTGCGCAGGAGGAGAGAGAAATGAGGGGGGAAATTCAAACGCCCATTGACACGTACCTGGGAACCACATGCATACACGAGTCGCCCCATGTGGAAGAGCGCATGGCGAAACATCGTTCTAGACGTCGGTTGATCATTTTTAGACGCCGTATGACATAGCACGCGCTGCCTGAAACACGCGTGCGCGAGGAAATGGACGGCGAGTGTTGGGACGCGCCAACAGTGACCCGGGGCGAAAAAGAATAAAAAATTGGCTAATTACCATTTCACCCCTCCCAACCTGAGCATTATTTTGTCGTTTTCGAGGGCTAAAACGGACAATGCACTATTTAAAGAAATATTAATAAAAAACCGCCCGGTTGAACCGTGTCGGAATGGCCAATTACCTCGAAGCCCCTGAAATCGACAGTGTTTTTTGTCTTTTTCAAAAGTTAATTTTGTTAATACACTGTTCAAAAACCGGAAAAAAAGGAAGACATACACCCGCGAAGCACCGCATAAAATTGCACATAAATAGTGACTATGAGTCACGATGAACAGTAATTTATTGTTCCTTTGTCGGTTTCCTTTTAGCTATATTTATAATAATATATTTCCTTGCATTATCAATAACAATTATTCTAAGAGTCCAGTTATATCTTCTTCTCTATCTTGGATGTAGAAACCTCAACCAGCTTCAATGATAATAACCGATATACAAGCAGAACACCCCCAATAAAATGGTATACAATGGCATCCTGTTCCAATTCCAATCATCTTTATCAATTCTGTTTCGGTTAATATTTTATTTTTTTAATTGAAACGAAAGATTTTGATTTCACTCCCTCCCATTCAACCATCAATGCACTTAAACTTAAACCCCCTGCAAACCCCAACCAAACCCCGCACAAAACAGCACAAACAATCAAATCCAATGTCAAAACCACCCACTCTTTTGCATCATCGAAACCGAAGACTCCCTATTGTCATGCTCACCAACACCATTCACCTTATTATTACCCAAATTGCCACCATAACGATCTCCATTAGCCTCTCCAAATGGCCTCTTCTTCTTCATCATCATCGAAAATTTAGTTGGCTTTGGAAGCAAAGGTCTTATCACAGCCCCCTTCCCATTCGTCGAATCCAAGCATCTTGGATTCCTGCTATCCTTTGATGATTCCTCCATTAAAGCATTCACCAAGTCAGCATCCAAAGCCAATACCTCCCTAAACATGAACCTCAATTCACCTTGGAAACAAAAAGAACCAATCTTCTCGCCATCTTTCATCATCTTAGACCCCCAAAACTCCTTAAAACCATTCCTTACACGGTTCAAAAACCATAAATACTCGGACTTCTGAAGATTCTCGTCAAAAATAGCAAAATTGGCAAAAGGGTCGTCAATTAAGAAAGTGTAAGTCTTGCTGCGGGTTGTATGAGAAAACATGGAATGGTTAGGTGGGGTTTTCTCTATGCATCTTTGACCAGTGATTTCAATTCCTGATTCTTCTCCTGGTGAGAATTCAGCAACAATGGTAGGTCCCTTAGCAATGCAAGCATAAAAAACTTGATTTGAATTCGAAATCATTGATGGGTTTTTGGTTTCTTGATCTTTAGTGAACGAAGGAAGGGATAGAATTCAAGAAAAAAAGGAGATTTTTGCATTGCAAATTTGAAAACTTTTTTACTTTCTTTTTTCTCTAAAAAACAAAACCCTCTCTCTCTCTCTCTCTATAGGGAATGGAAATGGAGGAATAGAATCGTTGACTGGATTGTGCAAGAAACAGAAAACTGCTGTCTTTGTCAATTTTTTCCTACATAATTACATAAATGCCCCTTCAACCTCTTTGATTGCATGTGGCCATTTTGTGAACTGTTCCTATCATTGGCATCAGGTTTTGCTTGTGGTTTTTATATCACACATCATGCTATGTTAGAAAACAGTTATTAAATTCATTATCTTTTTAATATTTTATTGTAATTATTATAAATAGAATCAAATTTCGTGAAAATAATATTTTAGCATAAATTCCAGTAATAGAATCATGCATATTTTATATTTTAATATTTATAAACACTTTTGAAATCCTTATAGCACCAAAATTAATCTCAAAAACTATTTCAGAAAATGTATAAAAATATAACATTTAAACCAGTATATATCATTTAATCCATGACTCTGATGTATAATTAAACAAAACATTTAAACCAATATCGTTTTACAGCCTCAAGGACTGGAGTTTTATAGCATTATCACCGCAAACATGAAACAATATTAAAAAAAAAACAATAAATAGTGTATAAACATATCATGATATTGATTAATTAGTATATAATTCACGTCCCTCATCACCCAAAACCATTCCTCCATCCATGGCCATCAAGGGGAGGCAACCTCCAGTCATCGCCGCCATTGAAATGATGATCAGGACTGTATCCACCAGCATGTCTTCTAGAATGCAGACGCGTCCCGTTATATTTCGGGCTAGGACTTCTTGGAGCTTGAAAAGTTGTTGTTCCGCCACCCGAGCTCGAAGAATCGCAGCCTGGACCAGCAATGTTTGAATCTTTCTTGGTGGATGGATTCCATTGAGGTGTACCTGGGGCGGCGCGTTGCTTGATCAAACCTTGACGACGCACTTTAGCCTTTGCGGACCGGGTCGAAGCCATGTAGCTAGGTACCCTGCTTGAACTTGATTGCCATTGGCGTCGGTTCGAATATGGATCGGTGTCTGGTATCACCATGTCCATCTCCACTGTCTTTTCGGACATGTCCTCTGTGGTGGTCGTGGTTGTAGCGGTGTTTACCGTCACATAAGACCCTTCATTTGGACCCAGTTGACGGCCATTATATGGTTGCGCCGCCATCCATCTCTCAAGCCAGTTCCATCCCCACTGCGTCTTCTCGTGTTCGTTCACAAAATTTCCTATTTCCTTACCATTATGACTGTTTTGTGAGAGTAATTGTTTATGCTGCTGCTGCTGCTGCAATACAAATCCAATCACAGAATGTCAATGAAGTTTTTCCTTTTTCTTTGCTTCACAATTAACCCATCAAGGTTTCTACTAGATGCTAGAAATTACTATTATATCCCTCATAGGACATCCATATTCTTGTTTATTCAAACTTATGATCATGAAGATAGATCAAGGGGATTGATCATGGGATCAATTGTCTAATTTTCTCCTTGATGGGAGGAGAAAATTAGTTAATAAATTATTGAGACGGATAATAATTTGTGTACTCCATCTACGGCTAGTGATAGGTATAAATCATAAAGTTTCTCTCGTAAATTTTTTCTATAATTTTGAATTTGTGCTGCTATTGCTGTTGCATAGAGAATTCATTTGAAGCTTGAGCAAAAATAGCTAAAGATATTTATAATCTAAATTTCCGATATTATATGAATTTTACATTCGATTATTTAAAGTATATATAACACTACAAACATGTCGAGTTTAGTGGCCAAATTTTAGCTAGGGCTAGCTAACTTTAATGGAGGAAAATGTCGCGTACCTGGAAGGCATAAGCATATGCTAGGGCTCTCTCTCTTTTCATGACAGCATCATTTTTCTTTGAAACAGTTTCTTTGATTTTATCTGAGTTTTGATTCCTACCATCCCATCTATAACTCTTCAATGGATTCATAAACTCTTCGTGCACGAATAGTCTTCGCTGATCATCTTCTTCCTCGATCTTCTTTTGAAGCTTCTCGTGAGCTAGTTGAAGTCTTCTTGCTCTGACTCTTGCCTGCACACGAACAAGAGCCTGCATACTTCTCATTGTCATTTGTGCTTGCTTTCTTACGTTGTGTCCTCTCACTAATGCTTGGAGCCTCACCAGCCCCTTCAATGCACGTAAGGCACGCCGAGCCTGCAAAATATATACATGACTAATTATAATTATGTAATTAATTAGACAAATAATTAATTACACAAACAAATCGTGGGAGGCCAAACCACTTGAAACATTAATTGAGTTTATATGCAAGTACGCAGTAGATGTTAGAGAATAATATAAATTATACTGGGATTTCGTTAAAAATTTAAGTTTTTAGATGAGATGGTTCTTTTAACATGGTATTAGAAATTTGTTGACTCAGCGGTCATGAGTTTGAATTTTATCACCCTCATTCTATTTGATAAAAATAAAGCACAATGTAATATGGATTTGCACAAGTTTCAAGTTCAAATAACTTTCAATCGAAGGGTGTGTTAAAGAATAATATAAATTATATTTTGGGACTCATCAAAAAACTTAAACTCTTAAATGAGATGGTTTCTTAACACAGGATTCATTATAACTACTATTTAAAAATTTCATCGATCTAATTAATTGATCAAATTAGAGGGAAATGGAGAGGGATATTACAAGGTAGCCCCTGTAGAATGATTGAATGAGGATGGCAGCTCTTTCTTCCCTTGATTGTCGTCCATAACCAGCTAAGCGAACAACTTTAGCCGCCGCTTGAGCAGCTGCAACCGCAGCTTCTGCTGCCGCAGCAGTTGCTTCTGCCACAGCAATGGCATGGTTTCTATCTTCAGTTACCGGAGTTGATACATTGCTCTCATCGTTCGTAACATCCGGCGAACTTTCAGCAGGGAAATGCTCGAATGACACAACTTCTGGAGCCTCAGGCTGCCATTTCTCCGCGTTGTCATTCTGGAATACATTCCATCATTTGCATTGGTGTCAAATTACTGATCATTAATTTATCATCAATTAAGATCAATCAATTTCAGGAACAGCATGAATTTCTTTTTCAACCATGAACAGCATATTAAGAAATTCATAATGTTAAACAACAAGCTTCTCTCTGCCATGATCGTGATCTAGCAAGGCAATGCACATGTGGATGGAGATTGACGAGATGAAATCATTGGTGGCATGACAGTAATGACTCATGAACATCTTGATAGGGGGACCATGTGTTCCTCCTTTAAGTGTATGGTCCTAGCTAGATACAGTAAAAGGTTAGGCCTTCGTTTAATATGGCCCTAGCTAGCTAGTAGATGAACATATATATATAATGAATTTAAGTAACGTAAAATAGGAAAACACAGCATGGAAATCTTAAAGGGACACTATATCAGATTAATTAGAACAGAAGTTAAACAGTTTAGGTGTACCACATGGTCGTGTAAAACAAGTTTTTGTAATAATTATTAATTTTTCTTATTACTTAAGCTAGCATACACAAATTAAAGCTAGCATCGATCCGATGATTTATGAAAGTTTCTAAATATATATGATGTAAATTATACCTTTTTCCCAACTGGTAATTCCTTAGGAGATGATGATTTGAACACTCTCTTCACAGATGTAAACCATCCCTTTCCTTTCTTCCCCATATCCGTTTAAAGTACTGACGATCAGCAGCTTCACATTGATCAATTCTCAAACAAATATTCACCAAAAAAAGAGAGACAGGAATAGTATAATCAAGAACACAAACAATCTGGTATATAAATAGGAGTCCCTGTATTAATTAATGCATCTAGCTTCAACCCAGAAGAGAAAATCAAACGAGCTGAGCATGCAAGAACATAATGGAAAGCTCAAAAACCATTATACAGGAGAACAAGAAGCTAGCTAGGATAGATCAAACCTTGAGAAACTTGGGATGAGTTGATGATCAGCAGTGGAACTAAATTCACAGATTCTATCTTTCATTGAAGAAGAAGAAGAAGAGGCTAGTTCATGTAGACAGAGAAAAAGAAGGGAAGGATGAAGAGAGAGTCAAGAGGGGGGTGAGAGTAATAACTAATAACTATATCCCACGAAATTCGCCGTCAGTATTTATGAAATCACGGGCCCTCTCTTTTGGTTTAGTTTCTTTCACGGGCTGTATAGAGAAACAACGCCTGTTGATGTAATATATATATATAATGCGCATACACTAATAATTTACTATAGATTTGCAAAATAAAGTTAAAATTTGTCCCTGCCACTAAATAATATTTAGATTTGTGCTGAGGGGAATTCAGTTTTTTTTCTATAAGATGCAAATATCATTATCATAAGTATTTTTATTAAGCTGTAAAATTATTAAATTGTCATTAAAAATTATTTTCATTTAATTAAGCATTGAGAGGTATTTTTGGTATTTTAATTTTATTTAAAAATTGAATTGATTAAATTGTTACTAAAAATCAAATTTCTTAAGTTATTTCCCATGAGAGTTTTTGGTATTAAGACGTTAGGTTAGGGACAATCCAATATTTTTTATTTTTAAAAAAATATTGATGCAAGCAACTCGGTACTCTTCAAACGACGTATGAATCATCATCTAGAAGAGAAATATTAGTTTTCATTACGATATTTAAAGTTATGTTATGCTTATTTTCACTTGATGAGATGTATGGTAATGATTGGATTGGTTATACACTATTTCTTTTTTCTCTCTCTCTCTCCTTTCCCTTACTTTCATGTTGACCATTAAACATTACTACCCTCAATAAGATCTTTAGTGATTTGAGATGGAAGCAAAGAAATATTTTCATGGGTGATGTCATCAAACCTTTCATATATTTTAGTGTTTCGCCTAACCGTTTAAATTTTTAGATGAAAATATTCGTTTATATGGTATCAGAACCTTGTTAACTCAGCGGTCACAAATTCGAATCTCATCACTCATAATCTATTTGATAAAAATCAAGTATAAAACGATATGTGTCTGTGCAAGTTTCAAACTCAAAAGATTTCACTTGAAGAGTGTGTTAGAGAATAATATAAATTATATTCTAATATTTTATCTAACAATTTAAATTTTTAAATGAGATGATTTCTTAATTGATAATCGACAGAATAACAACGGCAGGATTGGACATGCATTGAGAGGGATAAAGGAAGAAGATAGGAGTAAATTCTCTGCTAAATCAATTAATGGCGCATATGATCATGAAACAAATATATATATAAGACAAAATCTGTGCTGTCAGCTTCATGAGAAAGCAGCGATCGAGCTAGGGCTGGCTAGCTACCTCCAAGACAAATGGCATAAACACTGGAACGACTTTCCTTTCTCTCATGCAACCTGAATGCCATAGCCTGCAATAATTACAGCTCTTTTGATTCGTTGAGCTTCCCTGTCATCAGCATTCAGCCCCGACCATTGCTGTCGAGATCACCATCATAACTTCACCACCACCAAGCGCCTTAAATATTGCTCGCCGGGCAGCGCCTGCCAGTACTGTATCAGACATGTATGCTATGCACTGCTGCTTTGAATTTTTATTTTATTTTTTTCTGCTACGAGTTCTTCTTTTCTTAACAAAAAAGAAAGTGGAAATTACAAATTTAGACTTCTCGGAGAAGGAAATAAGAATATTTTCTAGTTCAATTAGTATATATATATAAGAATATTTTCTAGTTCAATTAGTATATATATATATATATAAGAATATTTTCTAGTTCAATTAGTATGTATATATATATATATATATATATATATATATATATTATGTTGCACTGCATGTCATTTCATTTCATAATCAAAACTATATATATATATATATTATGTTGCACTGCATGTCATTTCATTTCATAATGAAATCAAAAGGTATTCTTAATTTTTCTTTCTTTCCTTTAATTCTAAGAAAGCAGGTGGAAAATGATTACTATTATTATTATTATTACATGTTGAAAAACAGTCCCATCACTCCCATTAACCAAATTTGGTGGGAATAAACAAGAAATATAGCCTCTTGTGCTATTGATAGTCATGACTCTCCATTAATGCACATGCACGCTACCATATCACTGTGACTACCTCCCTAAATGAGATATAGCAAGTACAAATCATAAACAAAATAGGTTTACTGACCGGCTAGGAGTGTTATTACGGTGGTTTTTGAAAGTGTTTATTGTTTAGAAATATATCAAAATAATGTTTTTAAAAAAAAAATTATTTTTGATATCAGCACATCAAAATGATCTAAAAACACTATTTTTTTAATTTAAAATAAAAAATAAAAACAAAAACTTTTCAAATTTTTTCATAAGCATTTCCGATCACAATACAAAACAACTCTTGATCAATCAATCGTATATGCATCTGTTTTGTCTGAACGTTAATGTAATATATACATTTCAAGTTATATATATATTGTGTTTTACATGTATTTTTCAAGCTAAATGCAGCTTCAAACTCGCAGAGAGACATGTTTGCACCCTGAATATTGTTTTTGGATATATATATATCCAGTCACGTGTCAAAAAGCAATAACTACATGCAAGTTTGCGATCTAGCTGGCAGTACTGTTTAGGCGACATGTGGCAATTAGGGCAACACGGATCCACCACATGATGAAGCAGCTTTCTGCTACTGAGCTATTAATTAAACCCTTAAGAACACGTCGATGTACAGGTCCATCCACTACTAGGAGTTAAATATATACTTGGAAAATAAATGAGGGCGCCTAAGTTAGATAGGGCTTGTTGCTTGCATTCAGAGAAATCTCGAAGCAAGGAGAGGAGTCTCCTTTCTGCACCCTCTTTTTGACGACGGACATCCATCGGGTTGGTGGCGAGCACCTTTCTCTTTCTCTTGGAAAGCAATTTTGAAATTATTTTTTAAAAAATATATTTTTTTATTTTTTATTTTAAATTAAAAATAATATTTGTAGATTATTTTGATGTGATAATGTCAAAAATAATTTTAAAAACTAAAAATATCATTTTAGTATATTTTTTTAACAATTTCTTAAAAAAAAAACAATTTTAATTACACTCTTAAACAAGCACTTGTCAGCCTCTAGGTTGCCTTTTTTTTATTATTATTATTAATATGTGTTACTTTGGTTAATCCCATATCTTTTGAAATTAACAGCTACATAATTTTTTAATAATTATTATATTAATAATCACAAAACTTTAACCTAATATCGCATGTAAAATCCATTTAATTCGAATCTCTTGACGGTGAAACATTTACCAGGAGGAGCGAACCCTTACTTAATTTGCACGTGCTTTCTTTGCAACTTGAATTCATTTGCAAGAATCCTCCACACGTGTACCAGCCTGGAACGTTAAGTTTTTTTTATTGATGATTTGAGAAATTATTTTACATTATTACTGTAGCCGTTAATAAATAGATAGATAGATATAAGTAGGGGAAAGATACAGGGATGATGAAATTAAAAGTATAGTTTTTAGAAAAGAAAAGGGTTTTATTACTTTGAAAAGGAGAAAAGATGAAATTAAAAGGTATTTTTTTTAACAGGTAATGTAAGTTTTGTTATTTTTTTAGTAATATTAAATATGACCTTATCTCTTTTCATTATAGCTATCCCTCTCCTATATTATAAATATCTAATAATTACAGCGTAAATATTATAAATTTCCTCAATTAATTATTGAGGTTTATATATCTTAGGCGTAGTTTGTTTTCATGCCATGTTTTTTTTAAATAAATAATTTTTTATGATTTTGAATTGTTTTGATGTATTAATATCATAAATAAATTTTAAATATATATTATTTTAATACATTTTTCAATAAAAAAATCCGTCACAGTAAAAAAACAATATGAGTTCCACCATAATTAATGAGATCCTTTTGTAACGTGTTTAGTTTATAATTAGAATTAACCATATATCTTATATTGCATTAACCAGGATAAAAAAGAAATCATTTCTGAAATGGTTTTAAAATTGCATCAATCTCCCATAAAAAAAATGATTTTATGTTGGTACCACCTAGAAAAAAATAATCCAGAAATTCTACGGGTGTAATTAAAGTTTCCAATTCACCATCATATACATATATATATATATATATATACACACACACATATATAAACCATACAATATATTTTATTTTCCAGCTATACTTATTACGATTGGGATCGATCGACAAGTTACATCCAACCATCTCCTCCTGACATTTTGTGGCAGTGAATAACAGCTATCACCACTGACATTTTCTTTTATTTTATAAATCAGTCGAAAGTCTGCCCTAATTAATGTCTTTTCAAAAACAAATTATCGGATTTGTCTCCATGCAATTCATATAATAGTCTGTTAGGTATTATGATTATGGTTGTTTTTTAAAGTGATTATCATTTAAAAATACATTAAAATGATGTTTTTTTATTTTTTTAAAATCATTTTTAACACCAGCACATCAAAATGATCTTAAAACACTATTTTTTTAATTTAAAATAAAAAATAAAAATAATTTAGAGTTGTTTATTGGAAAGTGTTTATGAATAAAAAAAAATTATTCATAAACACTTTCCAATCGCAATGTAAAACAACTCTAAATCAATTTTATGTTATTACAAGGTACAGCATTATCTGTCAATATTGCCAGGGTTCTCTTTCAACACAAGACAATGATGTTCGATCAGCCATCCGATTCTTAAAATTGGTCTAAGAGTGTGAGTTAGAAGCAAAAACATACATTAATTTCTAAAATAAAGAATAAAAAAATCATGTTCAGCCACCTAAAATGAGAGATCTCAACAACTAAAATGAAAAAACATGGGATGTGAACATTTCTTCACATCTTATTAAGGTTTGGTACAGCTTCTGTTTCTTGTTTGATCTTCTTTTTTTTTTCTTTTTTTTTTTTAATCACGGGAGGGAAGAACTGGGAATGAAAGAAGGGAGGAAAAGTCTTCCTAGATGAAAGCTTTAATTAATAAAATTGTTTAGTTAAAAGTCAACTTAGATGATTCGATTTATTGATTTCTCAGACTAGTTTAGGTTTTCAGTTAAAAAAAATGGTTGTAAGAAAAAAATAATTCTTTGAGTGATCTGCCCTAAAACTCAATAAGTTGTATTACATGCTTAAAAATTCTTATTTTCTTAAAAAAAATAAAACATTAAAATTAAATTTGTTAAACTTGACATGCTCATGATTTTAATATTTATAAAATTGGATTTTAATTTGATAGATTAAAGTTAACCAAATAAGTTTTTAATAAATTTAATTTTAAATCCAATTTGAGCTAATCATGGGTTAACAGATCATCAAATTAACATGTTAAATTATACAAGTTTTTAATCGATCATGGCATGTAGCATGCTTCATTTTCTAGCTATAAAACTTGAAAATGAAAAAAAAAAAATACTTTGGTGGGTAAAAAATTCTCTTAAACTTTAGGGGTCCCAACTCTGAAATGAAAACTTGAGGAAAGCCCAAACTCTTCGCAACCAAGTTTTCTTGCTCATGTCCAGCCCACGGTCCAAATTCAAACTGATTTTTTTCTACATTTTAAGTTATTATTCAATGAGATTGAAGCAAAGTTGTCAATTCCGTTCCGTTCCGGCCGGAATGGCCGGAACGTTTTGTTAAAAAAACCAAGATGAAACAGTGTCGTTTTTGTCTAGATTTTTATTTCGGTTCGTTCCGGAAATTCAGGCCAAATTCCATCTCGTTATCGTTCTGGGTGTTCTGCTCTGGCCTTAAAATCCTCTTTATTTTGATTAATTTGTGATTTTTTTTTTCTAATTTTGAGATTATATTTGTTTGACTTTGTGTTTATATTGTATAATTTAAAGTTAATTTATTTTCAATTTTAATTATGCTAGTTAAATTAATATTATATATATATAATTAATTATATATAAACAAAACAACCCCGAAACGCTTCAAAACTGGAACATTTTGTTTCAATAGAAAAACCGGAAACGAATTTGGATTGAAGTGAAAATGATAGAAAACAGGCGACAATTTTAAAATGGGGTCACAAAGTTTACTTTGATTTTTCTATTTTTTAAGTTATAAACGTGTGATCCCTCGCCATTTTGAAAATTCAATGTTGATCCAAAAATTCATTTTCTTTTATTTTTCAATCCTCGAATGAAAAGATAAACTCTCAGTTGACACTAGAGCAAAGCAGAAAAAAAAAAGTTAATTTTAATATCAACAACTTATATTCAATAAAAAAAACCATTAAATTGAGCACTTGTTTGACAAGTTAACCCATATCAATTCATGTGTTTTTTTAATTGAGTCTTTTTATTTTTAATTTTAATTTTACCATACAATATTGAGTTATTTGGTAATTAAACATTGTTATTTACTTTTTATAGGGTTAGCAAGATTACATGATTTGAGTTGTAAATTTAATTTATTAATTTATATTTATTCATGTTGATCTAATATATTGTCATTTTAAAAAATATCATCCAACACGTGTCGCATTTTGAATTCATGACCACGTTATTTTCTCGTAGAGAACACATTTACAATGCATGATGCATGTCATTTCTTAGTGTTAAAAAAACAACATAACCAGCATTTTTCTGGATTTTTTTTATTATATGATTCAATAATAAATCAATTATAAAAAATAAAATTATCAGTTTATTTAATCAAATCAACTTTTTTCTATATTACGACATCATATATTCTGCTACACATTCATCTCTCAAATTTTCAAATTAGTCTTAATTTATTATCATTATTATATTCTCAGTTTATTTAATTAAATAAATACATATAGTTACTGATTTGCAATTAGAGTATTCTTTTTATGTCAAAAACACGCATGTTAATACTCTCAAGAAAATATTTACATAATAAGAGAAAAATATTTATGCATCGTGAAACGCAGGCGACGATGAGAAATGCGTGAACCAGCTCGTGTACGTGACGATGTTAGTGTTATTTTATTTTCAATATTTACTTCAGCTTATTTTCACCCGCGTTTGTTTTGAAAAGTATAAAAAAGATGTTTTTCAAAACGTGTTCGAAATGCTGAAATGTAGTAGGACTCAAAAAAATCCAGGATATTGTTCAGTATTAGTAATGTTCAGCTCCACAGTTCAATACAAACACAGCATGAAACACGGAGCTAAACAGCCAATAAATTATTGGAAGATGAGCATGGATGAAATCTTTGTTGCTCAGCCTTAATTAAAAAAATACATGGGAAAATTATATTATTTTAAAAGGAGAATATTCCCCACATATCTTTTTAAGCTATGCCACATTAATTTTAAGATTCATGCCAGCGTGGCAATCTCCAGGCCCAGTAGAAATGAAGTAATGTTCTCCCACCCTCTCCAGAGGGACATAGCTGTCCATATTTTTCGAGTAGAAAAGTGGATTCTCTGCCCTGCATTCAAACCATCCATCCTGAGTCACCTCAGCCACATCATGCCCCTTGTCATACATGAAAACTGCAAAAAAAAAAAAAAATGTAAAATATACAGGGTCAGCCTTTTTTTTTTCAAATAAAAAAACATATCACGCCAATAAAAACAAAAATATATTGGTTTACATTCCGTTCCAAAAATATTTTTATAAAATATTTATAATTTTTTAATTTAAATTAAAAATATTTTTAAATTATTTTCATATGATAATATCATGAATATTGTTTTTTTAAAAAATAAAAATATATCAATCATACTCCTAAATAATAACTCGGTGTATAAGCCTGTCAACCACGGGACAACCAATTTTTTTACCATATTAATCCAAGTTAATTTTAGAGAAAGTATGGTTGATATTGATTTTTGAAGTATTTTTTCGTTAAAATGATTGTTTTTTATTTTTTAAAAAAATTATTTTTGACATCAACACATTTAAATAATTTAAAAACATTAAAAAATAATTTTAATAAAAAAAATAATTTCTTTTCAAACACATTGTCAAACAAATACTTGTACTCGTAGTTGAGCCAATGGTCGGACCAGACTGGTTAAAAAAAACGTACTTAAAACATCTCCCACGGCAAAGGTTCTCCCGTTAATCCAACGCGTGTAGTCATGATTCGGAACCCAGCCGAGACGGTCGCCAACAGTGTATTGCGTGGCCCAGCCTCGCCGTGCACAGCACAATACGGCGATTACTGCGGCGAAGATAATCTTGATAGCAGACCCTGGCATCATTTTTTCAGTGATAAGAGATAGATGTTTGTGAAAAGTACATATGATTTTATAGACGGTCGGAGAACGCATATATATAGTGTGTTCTAGGGCTCATCCGTGTGTAAATAATAATTGCAATGCCGTTTCAAAAAGTGCTTTTTAAAATATTAATATTTTTAGATTATTTATATTAAATTTAATTTTTAAAAATTAAAAAACACGTTATTTTTATAAATCTTTAAATAAAAAACACTTTAAAAAATATCATAAAAATAACAATTCCTTAATGTCACCGGTTATATATGGAAACAAAATTGAGATCGAAAAAAATAGAAAACAAATCTCAATTCCGATAGCCTTTAATGCTATAAAAATTAAGTTGATGCTTTTAATTATCATTATTAAATCCTTACTTGATTAAATTAAATCTCCAATTTAATTTAGATTAGATTTTTAAACGCTATTTATGGGCTGACATGTTATTATCTGATAAAAAAATTAGATTGATTCGTGATTCAATCAAAACCCTTTTAAAATAAATATCAGCATGTTATTTTAAAATATAAAATAAATTAATTTCAAGTGAATAAAAAAATATTTTTTTTTTTGAAAAAACACTCTTCAAACACAAATAAGAAAAAGACTTTTAATTAACGTGAGAATGGCAATAGAAATTATTTGAAATCAGAAATCTTGTTAAATTGTTAGATTTAAAATAAACAATATATTTTCAAATATAAATAAAAGGAATGACAATAAATTGTTACATTTGCAATCAATCTGTAAGCACGAAAGGATATGCAATATATCGTGAAGATTAAAAAAAATGATTTTTACCTCAATCTAGTTTATATTACGTTAACAAATTTATTAATTAAAAGCTTTCTTCATGAAAAAAGAAAACACCATTAATGGCTATCTTTAAACAGGTTTGACAATAAGGGGTATTTGGTACTGCATCTCAGAAGTGTTTTTAAAAATATTTAATTGTTTTTATTTTTTAGTATTTTAGATTATTTCATGTGTTAATGTTAAAGATAATTTTAAAAAAATAAAAACTCGTTTTGATGAATTTCTGAATGAAAAATATTTTAAAAAATAAATTTGATATCATTTTTAGGTAATAATATGGTATATATATTCTTAAGAGACGTGATATGATTATAAAAAACTTGAGATCTACAAAATAAATCTCGATTTCAAATCAAAATAAATATACTTCTATATAGTAAGAATTTAGAATGGAGGTGAGCCAGGCAACTTCTATGTAGTAAGAATTTAGAATGGAGGTGAGCCAGGCAAACATGAGCCCACAATCAGGGCCTGTTTGGCACAGCTGTTGCTGTTGTAGTGGAGGTTGAAAAAAGCAGTTTCATGAAAAGCGCTTTTAATTGCGGTTCGGAACTGAAATTTAAGTATTTGGTTAAAATTGTGGTTGGGGTTGAGTTTAATTAAAAGCAGTTTTGTGTGTTTGGTTACCCTGCTTTTCATATTGCTATCAAGTTGTGAAATTAATTAAAATTATACATGTATACACATACATACATACATATATATAAATATTTTGTTGGAATAATTTCATATATTTATTAATAATTAAAATAACAAAATATTTGAAATAATTGAAGTAAATTAAACATTTGTTTTTATTCTCCTATCAAACTACTTGCAATTTCATCACGAACTAAATTCATACATGAACACTTCTGCGATTCCTGACTATGTGATTGATAAACAACATCTAGTAAAATATCTTCATTTTATATATCATTTTAAATATAGTGCAATTATTTTATATATAATTTAATTATACAATTAATAGGAGTAAGTTATATAATTAAATAATTGCCTTTTAAAAACCCATCAATAATATAATTATTAATTTTGTATATAATTTTTTACTTGTTGAGGTATTTTTTTAATAAAAACAAAAATAAATATTTGTGTTATAGATACATTATTTTCAACTATATATATATATTTTCTACTATATGTAATTATATATATCTATATATATATAATTACACACACAGACCCCTCCCCTCCCCTCAGCTCTTCTCTTCCACACACACACAAAGACAGCCCCAGCCACCCGCCCACACACCACACAGTCTTGATTGTTGCCTTTTTTGCGTCTTGATTGCTGCCTTTTTTTATCAAAAAGTTGGTTCTATGTTTGGTAATAACTGTGTTTTACTCCGCGGTTCAACGCAACGTGAACCGCGGAGCCAAACGGCCACTCAATCACCACTGTCCAGTCCTTTCAAACTGTCCTTTCTATTGCTACCCTTCTATTATTTCTGGAATCTAATCCAGCACTCAATTTTAAGATTGAATTTCAATTAAAAATATATTAAAATCTATCACCTTGAAATTAAATAATAATTTCTGAGAGGATGTACAGCTCCAGTAACTTATAAATTATCCTAGAGTGTTTTTGGTTTTTATGATTGAAAAATATTAAATTGATATTTTTTAAGTATTCTCAATAATTTTAATATTCTAATATAAAAAATAAATTGTTTTAATTATATTTTCAGACAAAGAATTAATTTTTAGAAACATCACTATACCCCTACTGCCATACAAGACACTTGATTGGACTTGATAGACTTCTTTCATGTATGTGGTTATGGTTGTTTTTGAAAATATTTTTTATTTAGAAATATATTAAAATAATTTATTTTTATTTTTTTAAAATTATTTTTGATATCAGCACATCAAAATGATTTAAAAATATAATTTTTTTTATATAAAATAAAAAAATTCAAATTTTGAGCAAACAACCCATAAAAAACACACTGCCATATATTGAGATGAAACTGTTTTGACTATTTTAAAAAGAAAATAATGAAGATTAAGGGGGTGCACTGGGAAATAATTTTTTTTTATGTGGAGATGTAAAATATATTTTTTAAGAAAATAAAAAATTTATTATTTTAATATATTCATATTTTAAAAACCAACTTTATCATCATCTTAAACGAACACTACTGGATGCAGGGTGAGGAGACTACTGAATACTGCGACAGAGTCAAATGAAGAAGAGTAAAAGCTATGGAATCACTTCAAAAATGTTTTTTTTTTTAAACTGATTTGTTTTTTCTTTAAATATTTTTAGATATTTTATTATATTAATATTAAAAATAATTTTTAAAAATAAATATTATTTTAATATATTTTATACAATCGGAGGCTTGTATACTCCTCCTCTGCTGTTTACTTATCGATTTGGTCTGAGTGATTTCATTCGAATCTCTCAACACCACATCATTGATGAAGAAAAAATCGACAGAAATTGATGAAGAAACCTCGTCAAGATGTGTAGTAATTGCCCAGGGCGTAATTGATGAAATATATAGGTTCAAGACTCGTCCGAGAAGCGGTATACAAAGTTAGGGACTAAAGTTGAGATTTCTTGAAAAATATAATGCATTGAAAATGACCGATAATGTGAGCCCACAAAATGTGAATGCAAGTGCGAGTTTATCCAAAGTCTACATTCACATGCATTTGTCTATCTTGACTAGCAACTAGTCAACAATATGTTTGAAGGGAAGGAAATCTGCAATGATGACTATTTTAAAGTTAAAGCTAGTGTAGCGAATATCTACTATTTAAAAAGTACTGATTAAAATTATTTTTTAAAACGTTTTTTTTATTTTAAAATATATTAAAATAATATATATATTTTTAAAAAATGTTTTTGAAATAAAGTGTTAAATAATAGCGTATAACAAGTTGGGTTAGCCTGATAAAAGTTTTTAATCAAATATAGACTGTTTTTAAAAATATTTTTTGTTTAAAAATATATTATTTTTTTAAGTAATATTTTTGATATTTGCATATCAAAATGATATAAAAATAAATAAATAAAACTTAATTTAAAATAAAAAATATTTTTTATTCAAAAATAATTTTGAATTGCAAAATCAAAGAGGCTATCTAGTGAACAAAATCTTAACAAAAAACACAACTTTTTTCCCAGTAAAAAACAATGATTTTTCTAAATACTTGATTTGAATATTATGTTCCTCGCGCAACAAATTGAAGTCTATATATATATATATATATATATATATATATATATATATATATATATATATATATATATATTTTAATGATAGTGATAATTTTATACGATTGACTTCACTCAGACTTACTAAATAAATAAATTTATATAAATTTAAAATTCATATATTTTACAGAAATTTTGCACTCCATGCGAATTTTTCACAGATTTATTATTTTTTTCAATTTTATATTATAATTATTATTTTTTACACAATTAATATTTTTTGTATTGAAAAAAAACGGCAAGTGACTAGTAAGTATCATAACAATATATATTTTTTAAAATCATTTTTAATATTATCGTATGAAAATAATAATAAAAAATACCAATTACATAATAATAATAATAATAATAATAATAATAATAATAATAATATAATAATTATATATATATATAGCTAAAGGAGCTCGGCCTCCGGTACTGTGGACTGGACATTTGTCGTCCGTGCGTCGCGCGAGTTTGTCCACCTCTTTTTTTTTTTACAAAGGTCTCCTTTATTTATTTTTTATCGTGATATTGACTAAAAAATACATTTAGTCTACTGGTAAGAGCTGGTAAGAGCATCTTACCAGTAGAGCCCTTGGCAAGGGTTCGACCCCAGCCAACGCCTATGTTTTTTAACTTTCTTTTTTTTCCATTTTTTTTAGCTTTGCTTTTTTTTTTCATTTTTTTTTATTTTTTTATTCATTTTAACGGTTTTTTTATTATTATTATTTATTTTGATTTTTTTTTATTGATTTTGATGTTTTTTTCACTCATTTTTTTTTAAAAAAAAAATTATTGACAGTTTTTTATTGATTTTTTTCCGTTTCACCACATTTGCCTAGATTATCTACAATTAAAACATATATGAGGCACTTTCCGTTTCAACTACACTGTTCTTTTTTTACTGTAAATAAGTTATTATAGCACGCAAAAAAATTATATTGATTTTTTGAAAATAAATTTCAATGTTTTTATTTATAATGTGTAAGATCTAATATGATTAGGGGAAAAAGGCAACTATTTTTTTTTTACAAATTTACTTAGGTTTTCTACAATTAAAAAATATAAAAATCACTTTCCATTTCGATCACACTATTTAATATGTCAGACTAAGTATATGTGTTTAATATTTATTTAATAGTCTCGCCTAAAAATATATAGACAGAGAAAATAAATGACCTACAATTTCTTGAAAAAAAAAATTAATATCGGTATTCTTAAATATATTTAATATAATAAGATAATGAATAAATCTTATTAAAATATTTTTTTGTCTTTGAAGTTAAATTTATATTTTAGACTCTTTTTTTTTCCTTTTCAAAAACTGTGATTTTTTTTCCACATGTATTTTTTTTTAAGTGTCCAAGTCAATTGTTCTTTTTTTACCAGGTTTCTTTTTTTGTTTTTTTTTCTACCAAAGTATCCGTGACAACAAATTTCTAATAAATCATTTCACCTTCTTAGCAAATTTTCTAACAAATTTTATCAAAAAAACAATTAGCAATAGCAATATTCAATCAAATTTTGGTTGAAAAAAACTATTTTTAACAGATTTTAACAATTATAATTATACTAATTAAATATTAAAATAACAAAATACAACATTTAAGATCATTCAATTTTCTACATTGATAAAAAAGCCAGCGGAGCGGGCAGATCAACTCGTAAGAGCTAAAAGAGCTCGGCCAATCCACTGTGCACGCACACTCAGGTGCACTGTAGATTGGCAATTTTCAGCTTTTGCTTCGCATGAGTATGTGCACATGTTTTTTTTTTAACAAAGAGATGCTTTTTATAGCTTTGATGGTGGAATTACACGAAGAATGGCATGTGGCCAAGTGGAAGCGCTGGGCGCGCTGGTCCAGCGCGCAGGGGTTCGAACCCCTGCGCCAACGTATTTGAATTTTGTGTTTTTTTTTACAAAGAGATGCTTTTTATATTTTCTATGGTGGAATTAGATGAAGAATTGCATGTGGCCAAGCGGAAACCCTGCGCCCAGCGCGCCAAGCGCGCAGGGGTTCGAACCCCAGCGGCAACATATTTGAATTTGGTTTTTTTTTTTTTGCAAAAAAATCATTAAAAAACGGGAAATCATTATTTTAATCCACCCTTCTCTTCTTTGTTCCACAAAGTGGTCAGGAAATTCCTCTCTCTTTCGCTTCAATGATTTCCATTAATATTGATTTCGATTTCAATAATACGATTGGAATTATTCAATCTCATCTCCTCTAAATAATCCCCAAAATCTTCACGTACGAACATTTTAGAAAATTGATTTTGGTATTATCGTCTAAAAATATATACATAGAGAAAAAAAATACCGCGGCTTTTTTCAAGGAAAAAAATTTATATCAATATTCTTAAATACATTTAGTATAATAATATGATGAATAAATGTTATAAAACTAACATAAATTGGCTCCAAATTACAGTATTTTGATTTCGAATATTGCAGATTTCATATGATTAAGAAAAATATACAACTCAAAAAAACAAAATGCAGACAAATTTACCTCCATTATTTGCAATTCAAAAATATACGAACCACTTCCCGTCTCGATTACACTGTTCTTTTAAGACGACAATTAAGTAATTATAGCATGAAAAAAAACTCAGTTTATTTTTAAAAATCAATTAAAATATTTTGATTTATAATGTGTAGGATCTAATATTACCAGGAATAAAAATCAAGTAAACACAAAGAATAAAATTACAAGTTAACCTCCGTTATCTAGAATTTAAACATATACGAATCGCTTCCCATTTTTATTACTCTATAAAGTATGTGATACTAATTACATGTTTTAATATTTATTGAATATTATCGCCTATATATATATATATATATATATATATATATATATATATATATATATAAAGAGAGAAAAAAACTTGACCTTGGATTTTAAAACAAAAAAAATTATATCAACATGCTTAAATGCATTACATATAATAATATGATTAATAAATCTTATTCAAAAAATGCTTTGAATTTAAATTTTTTACTCTTTTCTTTAGGTTTATTTTTATTTTTTTCCCACTTTTCCCATGTTTAATATTTCAAATCTGATATTACTGGAGAAAAAATACAACTCAAAAAACAAAAGGTGCACAGATTGACCTACATTATCAACTTAAATTTTTTTATTTTAACAAATTTACCTCGATTATCTACAATTAAAAAATATGTGAGTCACTCTCCATTTTATTTATAATGTGTCAAATCTAATATTACTGGAAAAAAAAGACAACTAATTTTTTTTTTTAAAAAAATTTACCTAAGTTATCTCCAACTAAAAAATATACGAACCACTTCCCATTTCGATTAAACTATTCCTTCTACGCTGGGAAAAAAATTATTTGTTACATATTTTATCGATTAAAATGTTACTAATTAAATATTTAAACAACTAATTACAACATGCAAAAAATCAATTAGTTTTCTACATTAAAAAACTCATTTCTAACATATTTTTATTTGTTGCAATTTTAGTAATTAAACATTGAAATAACTAATTATAGCACGCAGAAAATATAAGTTTATTTTTGGGGAAAAAATTACAATATTTTGATTTATAATGTGTCAGATCTAATATTACTGGGGAAAAAATGCAACTAATTAAAAATAAATTATCTAGGATTAAAAAATATACGACTCACTTTGCATTTGGACTATACAGATATTATCAATTATCATTTTACAAATTAAATATTAAAATAGCAAAATACAATACATATAAAAACAATCAATTTTCTACATAGATAAAAAAGTCCCGGCGCAACGCGCGGGCATATCACTAATTTGAGATTTATTTGGGGTCTGCCATAGCATGTTCTTCTATTGGCCATGGCTAAAAAAAAAAGGCAAGGAAAAAGCAAATCACGATAAAAAGGAGGACGTCCCTCGCAGAACATGGATGCCCTTTTCCTTGGCTGTGAAGGAAAACTCCAAAGCAATGCCAATCAACCACGAAAAAAATATATAAAATGGAGGTTTAGGTTTTCTTTTCAATTTCATGTATCAGCTTTAGGAACTGTTTCAATCTCATCTTTTTAATGCTGTTTTTTAAAAATATAAAATTAATAATTTTTTTAATTATTAAACAATAAACTCAATAAAAATAATGTAGCATAGTAATAATTTATAAAACTCAACCCGATAGTCTGCCCGGCTCAAGATTTAATTTGCTGGTTTTGTGATTTGAACCACAAGTCGACGAGTTCATTCAATTGAGAAAATTAATAGTTTAGTGACTTGTTCTACAATTAAAGATATTTAAAGGGACTAATAGTGGTTTACCCAAACCCCCTAATATTCACACTTACATTCCACTTACGTGTCAATTTTTAGTGAAACAAAAAAATTCTACTTTCGCAAACACCCCGGCGCACTCTAGCCATTTCTGACTTAACATACGCCCTCCCGCCGTCTCAGGCCTTTAAGTGCCGGAGATTGTTTTTAAAAGGTTATTTTTATTCAAAAATGCTTTTTATTCAAATTTAATTTTAATGTTGATATATTAAAATAATTTTAAAAATTCAATTAAAAAATACTTAAAATTTCTCAAATCATACAGCAAAAGCATAATTTTTCTCAATCATCTTCCTCGCAGCTCTCATCTTCTCTACTCTCTCACTCCCTTCAGCTTCTCTATGACACGCAACGTTTTCTGTTTCTCCTTCTAAAAAACTCGAAATTCTTCGACCAAATTCCATTCCCCGCCTTAAAGGCACGAAGAGGGTATAGCATTCTCTGGTTTGCAACTCCTTAAAGATAACCGAAACGTTGTCGTTCTTCATGGCCTTCTCTTCCTCTCTCGATGGGCGATCCTTTACAGCTTCAGGAACACTAGCCGGAGTGTAGATACAGAGAGAAAGAAAAAATTGTTTTATTTGATTTTATTAGCTTCTTGAACGTTCTGCTCTCTGTTTCCTTCTACGCATGTATGTGTGTGTGATGAATGTATGATTATATTGTAGTTTCTACGTGTGTATGTATGGTGTGTGGTTTTATATATGTGCATTAACTTATACACTACAAACGCACGAAGGCAAAGAGAAAGACGTTGATTTTTAGTAGCGTTTTTAAGGATTTGATTTTTTTTTAAATTTTATTTTTCATGGACAAATTTGCCTTTTTTTTCAATTGTAGATATAGCAAATGACAGTCAAAGATTTGCTTTTTGCCCCCCTATTTTTCTTTTTCCTGGACAATCATGGGCCTTTTTTTTTTTGTGTGTGTGTTTTCATATTAAGTTTGAATTCCATGTTAGATATAGTAAATAACAGTAAGAGATTCGATTTTTTTTTCAATTTTTGTTTTATTGGACAATTTTGAGTCTCTTCTTTCGTGTAGTTTTTTTTTTTTTTTAATTTCATGGTACAGATAGCAAAAAATAGTCAAAGATTCGAATTTTTTGGGCAAATTGATTTTTAAACAGAGGGAGAGAGAATGAATTTTAAACTTGAAATAAGATTGAACTTTTCTTTTTCCTGGACATATTTGTGGTTATTTATAATCAAAGATTTGATTTTTTTTGGATAGAGTTCGGTAAGATGGACGTGAAGCCGAGTAGAAAGAGACGGTTGGAATTGGTGCCGCATGATGGTGGTGGTGGTGGAGGAGGAGGTGGAGGAGAAGGAGGTGAAGGGGTGGTGGTTTACAAATTCAAGACGTTGTTACCGAATGGAATAGCCGTGATTGTGATACTGCCTGACCCGAAACCTGAAATGTGGGTGCAAGACTTTATTGGTTTGGTTAAGCGAGAATATACTTTAGCTCAAAGAGGATCATCACCTTCGATGAAAAAGAAAAGAACTTTGAATTGGGAAAGTGGAAGCTGGTCTGTGGAGGATGAAAATGGTAAATCAATGAGGCAGAGGCTCAAGTTTAAGGCTTTCGAGCCGTATAAATGCCACATCCTTCGGCTTCACGTGAGTGACATGTAGTTTAATTCAAGTGTCTATTCACCTTCTGTTTTGTTGCTAAGAAAGAAAGAACCAGTGTTAATCAATGATGGATTTGCTTGAAATTAGGATGGATCGTCGGCTGAGGTTTCTGATACTTTTGAGGTTAGTGGTGTTTGCTTTGATTATTTAAGTAATTTGTTACATTTTGAAGGGTTCTTCTGGTTGGTTTTGTGATGATGGATTTAAGTTGGCTTATGCAGAACATGTGGGATTTGACTCCTGATACTGAATTACTCAGGGAGTTGCCTGAAGATTATACATTTGAGACCGCACTTGCTGATTTAATTGTAAGTTGTGTGGAATAATTGTGAGATTGAATTTGATCTTGTGCTGCTGTTGTTTTTGAGTTGTGAGCATGGACTCTGCTTTTTCTCATTTACCAGGATAATTCCTTGCAAGCAGTGTGGTCTAATGGTGAAAATGGGAGGAAACGGATCAGGTATGGTATTTTGTTATTTATTATTCATTTTTTTTTTTATAATTTATGCCATCATTTGATCAAGCACCTCTTCAGTTGCTTCTGTATGGGAATTATGTTAGGGCTCAAATGGCTAGCAATCAAGGTCTCGTTTGATTACTAGAAAATAGTTTCATTTTGAAAAGTGGTTTTCATGGAAAATGAACTCCAGAAATATTTGTTATTGTTATGAAAAATGAGATGAAAAAAACTTTTCATTGTTTGATTATATTATAGAAAATAAGCTCTGAAATTATTGTGTTATTGTTTTATTTTTTTGTTGCAAGTTCATTAAAAGAATAATGATAAAATCTAATATATAAAAAGTTAATTAAATCTAATATATAAAAAGTTAAAGAATGCTGAAATAAAAAAATAATATAATTTCATAAAATTCAAATGAAATCATTGACAATCAAAATAATCGAGATCAAATTTAACAGAAAAAAATTAAATATGATGAAATTAAAAAAGAAATTTGAGTTTCATAAATTATTTCAAATGAAATAAATAACAATCAAAAGAATGAGGATGAAATCTTAATGATAAAAGATTTCAATTAAAAAAAGAATAAGAGAAAAGCAAGTACCAAAGTTGATATAGAAAATCAAATTCTAAGGTATTAAACTGAAAGAAAAAGGTTTTAAATAATATATATATATATATATCACAATAAAAATATTGAGGATCAAATTTTTTATAATCAATAAATAACAATATATTTTTGATTTTTTCCTCAATTTTTAGAAAGTGTTTTCTGCCCAAAAAATCAAATTAAATCAAATTCTAAGTGCTGAAAGTGTTTTCCTTGAAACCAAGCTATATTTTTTTTGACTGAAAAGTTTTTTCAGTTGATCAACTTTTTTAATGGTAAACAAATGTACAAAAGTTTGAAAAATAACTTGCAGGAAACCAGAAAGGCCTGTATTGATGTTTTATAAAAGTATTTTTTTTTCATTTTAAAAGCTTTTGCCTGTATCGATGAATTACACAGCGATGACAGTTAAATGATAGCAAAGCCACATTTTAATCTATTGTTAAATCCTATCTGTGGTGAATGTTCTTGGGTTTTTCTAATAGCACAAGAGAATTCTGTTTCTGAACAGAAAGCTATTCTATGGCATTTACCATGTAAAGGGACAAGTATGACAGTTTTTTAGTTGCATCAGTGTGTGTTTTATTTTCAAACTTCAGTGATATGCTACTACATTAATCTAGTGCTTTTGCAGTGTGGACATTACGAAGGATAAGATTTCAATTTTCGATACTGGTCCTGGAATGGATGCTAGTGATGAAAATTCTATTGTGAAGTGGTATGTCACAGCAGCTTTTCTCGTTCTTCAAGGTTAAGGTTTTTTTTTGATGGGTAGTTAGATGTTTGGGTGCTTCTGGAATAGCAAATGGGTAGTGCACTAGTTTAGAAGGGTATCAAAACTACTTTTTTTTGTAATGATATCTCCTGGATAGAAGAAACATAAATATTTGTTATGGATAGGAATCTTAGGTTTTGAAACAATTTGTTTCAGAGGGACTATTCTTCATGCTCTTTGAAAAACTGCATGCTGCAGGGCATGACAGATCTCTGAAGAAATGTGGAAATAATTTTCTTTCCATAAAGATTATCTCTCAATTAATAAGAATGGAAGAAAAATGATTGAACAGCATTTCTGATTTAAGCAGTCGGTATGAGATGTAATTCTCAGTAAACAATATAGAGAAGAATTCTTTAGAAAGTAAAGGAAAAAAGTATAATATGTTTGCATTTCTGAAAACTGTAATTGATTGTTAAACATAGACATTATATTTGTAAGAATTTAAATATTTTTTCCAATGGAAATCACAGGAGTATAATTTACATGTACATTGTTTACAAAATGTTTGATTTTTAATATACAGCCTCTAGTGTTTTTTGTTCCTTACGTAACATATTTTCTGTAGATATTATGGCAACTAGGTCTTCTGGAGTCTAGACTATCATTTTGTGTCTTGCTTCTTTGACCCTGAACTTTTTTATTCTCAATCTTATTCAGGGGAAAGATGGGAGCCTCACTGCATAGATCATTCAAGGCAAAAGCAATAGGGGTCAAACCTCCGTATTTGATAGTATGTTATAGTTCAAACTTTCTGCTTTACTTTCTAATATATACTCTGAAATTTTATCGGCTGTTGAACAAATCCTTGATGCAAATCAAAATTGATGGTGTTAGATGCAGAGCAGTGATACGTTTTCCATTCCTACACTGGGATGCTATTATTGTTTTTGTATTGCAACAGGTTTAAAATTGTCACTATAAACTAACCAGAGACTGTTCTCAAGCTAATAATTTTGCTTTTATTTGCTATTTTTTCCTCTGTTTTTTATGATGTTGTTTTCTGCAATACAGCCTTATTTTGGCATGTTTGGATATGGTGGACCAATTGCAACCATGCAGTTAGGGAGGTATAGAACCTCATCTAACCATCTTATTGTGTGGTTGCACCAGTGTAGTAACATGTTAGTTTGAATGTTGGCCCAACTCATTTTTCTTCTGTATTATAGATGTGCTTTAGTATCTTCCAAGACAAAAGAGTCAAAGAAAGTCTATACCCTACATCTTGAGAGAGAGGCTCTGCTCCGCAGTTCTGGTTCTGAACCAATTTGGAAGGTAAATAAATTCCGTGAACTATTTATATTTATTCTGTCCTTTTAATATTTTTTTTTAGTTTTATGATTTATCAAATATCATTTACGGCTATTTGTATCTTTTATTTTAGACTAGTGGAGGAATGAGGGATCCTTCAGAAGATGAAATTGGAAAATCATCCCAGGGAAGTTTCACAAAAGTTAATATCTTGTGCTTCTCACAGCATTGTTAAAATCCTCATGAAGTTGTGTGTAAATTGTACTATGAATAGCAATTAAAAGTGAGTTCATCTGCTTATATTGGAGCCTAAATGATTACCAGGTTGAGATATTGGAGCCTAATGTCAGAGACGTGGACATATTTCAACTCCAATGGAAGCTGAAGGACATATATTTTCCTTATATTCAGGTGTGCTTGCATGATTAAAAAAAGAAAGAAAAAGAACTCTCCTCATATGCAAGTTACAAAAGAGTAAATGTTTTGTCATTGTAATTGGTATTGTTGCTATATCTCATGGTTGTCATTTTCTTGAGGAAGCAATAAAGTTTTGGTTGGAATATGTATACAATTTTGTTTTTCTACGATTATGCAGTGTAAATTTTTGTTTCCTAGTCAGTATACTGTCTTTGTCATTTACCAATATCTTATGTTCTGAATTGCAAGAATGATCATTATTTTTATTCTTTTTAATTTGCAATGAAGGTTTTATGTATGATTTGTACCCTTGCTCAAGAGAGTAATCTTAAAGGTTTTCCTTTTCTGCAGTTAGTAACTGGAAATATATCACTTTTAGAATCTCGTGGCTGAACCACACTGAGTCTTAAACCATTTTTACTTGGTAACTTAAGTTTAAATATGATGTCATTTGATAACATTAAGTTTATTAACATATTTTTTTTTCCAGTAACTTTTGAGGCATTCTAAGTAAAAATCTACATGGCTACAGAGAAAAAAAACTGCTTGAAATCTAAATGTTAAGTGTTAAGTTGCTACCTTGACAAGTTGCTGCTCAAACATTACTAAGTTTTTGCAAGTTTATGAATTGATAATCCTCATGACAGCATGATGCATGCTTGTGACATTGCACTTGGTTCTTTGTTAATTTTGTTTGCATTCTGCGCTCTTATTTGTTTTGTTACATTGTTCTCTTTATCTGCATGGATCTGATATTATTAAATGTGCTTCTCTAGCACATTAAGTCTGATTTCCATCCAGCTTCATTATACATATTCACACTTCAATACATAGTCACTCTATCTAGGTGTGTACGGAGAGTCAGTTACTTAAAAGTGCAGTGATGAATTCCACACTCTGAGTGAACAATCCCCAGCAAGGAAAATAATATCTACGATGTCATTTAAATAGCTCAGAGTTTTTCTTTCTTTTTTGTATCTATGCTTGAAGGCAATTTAAATCCACTCATTTCTTTTTAATTTCCAAATCTACTCAATATCCATTACAGTGTAGTAGTTGATACTTCACAAAAGATTTTGCATTTGTTAGGATAATAAGAGGACACAAAATAGAATTTATAGCATAACTATCATTCATAGAGGCACCATAGATCAGTGATTTCTCCAGATGATAGAAAATTTTCTACTGCATTATTATGCTTTGTTCTCTACTGTCCAACATTTAACATTCCTGAATTATTTCGTTTATGTTGCAGTGTGATGAGGTGTCCAAAAGTGGGAAAACTACCAGACCTGTGGAATTTCAGGTCTTATACGTAGCTGTTCTTGCTTTTGAATATGTCTCTTTTCCTGCTTTTGAATATGTTGCTGTTCTTGATTTTGAATGTCCTTGGTATATGTTAGACTTCCCTAGTAACTGCAATGTTGCTTGCACTTTACATTTATTTTCAGAGGAAAAACGATTTCACTTTATTTTGGATAGAGTTAGGTTTTTGCGTGGAATTTTATGAACTTAATGTTTGATGGAGTTGATATAGAAGATGTGAGCTACTGATCTGCAGCTTCTTATATCCTCTAATAAATATGCATCTTAGAAGTAAATAATAACAGTGACAAATAAGCAAAAACAGGAATATCATATGGGATACTCGTACTTTCAATTCTGTTAATGACTGTAAGGTGCTTGAGATTTACACTTGTCCAATTGTGTGAGTGGTAAATGCCCTTAACATAGAGCACCACATTCTTTGTTGTTCAGGTTAATGGTGTTGATTTAGCTGAGATTGATGGTGGGGAGGTGTCGATTACCAACTTGCACTCTTGCAATGGCCCTGAGTTTATTTTTCAGCTTCACTTTTCCATCAAACAGGATGTTGCCTCAGCCAGAAGCTCAGGTGAAAACACACTGTTCCTCTTTGTTAAATATGCGAAGCTACATTTCTGGTATTATCATGAACATCTCTTTTCATATTCTTTAGCTTGTATATTTCCTTTGTTCTTATTTTGAGTCGTGACCAGTGATGCCATGCGAGCTGTTAGCATATGACAGCTCTGAGCATTTCTAGAATCACCTTCTAAGAATGTGATATTTCAGGTTCAAGGGCATCTCAAGAAGCCAATGCACGTATAAAGTGTGTTTATTTTCCAATTTCCGAGGTACATAAACAGCTAGCAAAACTTATTTTCTTTCTTGTAATAGTGTTTTTTTGATTTGAGATTTTTCTTGTTAAAGGGAAAAGAGAATATTGAAAAGATATTGGAGAATTTGAAAGATCAAGGGTGTGGAAATGGAGAGAGCTTTGAGACCTTCACACATGTCTCTATCCGGAGGCTTGGCCGTCTACTTCCAGATGCTCGTTGGGTTATTTATCTGTCTTGCTATATATCCTAATTAATTTGATTGGTAGAGGAACCACTATCTGCCATTTTGTGCATCATACCTGCTCTGCTCTTAATGTTTAGAAGTGTAAAATTTAGAATTTGATAAAAAAAAGACTGAGTGCTTCTGTGATCAAGATCTAGTCAAGGTTTCAATAATTCGATACTAATTATCAAGGCTTGCAATGCTTTCTCAGAATCATGCTACATTGCTGTACTTACAGAGCTAAGCTGTATGTTGTGGATTTTGACATGCATATGCATTATATCAATGATGCTGTGTTTAAGTCTTAGATTTTTAGTGTGGGTCAGATTCCAGTACCCATTTGTTTAGCATCTTTTATTATCATCGGGGTTCATTGTTCCTGTATTCGAAGATTGATGCACTAGGTGATTGTAGTCCATCCTGATATAATAAATCTAAGCATGAGAAGGTGAATTGAAAATTCAATATGTATGACAATAACCAAATAAAGAATTTTGACAAATGGTACCTGCAATACTTGGAACTTGTTGCAGAAACATGGATAAGCACTGTGAAATTTCAGAATTATTTAGACGTGGAGACTTGTCAAGTAGTTTAAAGGTAACTTGCTTAAAAATCTAGGCCAATGAAGTGTGCTAGTACTAAAGATCTTCTGGTTTGATTTAGGCAGAAAGTTCATGATGACCAACTCTTCAAAATATACATGTCTTGGAAGATGTTCCGGTTTGCCTCCATCTCGAGCTATTAGTTGCCCCATATGCCTCTGTTACATGATTTGTGTACGGAGTATAGACTATAGGTTTAACTAACATATTCTTATATTATCAAAAGTTTGTAATGGTTTGATTGTTTATTGATTCTAACACTGCTAGAGAACTACAAGCTAAGAAATCAGACTTAACAAGTTGACTGTTTTCCGAGCTGCTGCCCAATGCTATAGAAATTTCTTGTTAGATGCATGAATTTCCTTCTGCTTCATGTGATGTCTTGTTCATTCTACCCATTATCACTTCTAGGATTTGAGAAAGCAACCTGTATTGACACGTGAATGGAACTTCAAAGGGGGCATCCCTCCATGTTGAACTCAGGTGAAACACTACCAGGGGATGCTAACCTTTGCACTCACGTTCAATTGTTGGTACCGTAGATTATGAGAGTTAGGTTAAATTTTACCTTTTGTGCATTCATAAACATTGATACACAAATTAAAAGGATTTGAAGTAATTGCAAATCAGGTGCCAGGGAGGAATTAAACAATACAAAATATATTGTGCTCTAGTTTCATCCATTTGTTTCTACAAGTCTCTGGTGCTTCAACCCTTGCCTTACTGGTTGATCTGCATCTCTGTGACTATTACACTTAATTTCAGTCATTCTGCTTCATTGTAGGCATGTCTTCCTTTTATGGAATTCAAGCAGAAAAAAGGAGATAAAGCTCACATATTGAAGAGATGCTGCTTAAGAGTTAAATGTTTTATTGGTATTCTTCTTTTTGTGGAAATATTCTCATCTTTTATATCACATTTGTAAAAACATTTCGCATCTCTGTATATATGCTGTGCATTTTTGTGTACTTATTTCTACAGTATCAGTACTCAGCAGAAACTGTTGTATATGCAGAGACGGATGCTGGTTTCAATCCCACACCCTCAAAGGTAAGGAACTTGATGAAGTCTACAGCATGCACTCATGTTTATAATGTTATTTGCCACAACTTGGTGCTTAATATGAACTTGTTTACATGGTATGGAGTCCAATTAACTTTCATTGGATTGACTCTTCTTCCTTTGTTATGTCGTCTCACTTGGAGCATTAATTTGTGCAAATTTGTTATTTAAGGTTGTATCTAGTACGTTGGACAAAGGTAAAACATGATAATTTTTTTTTGAAGATGTTTGGTGCATCTTTGGATAGCTTGTCTATTCTAGCAGATAATTTTTTCCCACCATAAGAGGTAGGATAAGTTTGTTTAATTCTCAGCAAAAAAGTTAGCTTGGGTTGATCCGAGTCCATATAAGAAAAAAATAATAATTATTATAGTCTTAAAAAACCAACTTTAAGGTCGACTCAGATCTAGGTTCGGGTCATAGGTTAGGTACCATTGACCATGATCAACATAATGATAAAAGTACTGATTATTATGATTTTAAAACTTGACTTGAGTGTTGACCCGGGGCAAATCTCGGGTCATAAGTCAGGTTAAACATTGACCCAAGTCAATCCAAGGATAAAAATTATTATTATCATAATTTTAAAATCCAACTCTGGGATTGAACGAGGGTAAAACATGGGTCACGGGCCGGGTTGTTCTTCGAACTAGGTCATTATAAGAATAAAATGATTAATTTTATATTTTAAAACTTGACTTAGGGGTTGACCTAGTGTAAAGCCTAGGTCATGAGTCGAGTATGATCATCAACCCTTGTCAACATAAGAATAAAAATATTTATTATTATAGTTTTAACACTTTATTCGGAGATCAAATTGGGTCACAAATTGGGTTGACCATTGACCTATATCAATGTAATATATATATTTTATTATTATAGTTTTAAAACTTGATTAGAAGGTTGACTCGGGACACTATTCATGTCTTGGATCAAGATGGTTAACCCGAGTTAGCTCGAGACAACGTCTAAATAAAAAAGTTATTATCAAGGTCTTAAAATTGACTTGGGGGATCAATTCGAGAAAAGAATCGGATCACAAGTCGGGAGGGTTAACAAGAATTTATCTGAGTCAATGTAAAATTAAAATAATTATTATTATAGTTTTAAAATTCAACTTGGAGGTCGACACAGGACAAGACTTGGGTCATGGGCCAGGACATGAATAAATAATTATTCATATATAGGTCAATATATGAATAAAAATAATTATTATCATAATTTTAAAACCTGATTTGGAGGATCAATGCAAGGCAAGGGAGGGTTAACAATTGACCAAAATTAAAAAAAATCAAATCAACTTTGTTTTGAAAAAATAAAACTAAAAAAAAAATGGATTTTGACTTGGATTCGTTGGTTGACTTTAATTTTTCATAAGGTTAGGTTGGATCATTTCATCCTTTATATTTCTTAAACCTTGATTGATTTTAGCCCCAGGTCGGCTAGGTCCCATCTAGAATCTATCAAACATAAAATAAGACAAATTTATTCAGTCCAAAGCAGATCAAACACAAGACAAGACAATTATTTGTATAATTTAATCAATATTACCCAACATACGAAACACTTCCTCCATATGCTAATAAAAATAATTGTCTAGCTATGTTTTTTCTTTAGTTTAGGTTACAACACAAAGCAAAACATATAGAAATCTATGCTAATAAGAATCATAACACATTTGCTGTCACCTTAGAATTGCATTAGTAGTTGTTTGGCTAATAAGTCAGCAATTATCTCTTATTCAACATATATTCTTCACTTGAATTTTTCGTTGTTCTCCTTATGCCATCAAAATCAGTACTCTTTAGCTTCAATTTTAGAAGGAAAAATAAGTTCAAGAAGGCAAAACTTAGGATTGGTTCAGTTTATTATTTCTTTTTCAGTTTTGAAAAACTTGTTCATTTGTTGAAGACAAATTTTTCCATAAAAAAACTCATCAATATTACATATATTTTTCATAAAAAATCAAATATATAATTTATAATAGTCACCGTAATATTTTTTTATCTGTGATAATCTAATTGTAGAATATTAATTTTATTTCATTCAAATTAAAAGTTATAATGTTAAAGAAAAAAAAATCTTTTATGTTAGATTTATAATAAAAATTAAATTTATGACACCTACTATATATGAAAATATATAAAAAATAATTTTAATCTCTTACATCGCTAAAAAATGTTTGTATATAAAAGAAAATATAGTTATATTTTCATGTTCTTAGAAAGACAATGAAAAACTTGCACTGGAAATCTATGCACAAACTCTAAATATGTTTTCCAAACTCGTATAAATTTGGAAAACTAGTTTTTTTTAATAGAAAAATTTTACATTTTAACAGTAAATTCTAGCTTTTGCTTTTTTGACTCTAGTCTGTTAGAAAATTGGAGTATTACTCTATTTGTGAACAACTTCTTAGGTGTTCTTGTGCACTCATGTACCTTGGTGACATGTTGATGCTTTAATTTTCAGTTGGAGGAATGGAAAAGCACACACACACCTAATAGCCAACTTCAATCACTTTGGGATCGCCATTAGGCAATAAATACATCCTTTAATGCAAATGTTGTTGCAGGCAGTTAAATGAACCTTGTTAATGTAAATGAACTGCAATTTACAGACTGATCTAGCACACCACAATCCTTTTACAATTGCTTTGAAGAACTTCAGCCATAAGATGCTAGATAAAGAAAAAGGTTATGTTTTTATCTCATTTTTCATTTTAAATATGGAAATAGTTTTAGTTGGTTTAGTCCAATATATGTTATTAATTTAATAATTTCATCATTGTAGCAGTTAATGTTGACATTTCAAGGGACGGTAAATTGTTAAGTCCTTCACATCTGGAAAAGGAGTATGAAGAATGGATTCTTGAGATGCATTCTCAATATGATACAGAAGTCGGTGCTGGTGAGGATGATGAAGTTCTTGTTGTTGGCCCCACAAACAAAATACCTGGCATTTCATCTGATGGTAGGGCTGATTAACATCTTATCTTTTGGGTGGGAAACATGTTGGTTGACATTTTGATTTGATTATAAATATTTGACTTATCTGCAGCCCACCATGTAATATTTCTAAGTACATAATTTGTTCATTCAACTCCTTACTTTTGCTGTTTAATTATTTTTTGTATCTGATCCTATTTGATCACTTAATTTTTATCTTTTCAACTTGTAGTTGTGAGAGTGCGTGATACTTTAACAAGGAAAGGAACAATTTGGAAACGTGGTCAGAAAATAAAAGTTTTAAAGGGAGCTGGCCCAGGGTTCCATAATAAAAATGTTTACCTAACGTTAGAACATATTTTGATTGAAGGAGTTCAAGGCGATGCTGGTGGTAAGTAACATTTCTTGCAGCATCATGACATTGAACTTGAGGCCTGCACTTTTTTTAAATTTAAATGGAACAGATGACTTTCCCTATCATTACCCTTTTGTTGAAATCAATGAACTGATCATGTCTTTTCATGTCTCTATTCAATAGGGGGTGCTTGTATTATATGCAGGTATGCTGTATTTTATATTTTGTTTGCAGAATTTCCTTATATATATATATATATATATATCTTATTGCTGTGATATATTTATGATATATGTTCATATGTTTATGTGGATATGGAAGGCCACTGGACATTGCAGAGGAGAATGGCTGCGTGCTTTCAGTTAAAGATGGCGAATTTGATATTCGCAGCTCTATGTCAATACCTATTAGTGTGATCGACTCTGGGAAGGTTTGTTTCATATTTACATTTAATGTTTCTTTTTCTCAGAACATACCTACATGTCATATCTTTATCAATAGTTTTAACTGTTCCTCATGATGGAGGATTTTCTGAATCATGATTCACTGTATTAGTGCCAAATTATTGGAAGTTCTGAATGGAATTGCCAACTTCAGAAGCAAGTTCAGAAAGCTCCCTCTACAATTGAAGTGCTTGGAAGAAAACATTGTCGAGAGTTGGGGATCGATGGGGTCAGTGTATTCGAACTGTCTTTCCTCTGCTTATTTTGGAGCAAAGTAGCCATTCACAGTTTTTCCCTCTCTTTAGCATGCTAGAGTAGGAGAAATTGAATAGATATCTTGAAAATCAAGCTCCATGCAGTGGCTAAGCCACTGAGTTTATGCTGGTTCAAAACTCAGAATTTAAACATATTGAGTATATATTTCTTCTCAATCTTTATTATCACTTGGTATTTATATATTTTTTTCCTTTATGGTTTCTGTTTATGGAAGTGTAACTATCTATATAATCATGTTCTATGATTTAGGGATTCCCTGCTGAATCTACAGTTGAAGCTGGATGCGCTCCTCCAGCTGAAATAGTGGCAGTTGTTCGGCCTGTTCTTTATATTTCTTCCAGTCATTCAAAGATTTTGGACCAAAAGTATATTGCCAAAACTAATTTAGAGATGTCTATAGAGGTGAAAATCAGAAAATCAGCAGAGGAATGCCAAAACATAGGGCATATATATTCAGCACGCATAGCTCCTTCTTCTCGTAAGGGGTTCAATGGCCTGTATATTTTTTCACTGGGTTGCAAGTTACCCAACTTATTTAAAGAGGCTGGTGTTTACTCTTTTTTATTCACTGTTGTAAGTGATGCACTACTTAATCATGTATTTTTTTTTTCATATGTCCTAATGTAGTTTATGTTCCTGATCATGTTCTAATGCAATAAAATCTTTTTCTGTAGAGTGATAAAAATTGTAAAAAATATGAAAAAAGATTGTTGGTCAAGGCATCTCGAGAGTTTGGAAAGTGGAAGCTTTTAGGTGATATACAGGGAAAACCATGTGTGAGGTAAGTAGCTTTTCATGATTAACTTACTGACTTTTGATTAAATTGTTTATAGTGACCTGCAAGAGTTGATTTTAAATCTTTTCAAGTTCATTAAAAACTGGTTTTTGAATTACTGTTCCAATACAGCATGCACTTTTATTATATATAATATCTGAAGTTTTCATTCTTCTTATAAGAAAATAATCATCTAATAGGGTGGGCTCACCATTTCCATCATTCTCTATTGGGTGTCTTGACATCTACGGCAATCGAATCCCATTTAAATCTGTTCCAGAAATAACTGTGAAGTTAGATTCAGTCGTGGGTGTGCTTGCTGAAACAGACAAATTTAAGAAAAGCCTTTCTTCTGATAAATTGATCCTTAAAGTTCAGGTATTCTTTAACTATGGTGCTTTTGTAGATGTTGCTGTGTATTTTTTTTCTTAGGCAAAATGTGCCTCTTACACTATCAGAGCCTTATTTGGAATAATAAATAAATAAATTCAGAATGTGCTAATTGTGAGCGACAAGTTGGATAGAATACGGCCAAAGTACGAAGCCACCTTGGTGATATGCCCTGTAGATGAGTTGATTAAAGTTTCTATTCCGTGTCAAGGTACTATGATCCATGTGTGACAATGTTGTTCATAATGACTCAGTCATGATGTTTAATTCCCTATCTTAATGTTCTAGTGGATTCTTCATTTATGTTCCTCATTTTGTATCAGTTCTGCCCGGATCAGTACAGCACATCACAGGCCGACCACAAATTCAGGAAAAACACTTGCTTCCAGGTTTTGTGGTAAAAGAACTTGTGTTAGAGGTAATTGTTATTATCAATTTCTGTTGATCTTGTATTTAAGGACAAGTGGAAAAGTCATGGTTTCTTCATCTGCTTATGCAAGCTGTTGCTAATATGTCGTTTGGGAAGAGATTAAAAATTGGGTTGTGGATTATTTCTAACAAAATTAGATTTACAATCATACACAAGAAACAACAGTACTTAAATCTGATCACTTTAGCAGCTTCTGAAGATTTTGCATTTGAGAATTTTCATTTTGATAGGAATGAGGTCATTGACTAACTGTTTATGGGTTTTATTGATATGCTTACTATACTTATGCCTTCTAGATGCTTGATGCTCATGATAACCATGTCGGAAAAGGTTTGGAGGTTCAGTTGAATATGGATGGGTTTTGTATTCTTGATAACGAAGGTTCAAAGCGTAAGGTCTGGTTCTCAACTTTCTTGATTTCCAATAATGGTTGGATTGTGTAGTTAATATTTGGGTGTGCTCATGTTAGGGGTAGTATCATGCATATGGTGAACTGTGAATGACAGTCTATTTTGTGGCCTAAAAATAGGTTACATTTTCCTTTGTTTTGAATCTCTGTGTAAGCTATGTCAAATGCAGTTGAGGTTTTGATAATATCTGGCCATGTACTGATAAAAGAAGGTAGTTTGCATAGAAGATATAGCCTTTGTAAAATTTCATTCTACTTTTGGTCTTTGCATTTTCTGTCCGATACTCTTCTTCTGCAATGCAGGTGAACTGATTTCATTCATACCCTTTTAATAAATATGAACAGTAATCAGTGATGCTAGTCCCAAGCATGTTTTAATTTAAGCTTCTTGGAAATTCATAACATATCCCTAATGACAAGGAGATTGGGGTTGGCTGGATTTTCATCTGTTCATTTTACAAGTGAATGAATCTGGTTACACAAAACCTTCAACTCCGAGGACAATATATTTTTAAAAGGAAACTTTTATTAAGAGGCATTGGATCAGTATAAATGTGGTCTCCCCGTGGGTACTTGTTTCAAGTATTAGTTACGCTCTCCTTGACCACCGAAGATGTCCTTTTTTTGTTTTTGTTTCTGTACCCTTGATGTTGAATGATGCACGTTACCTGTTGCCAGCAATTATGGTATATCTTTCACATATTCAATTAATATTTGCTTTATTTTTTGCAATTTGTGTACTAAAATTAAACTGTCTAGTTCTGTATATATAACTCCTAAAACATTAGACAGTACCGTATATGGCATGCAAATTCTTATGGTTCACTTGGAGATCTTAATTCTTAAGCATGAATGTAACTAGAAAGTGAATTGTCTAACTCCTAAAACATCAGACAGTACCTTATATGGCATGCAAATTCTTATGGTTCATTTGGAGGTCTTAATTCTCAAGTATGAATGTAACAATAGTTGGAATTGAGGGTTAAGCTTGGTGTGTGATATGAGTGCTGAGTTTGAAACCTTTTCAATTTTAGGTGGACAAGAATGGATGCATTGATCTCAGTGGTGTCTTGAAGGTAACAGCTGGTTTTGAAAGAAAAGGTATGCCATTGTTATAATATAGCTTGTAATCCCTTGATTTGTTTCTGTCGTTGTGCAACTCTTTCAGATTATCACAAGGCTGAAAGACTTTAAAAGAAGGTCAAACATAAAAATGGTTAAAAGATGAAGTGTGTGTTCCAAACCATATTATCACAGAGAAGAAAATATTTTCTTGTCTGTCCTATGGGATACTGTTTGTTGTATGAATATGTTTATGTCTTAAGAAATGTTATCTGATTTATATGTACCAATTTATATGTACCATATAATCACTTGTAACTTTCTAGTTTTTTCATCATACTGTGCTAACCTCTCAAATTTCGATTAGCTGTGCTGTCAATAATAGTGTTCCTTGATCTTATCCTAATATGAACTCAGTCGTCTGGTTTCTAAAAGGTATTATTTCTTCAGCAAGCACTTGAACTTGTAAAATACAATCAATCTCTAGCTCCACTGGTTTCTAGTAATCATGCTCTGGTTATTCGCATTCCTGGCCTTAAGACACAATTCTGAATGATCTGGCATAAGAACTCGTTGACTTAGATTTTGACAAACATTATACTGTGTTTCGGTAGCAAGATCTTGACAATATGAGGCAGGGTTTGCAATTACTAATTAGATTCTTCTTCCTTTCTTCCAGTATCATACTCTGTTTCATATCAAAACAAAGTTGTTTTCAAGCAAGAGCTTCAAACTGAAAAGAGGGAGCTGAGAATTGCATCAAAGGTAAGTTTTGTAAGTTTTTGCTTCTGATTGTCATAGATATGTGTCTTCTTATAGTAATTCCCAACTAATTACATTATTTTCCCCTTTCAGCTACCAGAGTTTCTAACAGCAGGATCTGATCTGGAAAATATAGTTTTTGAAGTTGTTGATTCTCAGGGTGATATTGATCTTCGTATCCATGATGAAGAGAAAGCTGGTCAATGCCATTCACTAACTATAAAGTCAGATTCCTTTAATTTACAGGATCCTATTCGGTATACTTTGAGGCATGGTTGCTGCACTATTCCGGCTATTCAAATCCCTCCAATTGAAGGAAGCTTTTGCTTTATTGCTGCTCACTCCCGTTACCCAGAGCTGCAGCTGAGGGTCAAACTTCCAGTCATGAAAGCTCCAATAACGGAGTGTGATGAGATTCTATCGCCATATTCAAGCAGAGAAGTCCCACTGATTCCAGACTCAGTGTCCCTCGAGTATACTAAAAGCCTAATGACGCCCATTGAGAATAATGAAATGGTATAAAATTTTCTGATGCAAATGCGATCTTAAGAGTTAGCATGGAATCCTGTTTTCTCAATCTAAATGTTCAGCTATGTTTCTTTTACTTCTTTTGGGCCCCCCTGTCCAACATAAAGTGAGGAGATTTTATGAGTTGTATCTTTAAGCAGCGCTTGTTATATAGCTAATAGATCAAGTCAAGATTTTCAGTTTCTTTCCTGGACTATTCCTGGCAGGGGCTTGTGGATGACACTGAGAAATATGGTGAGCTAATTGGAAATTCTGAAAGGCAACTTAAAGTCCTGAATGAAGAAAAGACAGAAATTGAGGAGTACATGTCTGGACTGCAAGGTTCGGAACCTGAACAGTTTTTCTCCATTTAGTTTCACACTTCATTAAGCAAACGTTAAATATCAAGTCAGAAAAAATGGATGATCAATAATTGTCTCTGGATTTTTGTCCATACTTTGGAATGTGCCTTCAATCTCCTGGCCATGCAAAATAGAGTCAAATTTCTTTGCCTTGCTAATCAAAAGCAATGATATTGTGCATGGTTTACTTTGTTCTCAGCTTCCATGGAACCAACCTCGAACAATTCAAACTGTGTGCTTACTAAGGAGGAGATCCTGATACAAATTGAAAGCAGGAACCATTCCGCAGCAGCTATTCTTTGCCAATGTTATAGATCTCTATCTTTGCGAGAACCTCAAAACCATTTGATGGAGGGTATATTCGGGTTGGTTGCCCTCCTTGGAACAGTTGGCACCAGCAAGCTAAGCAGGTATGTAGCTATCTATTTTATCATGTTGTTAATAAGATAACTTTGAGCACTTTCTCATGTATAATATTTTCTCTTAACGTATTCATTTGCAGGATATTGGCTGAGTTCTTGGGTGAAGACCAAATGCTTGCTGTTGTGTGCAGATCCAAGGAAACTGCGAGTGCTTTTGCACAATCTATTTCTGGTCGTTTTCTTGTTATATGCCTGGAGGATATAAGGTGCTATAATAGGCTGTTGCTTGAATTTTGATTCCTCTTGATCTGCACCTTATAAACTTGGGGTCCCCCTTGTATACCCTTTAGTATTAAGTATTAACCATGATGTGATTTTAACTAGTTTTTACAGGAAATGGATAAATCAGTACCCATGATTTGAGTTTTTTGACAGGCCTTACACAGGGGAGCTTGAATGTGGTGACCCACAGAGGAAACTAAAGCTGTCAGATCCTACATTACAAAGTGGGAACGTGCCATCAGGTTTCATTGGGTATGCTGCCAATATGATTAATTTAGATACCCAATATATGAACATAAGCACAGAATCTGGATATGGTCTTCGAGAAACTCTGTTTTATCGTCTTTTTGGAGAGCTCCAAGTTTATGACACTGAAAAACATATGAATGAAGCCGGTGCTTGTGTCAAACATGGTGCTGTTTCTTTAGACGGAGGAATGATCAGAGTCATTGAAAATGGAATTATGTCTCTAGGATGCTGGTATGCTTCTCTCTCATGTAAATACGCACATATATGTGGCTAACAATTTGTGTCCGTAACTGTATTTTTCTTCCTTGGATTGGTTTCATCATATACATTTTTGCAATGCTACTTCTATCACCGCATCAATTAGGACCAAGGAGTGCTAAAAACTTGGATGTTGAAATTTGATGGGCTCGAGTGCATGTCTAGGAATGTGCATTCATAAAAGCTAGCTCTTCATGTGTTTTATCCTAAAGTTCACAAGATTTGCATTCTATACAAGGTTGAAAGAAAGGACTCTTCATGTGTTTTATCCTAAAGTTCACAAGATTTGCATTCTATACAAGGGATGGCCAAGTCTGGTTAAACTCAACCAAGTTTAAACTATCTGTTCTCTTCAGGGATTCTGAAATTTGCTTTCCAGTTGGAACCTTGGAGAATGAGATGAATCTTGCTCCAGAGAGGATGAAAATCAAAATGCAACTCGAAGCAGGCATGGAAATGCTGCAAAGTATAAAAGGAAAAATAGAGAATGCGACCAGACTGCGTGAAAAAGCTATAAAGAAGCTGAAGAAGATGTCCAAGAATTATAACGAACTCATGGATCAAGTGGAGGTGTAATAGGAAATAGATGGTATGTTTTGTAGATAACAAACAAGTCTGATCATCGTATATATCCGAATGCACTTCCCTTTTATGTTGCTGGTAAGCATATTGTATAGTGATGGGGTTTTGTAGTATATTGATGAAGCCAGCCAGTTTCATAGCTTGAAACTTCTTGTATGGATGATCTTTGAAGTTTAGTTCAGAGCTTTGCTTATTTTTATCTTACTATATTAAAACACTAAACATTTCCGTTTCAAATATTATTTATTTTTATGTTTTGGTTAAAATTCCTAAAAAATATCAATTAATCAATATGTTATTTAATTAATAATATAAGATATTTGGGAACGAATAAAAATATAATTTAATCAAAGCTATTAATTTATTAAAATAGATATCATGAATTGGGAAACGTGTTAGAAGTGTTTTTTTAATATAGTTAATTCAATCAAACTTGTAAACACTATATTTTGTATTTTGATAATTTATGAAATGAGTTTTTAGCTATGATACTTGTAATATTCTCATGAAAATTAACAGTATATATTTAATTCATGGATATATATAATATTCATAAAAAAATTAGTAGAATTAATATATTTAATTTGTTAGTGTTAAGAAAATATTTATAATTTATAAATATAAAAAAATACAATCATTATCCCCTCACTGTTACCATAAACAACGTGATTGTGCTTACACAAGATCCTAAATGTTTCCATATAAATAGAAACTCTAAAGAGAGAGAGAGAGTTATTACTTTCAAATATATATATAAAAAAAAACTAGAGAGAGAAATAAAGAAAAGAAGAACACAGGGAGTGACAGAGATATCAGAGTTCAACTCAGCAAAAACAAATATGTTTCAACCCAACAGCCATCCTCAGGTTTGCGTCTCTTCTCAAACCCTCTGTTTATTTCCCAATAAAATGTAAGAAAGTTAAATAATATTTTGAACTTTCTTATTTCTCAATGTAAAGTTCAAGTCCGTCTTTTTTTTTTTGCCACATTTTCTTGTCAACCAAACAGAAACCATTCGGGTTTCTACACGTGCATGGACTTGTTTTGGTGTTTTAAGTAATTTTAAGGTCACTAAGACTATCTTGTTGTGTCATGTTAGTCTTCTCTGTATGTCTATTTTATTTGAGTTTCTTGAGTGAAAAGAAGAAACCTTTTTTACGGGAATCTTGAAAAAGCTTGGAATTTGTAGTACTATTAAAGGAAAATTTTAACAGTGAGTTTGCTGATTTTTATTATGATGGTGGGAATTGTTTATTAGGAATATGTTTAGGTGGAAATTTTGCAATGTGGGCCTTGACTGGTTTTTAATAAACAGTTTGTTGTGAAATTCAGCTTGATTGATTTTAAAAAAAAAAATTATTTATGAACATGGGATCGCCTGCTTCTCAATAGTAGTGTTTTTTTGAGGAAAAAGTTTTTTTCGTAGCGGGAACTTGAACCTTGGTTTGAGGGTGATTTATATTGTAAGAAAGCATTATAAGAAATTTTAAGTGGGTTTGTAGTTGGTTTTGCTGTTACTGTGAACATGGGATCGCCTGCTGTGTTTTTTTGAGGAAAAAGTTTTTTTCGTAGCGGGAACTTGAACCTTGGTTTGAGGGTGATTTATGTTGTAAGAAAGCATTATAAGAAATTTTAAGTGGGTTTGTAGTTGGTTTTGCTGTTACTATTTTCTTTTAACAGGAAACAACACTTGGATGAGAATGTTACAAGTTATTAGGTGGAGGAAAAGAATGTATAAATTCGGAACAATAAATTTCATTTAGGTACAGGGAGGTTATTGTGGGATGAGAGGAGTAGACAGTGAAACAATGTTGCATTCTTTAATGTTGTAAATCCCCTGAATGGCATACAATTAATCCAGAAGGTTGTTGTTACCTTGGCATGTAACTTATTTAACCTTCAGATAAATAGAGCACTTTTAGGGAAATTGAATAGAGCTAAAACCTTTTCATTTTGTCAATTGTATATAATCATTTTACTCTTCCCCGTTCTGAAGTTTAATCAGCTCAGTGAGAAATTTCTGGCATTTTCTTGTTCTAGCTTGAAGATCTTAGTAGAGATTAGTGTCAGCGGATTTATCTAGAATTGTATTTTTCTTATTTACTTGATTGGAGAAAATTGATTTTTTCTTCCATTCATTGTTGTTCCTTAGAGCGATGCATGTTAATGCCCCACTTACGCCATTATGTAAAGAAAACCTTTCCATGACGAAAAACAAGCCTGTTCATGGGCAGACTGTTCTGTCCTCTCATTTCTTACAATGTGTGCAATACAAGATGATTTTTCTTATTACTATTTTGAATCTTACCAAGGCAGCTTCTTTTTTTTCTTCCCTTTTGTTTTAGGATGCATCATCATCTACATTAATGCAAGTGGATCCAAAAGAAACTAGTATGTTTGTCAGGGATGAGATCCAAAATGGAGTATTTCCACAAGCACAATCCATCATCCACAACGCTAAGGTTCTGAAGTAAAATTTAATTATGCTGTAATATTCTTTGCTGCAACTCTGTCTATGGAAGTAGTGAAATCATTCTTAAGTCTTTTGAGTCTTGAATGTGAATGTATTTAACAGTTCTAATACGGTGTAGGAGAAACAATAATGTCATATTAGCTATTGTAACAGAATTGGAAACATTCATTTGATCATCGTGCTCTTTTTGCTCAATTTTACTTGTGGTTAGGACTGTTTGTATGTGTCTCTATGTGTAACTAGATATATTTATGTATCTTACAAAGGAAGGTGTCACAAAAAAGCTGCACACTTCTGTGTTTCGTAAGCTTACTTGTAATTTGAGAATGTTCCAGGCACTCACTTTGTGATAACCTAAACTCTGCAGAAACTTCAAGATGATTTGCATGTGTTTGGGATGAAAATAAAGCATCATGAGGACAACATTAAGTTTCTGAAGAGTCACAAATACAAATTAGATGATTCCATTCTTGATCTTCAAGGTATTCTTAGTTTCTCATTTTCCACATGCTCATCATGGATTATGAAATATAAAATCCTTCATAAACAGTGGAAACTGATTAAAAGGCTTAAACATATTTATCAGAATCATGTTACTAACTTGGATGAAGGTTCATCTTAGCATATATTTATCATTTCCATTCTTGAGTTAATGCTGCATCCAAGATATTAGATTGAACATTAACACCTGTTTGGGATTTACCATTCCTGTACTCTGTTTTCTTCATGGTTTTTTTATTTTGTTTTGTTTGGTTGACAGATACTGGAAATGGTATTTCATTTCATTTCATTTTATGGTTTATATGAACTCCAAAATCGTGCATACAAGTAAAATAATTTGAACTTCAGGTCAGGTTGTCTAATTTAGAAAAGGAGTTCATTCAAAGTTCAATCCTGGAATATTTTGGACTTCGGTTCTTTGTTTGTCACATTTCATACATTTATCTTTTCTTTTTCTGTCACAATTTCTCTAAGGGTGTTTTTCCTTCCCAGTTATCCTTGGCAAATATCATTCTTCAACACTGCCAAATACTGAAAATGATTCCCATTCCTCTAATCCGAGCGAGGAGGAAACAACCGAACAAATTCTACTTCATGAAAAATCTGCTGCAGGTATTTTGTGCCAGCTGAAAATGCACCATGACACTCAAACTTCTCATCTGTCATTGACAAAAGATGTGCTTGGTGTTGTTGCTACACTTGGCAAGGTAGATGATGATAATCTTAGCAGGTCAGTTGGGATCTGCTTGCTATCTGTATGCTTGTTTTTCAGGTTGTGAACTGTGCACTATTCATATCACGATAGCTGATTTAAAGTTTATAGCACTGTTTAATTTTGAAAAGTAGCCCATATCAGTGTTCGGTATAATGAAATAGAATCATCACCCGTCATCTCAGAAGAATCTGTTCATTTGCAGTTTTCATGCTGGGGTAAGTCTTTCTGTTCTCTGATTTAGACGATGAATTTAGGTCCTACATAATTACAGGAGAACTGATTAGGAGTTTAAATGATATTAAACTTGATAAAAATAAGAAACCTTATTGATAGGGTTATCATTACATATTGCAATCAACTTGTTAAAAGGTGGAAATAGGTATATAATCAAACAATTGTGGAAACAAATTACAATATTCAGTTATTCAAAATCCTTTATTTCATCCTTCAATATGGTACTTGATCTCTTTATAATTGGTGATTGTATTGATTTGATTTCAAACCAAATCATACTGCCTTGATTTGTTTTCTCAACAAAAAGGACCTCTCTACTTCTCAGTTGAGGGCTTTCTGATAATTTAATCCTTGGTAATATGCACAATGCTTGATATATTTTTCTTGTTTTAAAATGAACGCAGGCTTTTCTCCGAGTACTTGGGTGTGGAGACTATGCTGGCAATTGTCTGTAAAACGTATGAAGGTGTAAAAGCTCTTGAAACATATGACAAGGATGGTCAGATAAATAAAGGCTCTGGCTTTCATGCCCTTGGTGATTCTATTGGGAAGGAATTGGATGGTCGATATCTTGTCATTTGTCTTGAAAATATAAGGCATGAATCTTGAATGTTGTCTTTTGTCAATCCAGTATTGTAGTCTGTAAAAATTCCATAAACAGCTTGTTCTCCCTTTTGCAGGCCCTATTGCGGTGAATTCATGGTGGATGACCCACAAAGGAGACTTGATCTCCTAAAGCCAAAATTACCCAACGGGGAGTGCCCACCTGGTTTCCTTGGCTTTGCTGTAAATATGATCAATGTGGAATTCACAAATTTATTTTTTCTCACAGGCAGTGGACATGGCCTTAGAGAGACTCTATTTTATAACTTGTTCTCTCGTGTGCAAGTTTATAAAACAAGGGAAGACATGGCGTTCTCCCTTCCTTGTATAAGTGATGGAGCCATTTCTCTAGATGGTGGGATGATAAAGGGTGCTGGTGTCTTTTCTCTGGGTAATCGGTAAGTGGTTCTGCTGTTCTACCTGAATTGACAATTTTAACTGATTTCATCTTAAGGTGAATTTCATATTTTTCCTTCTCTTCACTAAAGATCTTGGTAATATGAAGGGAACTCAAAATGCCTGAGGATGTTTTCTGGATTGTTGACATAGGACAGGATAGAATAAATTGAAGAGGAAAACAACGAAAAGCAAGATGAAAAGAAAAGGGAAAAACAATAGGAAAACCAGGAGAAAAAGTCCTTTGTGAAATTTTCCTTTTCAATTGTCAGTTATCCATAATGGTTGTTCCTGAAGCTCAGTATGTCAGCCGTTGTATACATCCACCGAACCCTAATCAAACCCACAACACAAAAAAGAAGAGGAGTCGTCCTTTTCAAAATTAAAAAGATAACTAATAAAACAAAAAAAAAAACTGAATTATAGTAACTACTATATAGGACAGAAAACAAAGATCTTCAACTATCACTTAAAGTTCTCAGGTAATTGATTATAATTCCATATTCTTGGTTGGTTCCCCATCAATCATGCTGGATCATGTCATATCATTGAATGATGCCATCTTAGCTGTAAAGTCGGGTGCATTCATTTTTGGCCTTCAAAAGGTTAGTTGATGATTTATGGAAGTACCAATACGTGCATGATACTTGTTCATCTTTATAAGTTGCGAAGTCTTATCATTCCAGATCAAATCCTTTCATTCTAGAACTCATTTCCTTTGGTATAGCATAGCTTTTATTTACTCTCTTTCTGATGTTGTCCTGTTCTCTTAAATGATAATACATAACTAGTTTCAAGCCTATTTACTCATTATTTAAAGGGTGTCACTTTGACTAAAAATGATTTGAATGGAATCTTTTTGTTGTTCTTTTTAACGTTATGTCAGGTGTGTTTGTACAGAAAAATATATATTTTTTTAACCTCGTCATATCTGATGCGTTGTCCAAGCAGATGACCTTTTTATACCCTGCCTATCTTCTTTGTTTTGGATTTGTTATTGTAGATATGTCCTTGGTCAATAAGAAACCCGCCCTCATTATCTGTTATGTATTTGCTATATACTTGCATGATCTCCAGGAATGATGTGGATGTAAGATTCCCAAAATCTTCTGTGACACCAACCCTACCCGACAACTACTTTGACACCGAGAAGCATCTCAAGGAGATGAAATGGAAAAGGGAAAAAATGCAGGAGGATATAAAGAGAGAACAAGCACTATTGGATACTGCAAGGCAAAGTTTTGAGAGAAAGAAGGAAGAGTTTGTTAAATTTCTGGCTCATAGCTCAGCATATGCAGCTCAGGTAAGGCTCAGACATATTTCACTCATTTGCATGCAGTTGCTTTGATTTTGTGTGTGCATGGCTTGCTAGGATATAAAGTTTAAACCAAAAGTGCGCTATTTAATGTCAAGCTCTACTGCACTTTGAAATGGCCCCCCTGGAAAACAAGAACATTGTAATAGTTGCTTTTAAAAGAAACAAACAATGAAATTAGTATTATCACTTACCTATCATTTTAAGGAAATTCCTAATTTTTTTTATTAATAAAAGTAGTCCATTAATCACACTCTATTTCGTTCTTCTATCTATTAATAACAGTTGAATAAACTTCATGTCGATAACGTCAGGTCCTTTTTACTAGGAAAAATGTAATTACTGCTAAGAATTTGTTTCAGTCATAGTCATTTCATATTCGAGTAGTTGTGATTGCTACATCTGAATTATGGTCACCAATGGAATCAACTGGTGCAGGCAGGATTTACTCCAAGATAACTTTTTAATCAACTAAAGTTAAAACCTCAAAGGAGGAAATGGGATTCCCTTTAGCGTGAACATGTTCTGGAGCTCGTGTTTATATCAAACATTTTCCTTCCCGATTCTCCGGCGAAGATTATCTTGACTGAATGACAGCTCGTGTAGTTTTCAATTCGCCGAGAGCAATCGCTTCTGCAACTTATGATGTGCTGGAGCACAAGTGATTGAAAGTCACTTGAGGTACCTCGTTTGTTTGTTGGAAAACTCTAGCACACAATTGTCCATAGGATGCAGATCTTTTGTACTAGGAAAAGGTGCAATTAGCTATAACCTTGTATTATTTCCTCCATGCTGTATGTACATGTTCATAACGATGCCGTTTAGGTCCTTTGCCCATCTAGAGCTGTTATGTTTCTTGACCAACAAAGTTTACAGTAATGGATGGAAATGTTATTGACAATTGTGAATGTGTTGATGGCAAAACTTTGGCATCAAGTTGCTCTTTTTTTTTGTCTTTCCTCCATGGAAACAATTGGTTGTTTCTTTGCTAACGACATTGTTATTATATTTCAAATGAGTTACATCAATGGTTATTAAAGTTTGAAACTTTCAAATTCCTGAAAACAATTTTTTTTTTGAGAAGTTTAGGGAGAGGGGAGTCATGGACCCCCATCAACTTATATATCTGAACAATGAGTGTTATTGATTGTTTTTTTTTCACGGTTAACATAGTTGTTATACTCGATTTGAATTATATCGTTTTATTTTTAAAAAGGATATTTTTTTAGAATTAATATGGTCAGAATAACCGAGTTCTATTGGATCAATTTCCAGTTTAACTTCAACTTTCAATGTATTGGGTTTCTAAAACAGACGTGAATTGTTGTAATTCTTATATAATAAAAGGAAGCGTGTTATCAACAAGCACCAGTGGTCTAGTGGTAGAATAGTACCCTGCCACGGTACAGACCCGGGTTCGATTCCCGGCTGGTGCACTGAGGAGCAATGATGAAAGCTGAGTACAAGCGATGGTAGGGTCCATCGCAAGCATCTGATAACCAGATGACATGTGGCTCTGCTGAGCTCTTTTTGTTTTATATTTTCGAATTCGTTTTTTTCTTTTTTGTGCATTTCTTTACCAACACAAAAGGCAAATTGCCTGATTTTTTTTTTTTTAGTAAATAATACTTACATTCAATGTAAAAAAACTAATTATGTGATAAATATAGTAATTATTCGAATTTTTTTTTGTTAGAAATGAATTTAAAATGATCAGCCTAAATATTTATGATAAATATTATTATTTTTATTCTTAAAACTGTGTTTGAAAGTATTTCACTTGTAGAAAATCAAATTTATAATTTTTTTTATGATAATAATATAAAAATATAAATTATTTGAATTTTCTTATAAAAAATATACTTTTAAAAACACACTACATTATAATATCAAATACATTCAAGGAATAACATGACTAAACTATTGAATATATAACAGTTAATTGTATCAAACATAGAATATATTTTGAGTTCATATGGATTTAAATTATAAAATATTAATTTAAATTACCATTAAATTAATATTCTTATAAATTTTTTTATATTTTGAAAATATTAAAGACACTTGGAAAAACCCGATTGAAAATTAAGATACCATTTTTTTTATTTAATTAAAAAAAATATTACGTCTTAGATTGAAAGCGATGTTATAAAACTAGTAGGGTTGTCAATACCGTTCCGTTTCGGCCGTAATGACCGGAACGTTCTGTGCTGTTAAAAAACCGAGATAAAATGATGTATTTTTTGTCTCGGTTTTAATTCCGGCCCGTTCCAGAAATACCGGCCGAAACGTCTCGGTACCGTTTCGGCCTTAAAATCCTCTTTATTTTGATTAACTTGTGATTCTGATTCTAATTTTGAGATTATATTTGTTTAACTTTGTGCTTATATTGTATAATTTAAAGGTAATTTATCTTCAATTTTAATTATGCTTGCTAAATTAATATTTTAATTTTTTTCATATATATATATAATTAATTATATATGAACGATACAACCCAAAACGACACGCTGAAATGTCCAAAACCAAAACGTTCTGTACTAATAGAAAAATCAGAAAGGTATTAAAACCCTTTCAACCTTTAAAATCATAAGATTTTACGAATTGAAACTATAAAACTAGGTTAAAAAATCAAATTTCATTAAAATCAATATAAACTTAGTAAAATTAGATAAAATCGTACAGATCAATCTGATTACTGTGGGCGTGTACTGTGCACGTTAATTAATTTTGCAATTCTCTACTCAGTTCTCGCTCCCATTGTCGACTTACTCCTCTCTTCTCCTCTTACTCTTGTCGTCCTCACTCCTCTCCTCCCTTACTCCTCTCTTCTCTTCTCAGCACTACTGATCCCAGCAAGCTTGTCGGTCGTCGCTGTCGTCAGTGTCGTCGGCCTTTCTAAGATCTGGTGGCTGGTGTCCGGCAAGGCGACAAGAACACTTGTTGAAGGTTAGTTTTCTAATCGTTTAACTTCTGCAATTCTGCAATCTGCAATCGGCATGAACTCTGTCCTCTTCATATTACTAGATTTTTTGGGTTTGTTTTGGGTATTGTGATGTTCGGGTTTTTTGGCGGTTCAATTTGGTGGCTGGGTTTTAGGTATTGTGATGTTTGGGTTTTGGGTGGTTTTGGGTTTTCGGCAAGAATACGATTGGTTAATTACAGAAATCGGGTAGCTGTAACTATGATAATCACAAGATGTAATTGTCTAAAGCTGGATGGTGCATATAAATGCAGTTCTGAAATCCAACGGGTAATAACAAAATGATGGTTGTGTTATTGGGTTGCAATTTGACTTGCCATTTTGGGGTGCTTTTTCTGCATATATTGAACGGACGGTGCAATGGAATTGGAGCTTGGGGGGCTTAATTCTATGCTGAATGCTGTTATTTTGTTGTTGTTTTTGAAGTTTTACTTGAAGATGTATCGAAGGAAGAGAGTGAATTGAGAGTTACTAGGATTCAACACCACTTGTTTATTGTTTTCTTCTGTTCTTGATTCGCCCACGTTAGCATAGCTATCGATACCTAACATAGGATCCTGATTAAGGCTTAATCACGATAGGTACAACACAGACAATTTCTTTCTTTTTCGTCGCCCAGCTTCAATTAGAACGTAGCTATTATCATGGTAAGAAATGAATAATTGGCTGTGGTTCTGTGAAGGTGGGAGGGTGGACAGAGGTATACGAAGGGCTGACATTTGCAACAGTGAGAGGGGCTGGTCATGAAGTGCCACTTTTCAAGCCGAGAGAAGCCCTTGAGCTATTCAAATCATTTTTGAAAGGGCAGCCCCTGCCCAAGTCTTGAAAAGAAAAACCCTCCTATACTGTAGTGAAACATACTTGCTTCTGTATTGTTGCCATTGGATAGAAGGAGGTCTCGTTTTTAGTTGACCATTGAAACAAAATTAGCAGGAAGGAGTTTGACATTTTTGGTCAATGTCTTGTCACAGCTGCTCCTTGTCTGAGTTATTTTTTTCTTATGAAGTGATATTCATTGCTACCTCAGTTGCATGCTTATTTGAATATTTGTTTGGGATGAGAGTGAAAGTTGAGGGCAATATTAGCTCCTATGATTACATGCTTTGATTTGAAATTTGATGAATGGACTAGTTCTCAGAATTTTACCCGAGAGACATCGGTTCCATTGTGGGCGTTGCTCATTTTTTGTCCACGAGCATTGATTTCAAGTGGTTATTGTATTGATCACAAGCATTGATATAGGCAGTGTTTGAGCTCTGAAGTGTACTCGTTTTACCTTAACATGTTAGAAAGTAACTAGATCTATGAGATTGTTGCTGGCCCATAAGAGGAAATAGAGGGTTGTAAAGTTTATGTTTGTTTTTAATCTAGAATTGTAACTACTGGTTTGAAAGTTTCGATTTTTTTTTAAGGACATAGAGGGTTGTTTGAGTGTAATCAGCTTGTTGTTTCGATTGTTTTTGCTCCTATGTTTGAATGAAGACTGTTGATTTTAGACCCTGGGTGGGATTCATGGTTTAACCTGTAGCATGCGTTGTTAGCTATAAAAAACTAATGGTTAGAAAAACTATGCTAGAAGCCATGCGATACTACCATTTACATTTACCTAATACGCTAGTTTATTATCTTAATCCTAAATACATCGACTTTTGGAAGTTTTTGTAGTTATTGGGAAGTATTTGAAATTAGGTTTTTCTAAGATGATATTTGTTTTCAGGCTTGAAGGTTCTGACTTTTCTAAGATAGGAGAAAGAAGTCATCAAATTAGGGCATCAGAGAGCGAGGAAGAAAGAAATGGAATTTTGCCCAACATGTGGGATGCTATTGCGATATGAGCAGCCAAATATGGGGCAAGCAGGCAGATTTTATTGCCCTACCTGTCCTTATTTTGCTTCGATTGAGAGCAGGGTAAATTATTAACTTGTATAAATTAAATTGGCTTCTTTATTTCTCTGGTTTGTATTTTTTTTTATTGAATGATGTGATGACTGTTCTGCTGTGATCAGGTTAAGATAAAGAGAGAGCAAAAGCTTGCTAAGAAAGAAATTGAACCTATTTTCACCCTCGAGGACATGAAGAAAGGCGGTGCTGAAACCGATGGTGCGTTTTTTTTTTTGTGTTATTGGTATTTATTACCTGTTGCTGTGGAATGGAGGGATTTTCGCAAATATCCTGCCACTTTGAAACTTTGATATTGTTTTAGTCGTTATTGATATCCTTTTGTTTCTACATTTTCTTGGAACAGTTTTGGGGTTTTGTAATTGAATTAGATTGAAGCAACTAGGTTAGCACCAAGTTCCCTCTTTTTTGTCTGATGTCCCTTTTTTCCTGATGGCAGCAACATGTCCCCATTGCAACTTCGGAAGGGCCTGTTTCCAGCAGATACAGATTAGATCAGCTGATGAGCCAGCAACAACATTTTACTTCTGCTTGAATGATAAGTGCGGGAAGATGTGGCGTGAGGACTGAGTACATCAATCTGTCTTATAAACCTCATAAATTATACAGTAGATCTTCAAATGTCTCAAGTTTCCATCCTCGGATGATTCAGAGTTTTCCAGTTAGCACGTTTTTGTGTACAATGTTACAGATTTGAGATGTCAGTTTAGACAGGAGAAGCTGCTAAATATGTTCCGACATCTAAGCAAACAGCTTAGGTTTTTGGTTCTTTTCTCTTGATTAATTCTGGAGTATTTTCTTTTCTTCAGGATTCCGATTCTCCTTGTTTCGGGCTTATTTAACACAAATAAAAATAATTTGCATTCAAGAGAGAATCATAACAATAATTACTTTTCAACTTAATCGAATCGCATTGATTTATGATATAACTAAAAAGAAAATATCAAATCAAAATAATTAGAAAAAAAGGGATAGTTTGGTAATGGGATTCACATCTTTGAACGCAGGAAGTTAAAGATAATGAAATGAGCTGTTTGATTTGGTGTTTTAAAAAATACATTTTTATTTGTTTTTATTTAATTTTTGATATTTTTAAATTATTTAGATGTGAAAAAAATATTTCAAAAAACAATTGATGTTATACTCCAAATACCATAGAAATATTTATTTTTTTAACAATCAAGCTCCATGTTTTTTTCCAATCATTATCTCATTATCAAACAATAAAAAACAGAAGAAGACCACCCAGTTGAAACCTTAAAAGTTTATCTATTTCTTGCAAAATTCCAGAGGTTGGGGACTGCTTAACCCAACAATTCAAGCGTTGACTTGCTTAGCCCGTGACATGGCACTTGGGCCGGCTCATTGTGCTGGCGGTCCTATAACCATCTCTACTGATGGAGTTTTATGTGCCCGACCACTTCGGCTATATCTAACCGGAACTAGAAGGAAAGAGTGACATTCCAAAACAAAGCCAAACACTCACTCTCTCACTTTGCCGTTACTCCATCGTAAGTCTCTCTCACCTTCCTGCTGATTTAGCGTTGTATGTTTGATGAGTTTATTGACATGAATTTTGTCTCCTCCAAAATGGGTTTGCTTTATATTTCTGCTTATTGCTTGGATTTAGCTGCTGCTTTTGATTTTGTTTCTTCGATTTCTAAAGTTGTCGTAGCCAGTGACGCGAAGTGTTTCATTTCAGCCTTATGTAGCGGAATGGAATTGAATTTTTTTTTGGTAAGGATTGAATTAGAGTGCTGTATAATTGATAAAGTTTTGTTTTTTCAAAGAGATGAGGAAAAAAATCAACTTGTTAATTCAATTGTTTATATTGGAAAAGTGTTGATTTTGGTTTGGGTTTGATTGGTGATAGGTAGTCTTGTCTGTAACCGGTTAACCTAGGAATAGTAGGTGCACGCTGTATTTCAACTTTTGTGACATTGATGTCTTAATCTTAAAAGAAGATGGTTTTTAAGAGTATTTATAGTTACAGAGAAGCTTTTGTAGAGCTTGAGACTCTTGCTTGAAGTAGTCATTGTTGACAGGAATTTCAGGATGGAAGCTACTTGGCTCTTTCCAAAAGCAAACATATGGTTAATCCATGTGTTTGCACAACTGCTTTTAGATGAATTAAAGATCTAATTTTTTACGATTGTTGTCGTTATTCTTGCTTGTTATGGCTTTTTGGCTACAACTAATTAACGAGGTAAAGTAGGTAAAACTGTGATAGATGTTATGTGATACAAATTTCATGATACTATATGAGTTGGATCTTTCCAGAAGTTCTTGCTGTTGCAAGGAAATATAAATCTCATTCAGCCTTTCTTGTAGTCACAAGTGAGTATAAATCCTCATTCAGCATATAATAAAAATAATCATTGTTGATTGAAACTTTGGGATGGATGTTGGTAGGCTCTGGAGTAAGATGTTTTGTGATATCAATCAATTTTCCATCACAGCTGCTTCTAGGCTGAGTAAAAAATCTTCTTTTCGATGAAGTGGTATCAATTTACCTTAATTGCATTTTCCGTTTAAATTTCTGACTGGGGATGAGAGTGAAATTTGAGGGCAAAACTACTTTCTTCTTTGATTACAAGTATTGATTTGAGATTCGATGACTGGGACTGGCTCATGGAACGAACAAAAAGACTTCACTTCCCTTGTGGATTTGCACAATTTTTCTCCTATCCCTTTTTACATTGATGTATCTTAGAGCGATGTATACATCCATTAAGCACCACATGTTTCTTCTTTTGTGGCAGTAAGCTAGAGGACCTGAAGAATGGCAAGCAAAGCTGTGAAAACTGTGGCAAAAGCCGTTTCAGAGTACCAGTACCCATGGAAGGAAAAGTTGGCACAGCACAAGAATGAGCTGTCCAAAGGGGTTTGGGGTTACTGGAAGCTTGGGGCATGGACGCCCCTTCACATCAGTGGTCGTCGGCGGGCTAGACTTCGCAAGGAAGTCCTCCTTGCAGGTGAAGATTGGCCATATGATCCAGAAAGGAAGGAAATGAGAACAAAGATGAAAGGACACAAGTGTGATAGGATTGCTGCAGAGAGACGGGCGAATACTGCCAAGCTGATGGAGCAAATGCCAGAAATGTTGCTGGCATACAAGAAACGCAGGTGGGAGAAGAAGATGAAGGAAGAAGACAAAAATAAGTAAACATTTTCCAATTCAATGCTGTTTCAATTTTCAAGCTGCTTTTGTAGTAGCTGTTGTCAAAAGAGTTGCATTGGTAGCAGGGTGTTTTCCTTCCCAGAAATGATTTTTGTGTAATCTACTTTTACTCGGGTTTGCTTCAATGTTTTTCCATGGTTTAAGGAAACAAAATAGAATGTTTTGTCAGGATAAGTTGATGGAGGTTGTGTTAAGTTCTCTCGTACCGAGTCCAGTCTCCTGACCCACTAGCCCACGGAACCTTTTGTCATGCACGCACGCAAATATACACATATATAAACAAATATGCCACATGATCTGTACAGATTCAACTGTTACACCTTACAATAGCATTCACTGAGTCAGTCAACTGGGTTCACTGAGTCAGTCACCTGGGTTCACTGATATTTTTGTCTTAACCAAAAGAAAAGTTAAAACAGGGATTGTATTGGTGAGTGTTTGGTCACTTGACATTTCAGACAACAATGAGTGTTTGGATTCTGTACTCTGGACACTGGACCAGGCCACCAGACCACCAGACCACCACCTCCCTAAAACTAGGTGCCCAGTGTTTAGTAGAATTCACTCTCTAAGTGCAAGTCTCAATGTACATCGTAATTTACACAGTTTTTGTTTTGTTGTTTTCAGAGCAAGAAGAGATCATGCAAACAATATTTACAGATTATATGGCACTCTTTTATCATAAAGTTGATATTAAATTGCATCCAAACCTTGTGATTTGATTTTCCTAATGTAAGTTTCCATGATGTAATTTCTTGAAAAATAAATAAATAAAAGTTTCTATAATGTAATTCATTTATTGAAACTTCACAAAATTAAAATTTATGGATAAATTTGAAACTTTAAACAAATCTGCCCATCTTTTATTTAAACAATCGTTTGTTTTCATCAAAATTAATGATTCCAACTTTGAACCGTGACATGGATCGTCCCAATCAAGTTCAACATTAATAACATGTTTGTTTTTTATTTTTTAAAAAAATATTTTTTTTCTTTGTTTTTAATTGAAAAAAAATCAGTGTTTTAAAATCATTTTGATATATTGATATTAAAAATAATAATACCTTCCCACAAAAAGAATATTTGAACCGGCAATAAAGGATAATCTAATTTTTACACAAGACTCATTACTTATTATTAGATATTTATAGTGTAAGAATGTTTTTTTTTATATTGAAAATATAACTGAAATATTTTTAAAATAAAAATAATTAAAGCTGACAAGGAACCGAGAATATTAACCTAGTAAGCAAATCCTTGGTGCTGGACAACGTTTTGAGGGTTCAGTTGGAAATGAGATTGTTCAGCCAGAGTCAAAGCGGGGTGAAGATGTACACCTGAAGCAAATCAGAGCTTGACTGGTGATTTTTTGGGCAATAATGATGCTGGCATTGGGGCTGTTACCCCTGTAGCATTGGGGAGTGAGAGAACTTCTCTTGCAGGTGCGGAGGACTCTGAAACTCCTCCTGTTAACAATGGTGGAACTGATACTGTTGCACCAAAAAAGCGTGGGAGACCAAAGGGATAAAGAAAAAAAGAAAAGAAAAGGGATCCATGAAGATGTCGCAGGTGAGAATCGAGAAATGACTAGTGAAACCAAAGACTCTATTGTTAGTGGTATATTGAGTACTAGACTAATGGGTTTGGAGAATGAGACGACTACTCTTGCAGGTGCAGATCGAGGACATATCAATGTGTTCTTGATAGTGGCAACAAGACTTCTGGTTCAATGCGTTTGAAAAATGATGGGGCAAGGACAATGCTTGATGAGAACATTGCAAGCAAGAGTGAAATGAATAATGAATATATCATCTAAAAGATTAAAAGATTAAGATGTTAAGATTTTATAATATTTTCTAACAAATTCTTTCAAGGGAAATTTAAACTGTTAATAAAATTCACATAATATAATTTATAATATTTTCTAACAGAATATAACCTGAGCGACTAAAGGACTCAGAAAATAAGCAGAAAGATCTTGCTGGAAATATCCAACAATTTCCTGGTGACATCATGGGTAGCAATGAAGGAGCTCATAATGCCCTTAGGTTGATGGGTTTGGAGAATGGGACAGCTGCTCTTTTTGATGGAGATAAGGCATTGTGTAGTGAGAACACTAATAGTGGTGAAGAGAGGATTTGTTGATGATATTGTCAGGACAAGCGCAGCACAGTGAGGGAATTGAGGAACAGCAACAAAAATTTCTGTAGGCTGAGAGTATGGACATTGCTGGTGATATTGTCAGGAGCTATGAAGGTGCGGACAACAAAGCTAGGCTGATGGATTTAGTGAACATGAAAAGATAAGAAATTTCCGGTGTTAGTGGAGAGGGGAAGGAAATTGTAAAGCCTAGGCTTGGCCGACCAAAGGGCTCCAAAAACAAGCCAATAGGTGATTGTCAGGAATTGCCCGGTGAAGTTGTGGATAGAAACAAAAATGTTGACAGCAGAATAGGATGGCTGCTCCTTTACGTGAAGAAGATAGGTTATTGTTCATTGAAGCCTATTCTTACCTGTAATTTTCAACAAAATTAGGGCTAAATCTATACCCTATCCTTGAATTCTGAAGAATTTTCTTTTTTCTTTGTTAAGGTTGAAGCTGTGGATTTTCTTGAGACTTTGTATCTTATGTGGTCTCACCAGATATTTCCCTAAGATTCCTGCATCTGTATTTCCTTTATATTAAAAATCTCCACCTATAATTCTCAATGAAAGTGAATAAAAACCTACACCGAGACAAGGTACCCAAAAAATCAAAGACACCCATTTTAATTCACACCATATTATCCAAAACCTCTCTTTCAATTTCCAATCTTTACCACTCTACAAACCGGGAAATTCCTCTCCCTGTTACCCTTAACTTATCTCTTCTGCAACGAAATTCTCCAAAAATGCTTGATAATTTGAAAATCTAAAAGACACTCACTTCAATTCACTCCAATTATCCAAAATCCATCTGCAAATTCTCAATCTTGAGTCATGGGCCCTAAATTATTTTCACTCTCTTTAGCTTAAATTTCCCTCACTTTCCTGGGAAAATTCGACCACCATGGCCGTTGCTGCAGTTAGAGGCAAACCCACCAAAGAAACTGCTTCTCAATTCAGATACTTTATGTTAAACTACATGCATGTGGGAAGTCGCTTGTCTAGTGTTCACTATGCTAGCAAAACTACAAAATGGGATGACCATTTTGCAAATACTCCTCATCACTTCACTGCTTTCAAGCCTGAACCACTTTGCGGGGAGTTTGTTGAAAAGGGTACTCAATTGCTGGAAAATATGAGAAGTAATGGTAATTCAAGTAAAGACTTTGATAGGAATTGGAGTCAGAAAGTGAGATATAATAGTGGTGGGTCTGGTTATGGTGACCCACCAGAGGTGTGGCAACCACCTGGAGGAGTGAGTTTTAGGGTAGGGAGTAGAGGTGTGTCTGGTTCAAAGGAAGGGTCTTGGGGTGGATCAAATTTGGGGAGTAGCTTTCCAACACCAAAGGAGATTTGTAAGGCACTTGATAAGTTTGTCATTGGACAACAGAGAGCTAAGAAGGTGAGGTTTTTTTATTATGGTTTGGCATTTGGCTACTTATTATTTTTAGAGTGATTTTTGCTCTTAGATGCAATAGAAGTAGCTTACCAATCAGTGCCATCATGCTTTTGGTTATTGTGGCCAACATTATAATTTGAACCAGTTTCGGAAGGAAGGGGATGTCTTTGGATTGTTTAAGTTGTTCAGAGTTCTTGTCTTGCAAGTAATATTTTGTTAAATTATTAGATGCTGAAGGATAACAAAACAATGGACATGCTTCATTGCTTCAATGGAGTTTTTTTATACGGACTCTTATCGGAGAACGGCTGTAAAAGCATATATGTTTTCATAATTGTCGTATCTTTTGAAGTGAGAAATTAAAAGTGTCTTTATTTTGGGTTTTCTTAGAGTTTAAGTATGCAACCATACATGGACAATCCTTATGCTATGTTTTGCTTGCTTGACATCTTGTTTCATTTTAGTATTGTCTGTCTGCCTTTCTACTCATTTTTCTAATTTTCTATCTCGAATAGGTGCTCTCTGTTGCTGTTTACAATCACTACAAGAGGGTCCATCTAGAGTCTGTTAAAATATGGTCAGTTTTATTCCTCAGTAGTATTATTTCCTTATTTTTCCATATGCATAACTTGAAAAGAAAACCTGTTGATTATATGTTAGGCACTAATTGCCCATTCAAAAATGCAACGGCTCTTTGATTTTCCGATAAGCAATTGAACTGGAATTTCTCTGGCTGAATGAACTGGTGGTTCACCTTATTTATAGCTGCAAAAGTTTTCCTTTTGATGTCTTTTAAACCACAAAATAGCAGTGAACTGTAATTACAGCAGATTTTTTTATTCAATATGAAAGTACACCCTTTTCACTATATAATAAGGTAGTAAACTTGACTATCCTCTTGGGGGCATTGTTTGGTTCTCCAGAGGGTGCTGGAAAGTCTACTGGATCATGGGGTCAATATTCGATAGCTAGTTCATGTTTTTTTATTCAATGCTGTTATTCAGTATGCATATTGTGAGAATTGTCTGTTTTAACATGCTTAGTACAACTTGGGAAGCTAGGTGCAACTCAGATTCAGTCAATGAAAAAGCAGAAACCATGGACGAGGAGGAGGTTGAACTTGAGAAAAGTAACATTCTTCTAATGGGTCCAACAGGTTCAGGTAATTTGTCACTATCCTTATTCTGATTGTTCAATGTAGTAGTTACTTTTAAATTGTACTAGTAACAAGGTCCCAGGAGTAACCTAGCTCTCTAGAGTTGTTCTTATGCAATGATATTTCTTTTCAGTTTTTTTCAGCGCTCTTCTTTATATGCTTCTTCTGTTTATATGGTGTATTGAATTGACTGATAATCTGTTACAGATGTTGTCCCTCATGCATGGATAAAGGTTCCTAGCTGTTAATGATTTTGTTGTGATAGAATAGGTAGTGACGATTAGTCTGATCATGGAACCTTGTGTCAAAGTCTTACTTTTGCTACTCTTTGTGATGTTTTAATTTTTATTTCAATTTACGCCAAGGATTTGACTGTGGACATTAGAAAACTGATGCTTCTATGGTCTATTTCCCCACTCCTCTCTTATTGCAGAAGAATTAGTACTGCTTCCCTCAACGTTCTATTGCTCTTTTTGAATCCTAAATATAAATTGTGGAGTGGAATAGAATTTCTGTTGAACTGATTGTTTAGAAACTGTTTGTTACTGCTCTCATTTCGCTGTTTTTGATGTCATTTCAAGGACAGGGAAGACATTACTTGCCAAAACCTTGGCGCGATTTGTGAATGTTCCTTTTGTTATTGCAGATGCAACTACTTTGACTCAGGCAAGTTGGTGATTTTCATTACTTTGTTATTGTTGACCTATTATGAACTTCATCGTTTATTGTTTTCTCTCACCTTCAAATGGATTTCCTTTAAAAGTTAATTTATTAACCCAACTCGCACCTAGATTAGTTGTGTACTGCTGGGTATTTTTCCTCGGCATTTACTTTTATGGATTGGTGAAGATGCAACAAACCCTCTTCCTTTTTTAGAAAAAAGAAAGAAGAAATTGGAATATGATTAAATGATATGTTTTACTACTGCAATTCTTTGGTATTGTACATGAATTTTGGTTGCTGATGTATGTATGTTAGAAAATCTTGTTAGGGAAGCTGATTTAAAGTGTTAGAGTATAATATAATTATATTTTGGAGTGTCACCTACAAGCTTAAAATTTTAGGTGAGATGGTTCCTTAACATGGTATCACAGTCTTGTTGACTCAGCAGTCACGAGTTCGAATTTCACCTCCTCGTTCTATCTAATAAAAAATCAACCACAAGGTAATGTGGGTCTGTACAAGTTTCAAGCCCAAATAGCTTTTCATTTGAGAGGGTGTGTTAGAGTATAATATAATCATATTATGGGGTCTCACCTATAAGCTTAAGCTTTTATGTGAGATGGTTCCTTAACATAAAGTTACCATGAAATTTTATGTGCAGGCAGGATATGTTGGGGAAGATGTTGAGGCAATGTTATACAAACTACTGGCGGTGAGTTCTCACAAATCTTATTTATATTCTGCTTCAAGCACCTTTCTACATGGGAAAAGCTCTTACCCTTCTCCGTGATATATGTCCACTGCCATTTTAATTGCCATTCATTGACTTGTTGCTTCCATAGCTTGTCTTAGATTCCTAGCCTAGCCTTTCAAAACTTATGAACTGGTATTCCTATGATTTTCTGATTTAGTGTGGATATATGTTAAGCTGTTGTGGTATATGGTTGTGGTTTTGCCTGAGACTAAGGTTTTTTTCTCATATATTAACCGATTTTTTTCTTCATAGGGAGAGGGGGAAATTGAGCAGTCTTCATATGTGCAATCATTTTATTGTTTATGGTCCTTAGATCCCTGGCAACTAAAGATTCTGCTCGGAACTTATAAATACACATTAGGATATAGTTGACATGTGATAATTATAAACTATTTTTGCTAGGCTTGTTCAAATTTCAGTGGAGCCACTGTACCAATAATCATGGCTCTGCTGCACAAGTTGGACACTGAATTACTTATTGTGAATGAACAAACCTAAACTTTTCCTTTTTTTCCTTTGTATCTCAGGCTGCTGACTATAATGTGGCAGCTGCTCAGCAGGGCATCATTTATATTGATGAAGTTGACAAGATCACAAAAAGGTTATTTTACCATCACTACTTTCATCTTTAGTTTCAAAAATTGCTTTCCACTTCTAACATTATCTCTACTTCTCCTGTCTTTTCAATATGCAGGCTGAGAGTGTTAACATTAGTAGAGATGTGTCAGGGGAGGGTGTCCAGCAAGCATTATTGAAAATGCTTGAAGGAACTGTAAGTGCTGCCAAAAGTTGTAGGAGAAGAATGATTATCATTTACTTGATATCTCTGCTGGTTCAATTCCACTGCCATTGCTACTGAAATAGCTAGATGATCCATCTGTACCCTTAGTTATGTACGGAAAGATTAGCTTCATGAATTGTTAACTTCTATTAAGCTAATTTTTTCCAATCATATGTTTACAGCCATTTATTTTTTATATAGGTAGTAAATGTTCCAGATAAGGGAGCTCGGAAGCATCCCAGGGGAGACAATATTCAGGTAGATACTATGTGGTTTGTAACGCGTGCTTTTCAGTCACATTCGCAAATTATCCACGTAATAATATCCATGGAAATGTTTTGCTTTTCTTAAAAACTTCCTGACAACTCAAGTCTTAATGTGACCGTGAAAAGTCAGCTGCTGCAATTGCATTTTTTCTTAATCTCTTATGATTGATTTTTTTTATAGATCGACACAAAGGATATTCTTTTCATATGTGGGGGTGCCTTTATTGATTTGGAGAAGACCATTTCTGAAAGGTTTTACGTACATACATACATCTCTCTCTCTCTCTCTTCTCATTTGGTAAAATATGAATCCTTTTTTTCATTAAGGGAAATGTAAGTAAACATTTATGACATCCTTGTAGGCGCCAAGATTCATCGATCGGGTTTGGTGCACCAGTACGTGCAAACATGAGGACAGGTGGTGCTACGAGTGCTGCCGTGACATCATCTTTATTGGAGACTGTAAGTGAAAGTTGGTCTTCAATTATCAACAGCTTTGATGGCCCTCCTTTTGTCTTTTATGCAACTTCCACTGTTTGTCTTTGCCACTAACTGCTTTTAGATACTTGCATATTATTTTGCCTGAAATCTTTGCCAGGCTGAAAGCAGTGATCTTGTTTCATATGGTTTGATACCTGAATTTGTTGGAAGATTTCCTATCCTTGTCAGTTTATCGGCTCTCACCGAGGATCAACTTGTCCAGGTATATATTGTCGAACCCTGTCTAACAAATTAACATGTTTTTACTCTCTTTAATGATGCTATGTTTCTGTTGGAATTGTGGAGAGGTTTGAAATTGTTCGATATCATGAATAATAAGCTTAGACTTGCCCTTTTCCATTTTCCACATTTACAGTAGTTTGGTGGAAACAAAGTAATTGATGCACTTGGTCTACATATGCACGTGAAAATTTTCCTCATTGTTTATAACCTTATTCTTTATGTATTCTTTGTCACTCCCTAACTGAAATCAATGTTCTATAGGTTCTGACAGAACCAAAGAATGCCCTTGGGAAGCAATACAGGAAGTTATTCCAAATGAATGGTGTAAGCATTTTTCCAAGCTCTTTTAGATGCTTTCTTGGATATACATTGTACTCTTAATGAATATGTTGCTTATTCTCTCGGACAGTAAACATGTTTAGTTTTAAAGTCATCTAATTCAAGGTAGTTAAAATCGCGAGTCAACTCGCAAAATCGTACGATTTTGCGAGTTGACTCCGAAAACCTGGTTGAACCGGAAAGAAAAATCGAAACCGGTCAAACTCGGTCAAACTCGTAGAAAAATCGTAGAAAAATCGTAAAATCGTAGAAAAATCGTAGAAAAATCGTAGAATAATAATAATAAAAAATAATAATATTTAATTATATTTAAATTCATTTTTTAAATTTAAATATAATTAAAAATAATAATTTTTGTACGGACATTTTACGATCTTTCTACGATTTTACGATCCGATCTTACGATCCGATTTTTCGAAGCCCTTTCCGATCCGTGTCAAAATCTCGATTTTGACTACCTTGATCTAATTATCCCTCCCCATCTCAGGTCAAGCTACATGTTACAGAACATGCTTTGAGATCAATTGCTAGAAAAGCAATAACCAATAATACCGGGGCTCGGGCCTTGCGGTCCATAATAGAGAACATCTTGATGGATTCCATGTATGAGGTATGGCAAGCCCATCCCTCTCTTCTTTTTTGCATTTCCTGATTCTGGTGGAAAGCTTATATTATGAGAAGCAGCCTGTCCCTGTATATTTGAAAGATGGCACTAATAATTAAAGCATCATATTTAATTCTTCCAGTTCCAAGTTGCTTCTTTTAGTATTGACCCTGTGTAAACTGAATTTATTGGATTCGTCCATGTTCCACTGGCCTAGAGGTGGTCCAGGTTAAAATGCCTTTTAACTTTGCATTTGACTGGAAGGGGGTCCATCCACAGGGTGGGAGAAGTATAACTTTCTTGGTGGCAAATGGAAAAAGAAAGAGCTACAAAGAAGATAAACCTCATATATGATTGACACCCATCATCTTCCTTGAATAGTATTTTACCATGAGGTGGACCTCTGGGATTCATTACAACTAACCGGTCCTTCAGCATTCAGAGTATCATTTGATTTCCTGTTCTGAGATAGGGTTTTTACATTGGTTGTTGTCAATTGGTTCTAATATTTTTCTCCCTTTTTATTTAATCCCGGACCTTGGGCCTAATCTTCCCAAATGTGTCCTATAAGAACCAGAAGCAAGGCTCTGGGACTCTTTTGGTATTGTGATGTTTAGTGATTGAAATGCCACTATTCTCTGTATGTCAGAAAACAGTTAGATAATGCAATTCTACCTCCTAAATTGTGCAGATTCCTGATGTAAGAAGGGGGGCTGATATTATAGATGCTGTTGTAGTTGATGAAGAAGCTGTTGGACCTGAGGAACGTGAAGCTGAAGCCAAAATCCTGTATGGCAGGGGTGCGTTGGATCGCTATCTTTACAAAAACAAATTAAACTCATCTGAGGTGCGAATTAATCTTTGGATGCATCTTTATAAATAAAAACTTCATTGATGATCCATTTCACCGAAGTTCTCATGTCTAATCAATTGATGTTTATGCAGACAACTGTGGAGGGTTCTGATGGAGAACCATTGGTGGAGTCAGAGCTTCCTAACATAGTTGTCAGCATGTAATTTACTTGTGAATGTTGCTTGTAGCCTCTGCACATCACTTACCTGTACATAATTGCTAAAAACTGCAGTTTCCCAACCCCTGACTTCAGGTTTTTTTTTACTTCATTGTTGTATTCTACATCAGTCAGTCAAAGACTATCAAGTTCTTCCATCCCATTTTTCAGCATGAATTTTCTGGGAGAATTTTATTGTTGCTTTGGCACTTTCAGCTGTTTTTATCATGCTTGTCATAGAACTTGCAATAGGATTTGGCTAAAAGTTCTCAGCAAATCTTGTGTCCCTGGTCCTACAATTTTGGGGTGCCTTCTAGCACCACTTCTTACATAGGAAGAATGTTTACATAATTTCATCAACACTCGGGCTCTATTACCTTTAATAGGGCAGAGCTGCTCCACTGGACAATAGGTAACCCACATGTGGGATTAGGTTACCTCTCTGACAACTGATTCTGATTAGGTGACCTCATCTTCTTACTTTTATTTTGATGTAAAAAATAAAATAAAAAATATTTTTAAAAACAACTATAATTATATTTTTAATCTTTAAATCAAGTAATATCGAGTCAAAACTAGTAAAAGGAAAGTGAAAGTTGGAAGAAAGTAGGTCTACTTGTTGCCGAGTCCAAAGTTATTGCAAGGCAGAAAGCAGATCCTTACATCATTTATGCCTCTGGAAGTGAGCTTCCATAGGCTCCAAATAATGATTGCGAAAAGTTCATAAAGGCAAAAAAATTAATTGTTTAGAGAACAAAACCAACCATGTGGCCTCCATAAGCATCATGCTTATGCTGTCTTTGCTGCCTTTACATTTGTTTGCTCACTCCATTTGACAGTATCATCTCATGTCTCCCTCCTCTTCCTTTCCTTCATTTGTATATAGTTATTTTTATTTTTGTATTTTAGAAATGTTTTTGAAAACAATTTTATTATTTATTTTTATTTTTATTTTTTATTTAAATTAAATATTTTAAAAAACAACCGCAAACAACACTTTTATACAAGAATGAACAATAATTCTACTTATAAAAAAAATGTACCGAAATATCTCTTGTCGAAAATTTGATTCATGCTTCAATAATCCTATAAATCAATTTATTAAATCTGGTTTTGCCCATGATAAAAGTTGGACGGAGTAGCCTGTAACAATTCAAAATAACATTGTTTCAAGGTCTTAAAGATACTATTTTTAAGAAATTAGCATTATTTTATTCTGAAACTTGTTACTAGATTGATAAATACTAGCGAACTCTATGATTACAGTAGTTAAAATGTTTAAAGAAATGAATTTGGAAAAGAAAAAATCCCATAAAAGTAATTTTTACTCAATGGAAAACAATAGATCTGGAAAATTGAATCATGTAATCTTAATTAGAAAACAGCTATTCTGTTCTGGTTATTCTCCAAAAACAAAAAGGATTTCATTTTAATTGGGGTAACTTTCCAAATTGGAAATATGCTTAAAATGCTGTTAAGTAACGTCTTTTTCAATTTATCAACAAAATCACTGCAATTAAAAAATAAACAAGCATCAAACCTCTAACAACCGTTAGATCTCAAATTCAACTATCCCATTTTAAATCCAACGGTCATCCCCTTTTCTCTCTCTGCCCTTACAGAAACTTGGAGAAGAGAGAGAGAACAGAAAAGATAGAGACACCAAGCCAAGAAAAGAATTTTTGAGTTTTTTTTTAGGGGAGAGAGATTCTGAGGAACCAAAAAAGCCTCTCCCTCCCTCCGTCTCTCTCCCTGTCTCTCTCTCTCTCGCTCGCTGAACTTTCTCAAGAAAACAGAAAAAAGCTTGAGACTTTAGATATAAGAAAGAAAAATACCAGTGACCCATTATTGAAAATCCAATCTTTTCAATCGTGTTTGTGTCTAAATATCGATTTTTTGCTATTTTAGGCTTGTTGGGTTCTTTTTTATATTTTTGTAAAAAAATCTTACTTCAATGGATTTTGATAATATTGAATGTGTGTCATCATCAGATGGACTTGATGAGGATGAGATCCATCACCATAATTTACAACATCATCACCTTCATCAATTTGCATCACCAAAGCCTCACAATGTAAACAACAACAACAACAATGGCAACACCAATGTTGTTGGGGGTCCTACAATTATAGCTCCTGCAACTAGTGTTCATGAGCTCCTAGAATGTCCTGTTTGTACCAATTCTATGTATCCACCAATTCATCAGGTTTGTTTTTTGTATGTGTTTAATTGTTGTGAAGATGTGTATTTTATGGTTTCTGTTTATCTGGTCTTGTCTGCTTGCTGTCATTTTTTTATTTTTTTGATGTTTGATTAGTGTGTGTTGGATTTTAGTGGATTTGATAATTGGGTTTGAAGGACATTGGTGATTTCAGGCGCATAGTGATGATGTGTTGTTTTAAAGTTGATGATGGTTGAATTGGATATGTTTTCGGGCTGTTTTGGTGAAAACAATTTTGGGTTTCTGGTGAATTGATTTCAAGGGACTAGTGCTGAATTTGAATGTGTGAGGGAATTTGAGTTGAATGGATGGCATTCCAGTCTCTACTACTGTGTGACGCTTTTGCGAGGGTTGCAATGCTATGAGATCCTCTTTGAGCATTCCTGAAGCTGAGGTGATTCCATCCTGTGAGATCTTGATCCATTTTCCAGAAGTTAATTCTTCTGCCTCGAGTGACATCTGAACTTCCCCATGTTAAGATTGTTGCTTTCTTATGCCCTTAAATGGTTCTTATCAATTACAACATAAGCTGTCAAGTACTATGTCTGCTTTGGAATTGAAGAGAATTTCCTTTATCTTATCTGGAGATCTTGCGACTCTTCTTTTTTCTGAGTCATGTGTGATTCTTTTATGTTGAGACTTTTTTTCTGGAATAAAACATTGATTTGCTGAAGCAATGGTTCGTGCTGAGCTGCAAATGAAGTGGGTAATAAGATGTGTTTCAGTGCTATATAGGTGGAGAGATTGAAGTGTGCAGCTTAATCTTGGCCTGCTGCATTTTCATCATTGACTTGTTAACTTTTTGCCTGATTCTTCTTATTTATTTCTTGGTCTTGCTTAGTATGCTTGCCTCTATACTGAACTTTCTCTTATTAATCTTGGAGGGGAATGCTAGCAAGGCTGTGCTTGCTAAACTATGCCTCCAAAACCTACATTAATACATGGATAATTACCATCTCTTCTTCGCAGTGTCACAATGGGCACACACTATGTTCCACCTGTAAAACAAGGGTACAAAATCGCTGCCCCACTTGCAGGCAGGAGCTTGGAGACATTAGATGTTTAGCCCTAGAAAAAGTGGCTGAGTCACTAGAACTGCCTTGCAAATATTATAACTTGGGGTGCCCAGAGATATTTCCGTATTACAGCAAGCTCAAGCACGAGGCAATTTGCAACTTCAGACCATATAATTGCCCCTATGCTGGATCAGAATGCTCTGTTGTTGGGGACATCCCTTTCCTGGTTGCACATCTAAGGGATGATCACAAGGTGGACATGCACACAGGATGCACTTTCAACCATCGCTATGTGAAGTCTAATCCTCGCGAAGTGGAGAATGCCACTTGGATGTTGACGGTAATTCTAGAATTGTTTTTATATTTTAGGCTTGCATGAACAGTTTTGCAAGTCATGGATAAATAGGTTATATAATATTTCTCTAACAATGGGATGCTGATATGTTAAACTTGAAGCTAACTTATTTCAATTAAACTAAACTGTAGTTCCAAACCATGTTCACATCCTGCCATATAAGATGCCACTAGTTTCACACTGGCTGTCAACCAACCATGTTCAGATCCTAGCACCTAGACAGATTTGTCGAAGCGAGGTGAAATAAATAAGTTTGCAGGCTTCTTCTTCTGCACGCAGTTTGGCATTGATTCTTGAATTCCCTAACTATCCAAAGTAAAGTAAAGAAAGGAAGGAAGTATGTGTCTGTCACCTGTCAGCGTGATATGGATAGCATGACATGGTGGCATTATTAAATGTCCTTGGCCTCCCTTGAAAAATGAAATCTTACAATCTGTATAGTGGATGCCATTTGAAATTTCATTACTAAATGTTAACCTAGGTGGTAAAGACATTTCCAAATCAACTATGTTTTGATTTTCATCCCTTAAACTATTCCGCTAGAAGTTCAATTGATTTTGATTTATTCATAAGCACATTGTCCAGGCTTGATTGCATTTAGTTACTCAATTTGTGTAATTCTGTTCTCTATATGATAGACTTTCACTTCCTTTTATTTTCTGGCATGCGTTCATGCAAGTCTGTCTCTCTAGACCACCAGTCCCTAAAATGACTGAGCAGCCTCAACTTGCCTTTTTTTCTGGATTAAGCCATGACCTGCATATTTATTATGGAGTTTATGATTCAATATTCACTAATGGATTCCGCACGTTCTTTATTTTCTGTTCTGTACATGACTGGATGTTTGGCCTCTTTTTTGGTCAGGTCTTCCATTGTTTTGGTCAATACTTCTGCCTTCACTTTGAAGCTTTCCAGCTTGGCATGGCCCCTGTTTATATGGCATTCCTCCGTTTCATGGGTGATGAGACTGAAGCTCGGAATTATAGCTATAGCCTTGAGGTCGGTGGAAATGGCAGGAAACTTATATGGGCGGGTACCCCACGAAGTGTCCGAGATAGCCACCGGAAGGTCAGGGATAGCCATGATGGTCTCATTATTCAACGAAATATGGCACTTTTCTTCTCCGGTGGGGATAGGAAGGAGCTAAAGCTAAGAGTTACCGGGAGGATATGGAAGGAACAACAAAGTCCAGAAACAGGAGTGTGCATACCTAACCTGTGTAGCTAAAGGCGAAGTAATTTTGAAGACATTCACACGGTTAGTGTGTTTGAGACTGTTGTGTGTTGTACCTACTTTTCAATCCTTTTCATGTATCTTGTAATGGATGGAATTGCTGAAGCTCCACAGTTTTTGATAAATTTGTATAATAAACAGCTGTTCTTCAATGAACCTATGCTCGATAGTAAATAAAAATAGGCTTTCAAGTTAGACTTGATGAATTTTGTTATCACTCAGAGTAAGAGCTGCTCATCAGGTTTAATTGTGGACGGCAATGTTTTGCCGGGAATGCTCCCTTCTAAATTCTGTGATGGGAGTTTTTCATCCGAAGTCTTGGCATGGTTAGGTTCTCAGTATCCGGGGGTAAGAATGTGTTATTTCGGATCCACTTCCTCCAGTCTTGTGTCAGCTTCTATAATCCGACAGCATGGTGTCTCTTTTATTGAATAAATAATAATAATAATAATAATAGAGCACTCAATAATCATTGTTTTACCATGTAATCAGATTTTTCTATAATAATTGAAATAAGGTCATGAGTGGCACTAACTGTAGAGTAGAAGACATACCCTTTTCCGCATACTATGTTTCATCCATGGTTGTCTGTTTCATTTCGATTTGTACCAAACATTTCATACCAGGTTTTTTTTAATAAAAAAATGGTGTTATTTTTACCCCGGGCCATGACGGATTTTTCGATCAAATTCCAGTCGAAACGTTCTGGTTTTGTTTCTGCCAAATAGTATTTTTTTATAAATAAATAAATAATTTTACAATATAAATTATATCTTGATATATTTAAATATATTATGTTAAAATTTCAGAGCAATCAGAGAATGTAATAGACTTACGAGATTAATGATAGCATTCTCGTAATATTATGCATGTTCATAATTTTATTCAGAAAATTATTTTATTGTGTTTTTTTAGATTAAATTGCACAATTCTAAATAATTGTATTTTTAGTTATGAATTATTTTTTTTTGAATTAATATATTTAATTATATATATAAACAATACAATATTGAAACGATACGTCGAAATACTTCGTTCTAATTAAAAAAACAAAACTCCAACTAAAATATCATCGACAACCTTGATTTCAAGGTATAAACTTGGTAGGATTGACAGAATTGACTTCTAGTGGATATTATATGCGTACGGGTGAGATCTGATTCTATTTATTCCAAGTTTGTGTATGGTGTGTGATGTTATTGTCAATAGTCTCAAAATGTTGCTTTAGAATAACTTAAATCATTAAGAAAAAATAATCAAGAATTGTATTCGTGTGTCTATACTCATCAACAGCTCCATTGGAAAAGTGAACCCTTATCTCTTCATTTTCAATATACATTTTAGGTTGGATAATTGTTGAGGATAGTCACTTGAAAAGACTTGTACTCATGTTGTTCCACCCCAAATTAATAAATAATTTGAATATAATATTGTAGCTAACTTGTATATGAAGTAGCGTACATTGATATGTGAACTTCAAAATTTAATTTAGTTAGTATTTTTTTTTATTTAAAAATGCTAATGCTATATGGATTTTATTAGTTAGTCTTGATTAGAAATCATTTTCTATAAAGAATCCTATTCCTACAATTTATTAAGATCAAGATTATTATTCAAATTCAATTTAAAAAATACCAGAGAATTTTTTCTAGATTTTATTAATGCTTTCCTGTTTTAATCTTTTATTTATTTAGCTTAGTACTTTTAATTTAATTAATATTTTACTATTTAGAAATTTCATGAAAATAAAAAAAATATTTAGATTCAATAAAAATATTTCCTTACAATTAGGAACCTAGTTTTATATTCATTTTACGCAGTTTTACAATTTATTTAGATTCAATAAAAATACTTTTAATTTTTTATTTGTTGAAGATATCTCCACGGTTAGTGTGTTTGAGATTGTTGTGTGGTGTACCTACCTCTTCCATCCTTGTATCGTGAAATGGATGGAATTGATGAAACTCTCAGTTTTTGATGAACTTGTGTAATAAACATCTGTTCTTCAATCAGCTTTTGCTTGAAAGTACAAAAAGCAGGTTTTCCCATTACAGGATCATTGTGAATTTTACAGTTCTCCATTGTGATGATAAATCTCATAGATACAGAGATGTTTAACAGCATATGCTTGGTGATAACTTATCCTGCAATTTGTGTGATTGCTGATCTACGTTATGAAAACTATTAATTTGATTTTCAGAGTTTGCACGCATTAATTTCTGGAACTCCCCTGCTCATTACCCATTTGGTGTTCAAGGTCTAGATTACTAAATAAACATGGATAATGCTTTCAACATATGTACAGGAATATGTCATGCCGGCAAAGCCAGCAATCCAAATCACTCCATATTTTAAATGCTACCACAAAGTTGTTCTATTGAGTCATTCAGTCAGCTAAAAGAATCTACTCCTATAGCTAGTCCTATGTACTGGGATTCGAGAACCATAGATTTAACACATCCATCTTAAGAATTCCTGATCAAAGATAAATGTTAATTGATAGCCCCAATATCGTGAGATTTGTATCAAAGATTTGATGGATGTTAAAAGTTCATTGCATGTAGCAAGGAAAAAAAAACAAGAATCAAGCGCTCATTGTGCAAAATGATCAAAGAGAAATCGACCACATATGGATCAGCTACAGACTTGCAGAAACAGCAGAGTGCGACAAGGATAGGAAAATAAATCATCGCTATTTCCCAACATGTTTAATTACAAAAAAAAAAAAAAAAAAAAAATCAGCCTCACACTACAAAACAATTTCATGCACGTGAGATGGAGTGCAAAACTTTTACCATTTCAAGGAGCAACCTGCTGCCCAGTTGCACAATCACATAAAAATAGATCAGCCTCACACTTCAAACCAATTTCATGCACGTGAGATGGAGTGCAAAACTTATACCATTTCAAGGAGCGACCTGCAGCCCAGTTGAACAATCACTTTGAGCTTCAGGCTCATCTGAATCATCACTTGTATTTACTCCCTCCTCTGTGTTTGCATCAGTGGGAGAAAACGCTGCAATAGTAGCTTCAGGCTCATCTGAATCATCACCTTTATTTACTGCCTCCTTTGTTTTTGCATCAGTGGGAGAAAACTCTGCAATAGTAGCTTCCTCGATGCTTTCTCCTTTCTTGGCTTGTAAATCTTTGTTAGCGAAGGATGCCTCAATGACATTCTTATTAGCTCCTGACTCTGTCTCAGCTTCCTTTTTTCCAATGGGTGAAATAAGAGAGTTGATGACAGCTTTTGCACTTCTCTTGGAAGCCTCCGCTGCCTCAACCTCTTTGGCCTTAGCCTCAGCTTTCTGTCTCTCTTTCTCTTCCAAAAGCTTTGTTAACTCTTCTTCTCTCCCATCCTTTCTCAATTCTCCCTTGACAAACTCTTGCAGCTCCTCACTAAACTCGGTTTCCTCATCGTCAATTATTCCTTCAGCCATTTTAAGCACCTCATCCAATTTCCCGACATCACTCATTGTCTTCATCATAAACTTGTAGCTTTCATCATCCATCTTGAGTTTCTTCACCATCATATCATAAAATGATTTTGCTTCATCAATCTTCCCCGCTGTAACCAGCTCATCAACCAATCTATTATAAACTGCCAAGTTAGGCCTCGACCCTGATTCAACCATTTTCTTAAAGTAAGCTGCCCCGTCATCAAGTCTATTTTCTTTAATGCAAGTATCCATCAATAGAACATAAGTATACTCATCTGGTTTAACCCCCTTTCCATCCATCTCTCTATAAACTATCTCAGCTTCAACCAGCATTCCATTGCTGCACAACTGATCAATCAAATTGTTAAATGACAAAGTATCTGGATTGCACCTATAATCACCCATCTTCAAGAAAACTTCAATGGCATCCTTATACCTCCCTTCCAAACAAAACCCATCTACCATAACATTAAAACTCCCCAAATCCACAACCAAACTCTTTGGCGGGTTATGCTCTCTTAAAATGCTCTCAAACAACTTCAATGCCTCATCAAACTCACCATTCTTACACAATGCATCAAGCACCGAATTATACGCAACTGCACTCCACTTGCCCCTCAAATTCTCCCTCAAAAACTCACCATAACACTCCATCACCTCCTTCTTCATCCCTCTCATAAAATACCCTTTCATCAACCCCCCATAAACCACAACTCCATTCCCCACAACCTCACCTCCCATCTTCTCCTTCAACTCTTCGTAAAGCCTAAAAATCAAATCCGAATCCCTACTCCGAACGCAACCCACCATCAAATAATGATAAATAATAGGATCTGGTGAAAACCATTAATCCCAATCATTTCATCTTTCAACTCCAAGGCCTTCTCTAACTTCCCATTATCTACCAACCCTTTAATCATTATCCTATAAGTCGTCGGTGAAGGGCTCAAAGGAGCCTCATTTACCATTTGTTTAAAATAATCTAGCGCCGTGTCCGGCTTTCTACAATCTAAATACGTTTGGAACAATAGATTATGAGTGATCACATTTGCAGCAATGCCAGCCTGAGTAATAAACCTATGCAAAGAAAGCAAATCCGAGTACTTTGATTGGCGTAATTGCGCATTAAGCACGGCGTTAACAGTGTAAATTGTGGGCTTACAGTTTGAATAAACCGAATGGCGGGTATAAAGAGCAGCTTCTTCAAGATCATTTTCTCGAACTAGGGTTAGAATCTTGTTGTGAAGATTCAAGCGGTTGCCAGTAAGAGAGGAAATGGGTTCAGGGAGCTTGGGGGCATTAGGGTTTTGGATGGGTTTAGGAATTTGTTGGGTTTGTTGCTGTGTCCTGTTGAGGGAAGAGAGTGGGGGTTCAATGCGGAGACGGCGCTTGCGGCGGCGGCGTTCGGCGGCGGCTTCTTCTGGGGAGGAGAAGGAGAGGAAACGGACGGATATGATGGGACATGGTGGCGCGTGGCGATGGTGCAGAGAAGTTTTTGTGGTTAGGGTTTTGAGGTGGGTTAGGAAAGTTGTGGGTTTAGAGAGAGACATTTTTTAGGGTTTAAAGGTTTTGGTATGGAAATGAAGATTTATGGTGCAGGGCTTATGGCTATAGATGTTTTTTGAGGGGGAAGAGATGGACGGTAGAGATGGCCTCAAATTAGCCCCCAAACAATTACTCTTATATCAACTGAGTTCTTTATCTTTGTTTGTTTTCATATAGGTCCCTCCCTCTGTATCTACGAATAACCCTCAGTTTGATGGTTTTTTCAATAAGGTATGTCCAACTTTATGCATTGGTTGGTGACTGGTTTGAGAAAATTCTCAAGCAAAACTGTTGACCGAAGGATCCAATTGAGGGCCATTGGTAATTACAGGAGCTCAATTGGCTAACAATATATATTTGGGGACTAGTCTGGAATAACCTGGATACTTTTGGTGAGGACCAAGGAGATTTTAAGGTTCTTTTGTTAAACATATGGGCTTGGGTTCACGAAACCTTAAAGCCTAATTAGTAATTAAATTTAACGTGGCGGGTTAACCCACTACCTCACCTCTCAAATCCAGGGGCTGCACCGGCAAGTGATGTTGCCCGTGGTTGAAGAGAGCCCCCTCGACCCAAGTTGAATTCCCGGTGGAAGTGGGAGCTGAGGTACTCCTCTTTGTTTTTGTGTTCATCCTTACACGGTATGCTTGTTACCTCCGTGTTTCCTTACATGTTCACCGAGCTTGCAGAGTGTTCAATGAGTCCTGGAAATAGTCGAGGTGCGTGTAAGCTGGCCCGAACACCCTAGTCATAAAAAAAAATTCAGGGACTGCGTTGATTTAAATTGAAAGAAAAAAAAATCTAAACCCAATTACATCTCGACCATCAACCCAAGTTTTAACCAATTTTTTTAGGAAGAACTAGGTCAAAATGTAATGGTGAAGTTTTAATCAAATCACCAGGCCAACTTGAGATTTTAACTTATTAAGTTAATGAGATTTTTTTATTTTTTTGTAAATTAGATTGGGATTTATTTTGGTTTGGATTGACCTAATTCAATCTGGATATTACAATTATACTTGTAGAACGGATCGTGAGATTGTTCCACGTCTTAATTTTTGAAAGTACGATAAAAAAATAATTATTGTAATATATTTTTAAATAAAAAATAATTTAAAAAATATCTTTAATCATATACCGAAACATCGTGTACTCCTTCTTGAAAGGGTTTTAAATATTATTTAATTGAATTTGAGATGCACTATTCATATTTAAATAAAAATCTTAACAGAAGATGAAAACTTATCCTACTTAATTGGCGGTGTGATTGATGATTTATATTATGAATATTATATTATTTTTGATGACTTTTGAATTATGATTATGATCATAAGCAGACAATTAGGCTTTGTGACCAATTTATGAAGGAAATAATTATCAAATTACACGTGTCATTATAAATAGATAATTAGATTCATCTGCATATTGGATATGAGCGATGTGACGATATCTTCAATTTGAAAGCCTGAAAATTACTTAGAAATTCCATAAAATAATCCATACTGATGGCTGGCACAAATTAAATGGCGTGCTGGCTTGTCTTTTTTTTATTGCTTTCGCCGTCTTCATGCCAAGTTCATTAATTCCAAACTTATATGATGGTTTAGTGGTATAAGTATATATGTATTTAATCTCAAGCTTCCACTATTATATATATATATATATATAATATATAATATAATATGGTTCAAGCTTGAGATTAAAAGTTTTTTTTGTAATTTTAAGTTCGAGTTTTATGGTTACTAATATGATGATCATTGGAGGTTTGTATGGTCGTTAACTTCAGAGTTTATGAGATTAGTCGAGGTGTGCTAATCTGACCTGGAGAACCACGTTAATAAAAAAATAAAAATAAAAAGACATTGAAAACAACAAAACAATGAAGATAAAATAAAAAAAAAACAATGAAGATAAAATTAAAAAAAAAAAAGGAACTTGTAGAGAAATTAAAACATAGACCTTGAAAGGTAATGCATAGGAGCATGTTTTGCGAGGAAATATTAAATTTAATGGTCAGATAAACCTGATAAAAAAAAACTAAATCATTAAGAATTTGTTTTCTTAATAATAAGTAATAAATAGTCGACAGACAAAGTAAAATGAGCAGCATGGAATTCCTTTGATTACCATTATTTCCATTCCTCAGCAGCAATGATAGATTTTTCTCTTTTTTGCCTCAATTATTTGGAAATAATTAAAGAATATTTATTTATTATTATACAAAAGACAGTGAGATTAGAATTGGGATTATTAATTAATTACCGAACCGGATTTATGATAATGCTATTGACATGCGTTTTCATTTAACAAATTTTATATAGATCGTAATTCAATTTATTCAAAAGCTTGTCATTAATTAGGTAAACTAAAGTTTTCTAAACTAATTATCAAGTTTCACTTGGCAAATTTTGTCCTACGTCTTCTATAAACAAGATCATTTATGAAAATTTAACAATTTCTAAAATAATTAACTTCCTAAATATATTAAAATATGCTAGTAGCCTGTCTGCATGTAGTCGAGAAGCATGATCTCTTTAATTATTCAGATGTTATATAATAATATAAATTATTCTCATACTTCATTCAATATCTTAAGTTTTCAGATGAGTTGATTCTCGATATGGTATCGAGTTTTATTGACACACCGGTCACGACTTCGAATCGCGTTACCATTGTTCTTAAGTAGTTAATCGAGATTGTGCAAGTTTCAAGTCCAAAACTTTTCGTGTGAGAAGATGTGTTATAAGTTCAAAACTTTTCGTGTGAGAAGATATGTTATAAAATAATATAAATTATATCATGATACCTCAACTAACTACTTAAATATTAAGTGAGCTGGTCCTTGGCATTAAATTCAAATTCGTGGAAGAATAAAAACACATGGAACCCAATTTTACGCAAATATATAATATAATTTGAAAATAGAACAGGAACAGATAGAGAAGTAATCTTTCTGCACATGGAATCGATAGCCATATTCAAAGATTTCAAGCTTTCCTGACGTGAGAGGTGCAAGTTTTCAATGGCTTGCCAATCTATCACTGCAAGTTTCAGTGTTCGTGACCTGTAAAAAGAAAAGATTCGCAGAGCTTGTGATCTTTGACTTCTACCAAGACTTACGTAGGAGATGTTAAGTCTATTGCATGTCATGTCGCTTAATTGCGTGCGTGTGCAAGAAAGTGATATAAATATAAAATATTTGGTGCTTATTGTATGCTGTTTGGTAATGTAATTACGGTAGTTTTTTAAAATATTTATCGTGTCGAAATATATCAAATGATGTTTTTTTTTTATATTTTTAAAATCATTTTTAAAATCAACCCATCAAAATGATCTAAAACATACAAAAACATATTCATTTAAAATGAATTTTTTTTCTTCAAATTTCAGCCAAAAACCGATAGGATCGCAATGTCAAACGGGCACTAGGTAAAATTTGAGATCTCCGATTGCTCAATTCCAATTTCAGAGAGTATTTGATAATGTTTTTAAAAGTATTTAATTAAATTAATTTTTGATATTTTTAGATCATTTTGATATGTTGATGTCAAGAATAATTTTTAATTAATAAATAGATAAAATATCATTTTGTTGCATTTCTGAATAAAAACACTTTAAAAAGAACATCAATCATACTCCCAAATTGTCACTAGATGTTTTGACACTCGCATTTCAAAACGCTTTTGAAAAATAAAAATAAAATTATTTGTATTCTTTAGTTTAAATTAATTTTGATGTTTTTAAATCATTTTCATGTGTTGGTATCAAATATAATTTTTTAAAAATAAAATAATAATTTTTTTATTACAAAAATAACAACAATCTTCTAAGATTGCAATAACAATACTAACTTGATTTTCGAAGATGAACCTAAACTTTAGATTTTAGAAGAAAAAAATAGAAGCAAATAAATAAAATAAGAGGGGAATTTGTAAAATAAAAAATAAAAAATGGCAACAGTTTGATCGTGAAGTCTGCTTATCTAATTCAACAAGACAACAATTTGACTTCGACAAATTGACACCAGCTGTGCAAGTAACAAAACTCAACTTGATCTTGTTTATTTTATTTATTTGGTTGAATTTCTATCCAAATACAGCTAACAAAACTTGCAGAAAAAAATAAAATAAAAAGCTTGATGTGTACGTGTCTGGCTTAGCTTGAATTAATTAAATAATATGGTTTGTGTGTCACGTGCAAGAAGGGAATTGGCTTATGCTGTTTCTATAAGATCAGCTAAACAACGACTTAGGTTCTTGTTTAATGACCGCACACCATGCATAGCCCGTCGTGATATTATTTAATTATTTGAGAAATTAATCTCCTTATCAGGACGTGTATGAGCTCCCTTTTCTATTAATAACGTAGTTGTCATTCATTTTTTTAATTATTATTATTTTTATGTTGATCTTTGGATTTTTTAGAAGTTGGACTTTGGGAATTTAAATAATGTAATGAAGATGTCACATGCAGTCCCTTTATTAATTTATTCGATTTAATATCATAGTCTAAGAAATTCTAATAGTTTGGTTTGATGATCAAAAGGTTTTATATATATATATAGAGAGAGAGAGAGAGTATTCAAATCTTGAATCTTATCTAAAATATATGTCTATGAGTTTTACAAGAATTGCTCTATGAATAAACCATCTCATTTAAAAATTTAAATTGATAGTTGTGATTCTAAAATATGATTTATATTATTCTCCAACACCCTCCCTCAAGTGAAAACTCGTTGAGGTTGAAACTTGTACAAATACATATTACCTTATGTTTGATCTATATCGAATAAAATGAGGGTGGTGATATTCAAACTCATGACCGTTGTGTTAAGAAGGTTCCGATCCCATATTAAATAACTATCTCATCTAAAAGATAAAACTGTTAGGTAAGATTCTAGAATATAATTTATATTATTCTCTAACATAAATATCTAAAGAATTTCATATATATATGAATACATAGTTAATGTGGAAATGCATTTCACACGGGATAATAATTAAAAATATATTTGAGATTGTATTGCAAGATATTTTTATTTAAAAATATAACATTTTTTTTTATCAAAACACTAAAAATCTAGAAAAAAACTCAAGAAAATATATACTAATTTGCTACTTTTTTTATATCAATTAGATTTTAAAAATACATTCAAAAGTAATTCTAAGGATATAATAAGGAGTAGAGAGAAAATATACATCCCAATCCTTCTGATACGTATGATTACAGACACAAAAAAACACGTGAACTAATTTTATCAGATGAAGATAAGATCATGAGTGGCATACGTACCCTTTTTTGCGTCTAACTGATACAAAGTTTTTGAACAGTATATTAACTTGTAGTGTCCATTTTCTCAAAGTTTCAGTACAAAGTCAACGGTTGATTTTGGGTCGTGTATTCCCCTGAAAAAATAAGAATAATTATGTATATTAGAACTATTAAATAAAATAAAATATAATTAAAAATAATTTGCTAAGTATATGTAGATAATTAAGTTATTTTAGATATTTAATAGGATATAGACTTTTAATACATAGAAAGTAAAGAATTATTTCTATTTTAATGATGAAATAAAATATAAATACTAAAAGGATTGAAATGTCAAAATATATAAATACTAAAAGATAATTTATTATATATATACATGATCGTGGTCTCTAAATTATATATTCTGCTTTATTTTTATTCTAACATTTCATTATCAGAGAAACAATAAAGAAAGTTATCCTCATGATTCGAAATAACTATTTTTAGATATGAATTTAGATACGTTCTCACTTAATTATTATTATATATTATTGATAATTTATCATAAATAATTTTTTTATATTATGAAATACAGTCCTAACTCCTAACACTCTTCTAATTTTTTTTTATTACAAGTTGATCCAATCAAGAATGAAGCCCACGTCGTCATCTGAGGTGAAAAAAATTGAAGGGGTAAAGAAACATTCAAAGTTCTGACTTTACATTATTAAAGAAACAGAAAACATGACGGTCTGCCGACAGGACACGATGCAAGACATCCATTTAGCGATTAATAAATATATTAATATTAAAAATAATTTTTACAAAATAAAATTTATTATTTTAATATATTATCATTTGTTTTTTTTAAAACCTGAACAAAAAGTAACATTATTTGAGACTAAGAGATTTAGTTTTATTGTAATTTAATTTTGAATCCTGTAATTATTAATATTATAACACTAGAAATTTATATAATTATTAATTTTAGAATTCATGAAATTAGTCAAGATGCGTGTAACCTAGGCCCCATTTGTTTGCTGAAAAATGGTTTCCTTTTAGAAAGTGAATTCTGAAAAGTGAATTTCGATGTTTGGCGATGTGGTGTAAAATGAACTGGAAAACATTTTTCGATATTTGTTTGTGTTATGAAAAATGAACTGGAAAATAATTTATTAATAAATTAATTTTTTTCAAGTTTATTAAAATAATGAGAAACAAATCTTATAAATTAAAAGGTTGAATGAGAATGAAATCGAAAAAATTAATTTCATAAATTATCTCAAATAAAAAAATAGAGATCAAATCTAAAAATTAAAAATGAAAGGTGAATAAATTAAAATAATAATAATTAACATTTCATAAATTATTTCAAATAAAATAAGTAACAATAAAAAAAATGAGGACCAAATTTGATAGATAAAAATTTCAATAAAAAAATAATAATAAAAAAGAAAATAACAATTATAAAAAAAATGACCAAAATTAATACAAAAATTAAATTTTAAGAGATGGAATTGAAAAATAAATATTCAAAACAAATTATATATAGCAATCAAAAGTTTGAGGATCAAATTTGATATAATCAAGCAAATAATGATATTTCTAAATTTTTCACAACTTCCGGAAAGTGTTTTCAGTCAAATTTTCTGAAAACACTTTCCGAAAACCAAGTCAAATTTTTTTGACTGGAAAGTGTTTTCCATCGACCAACTTTCGGAAGATAAACAAATACAAAAAGTTTGGAAAGTGATTTTCAGGAAAAAACAAAGCCCTAACCAAATATCTATGTTAATAAAATAAATTTGTTCTGGTTCATACAGTCAACTTAGCATCATCCAATTCTTTATTTAAATCACCTCTCAGACATATTATTTTGTAAAGATTTATTATGATTTACAAGGTTTGATGTTAAATTGATAAGGGGTTGGACACCTTTTATTTTTCCAGGAAATTCGGCACGCATACCACAATTTGTTATTTCTAAAATAATCGTTTTATAATATTATTTATTTCCCTTAATTTAAGATGCAACGCACCTAAATAGGGACCTGAAAGCGAGGGGTGAGAGCTAAAATAATGAAAATGCACTGACAGGGACAGCAATCATGTATAAAAGAGACCGAGGGAAGCTGATAAAGTTAAGCGCTAAAGCTAAAAGAAAAGAAACACAAGATCCTGAATATCTTAAGCTGTTCCTCCTAAAAAAAAACTTCAAAGTGAAGAGAGGACAGATTAAAGTGCTGTCGGTCACACTTTCCAAGCTTACAACCAAGACACCGGCAAAGGTTAGTAGTATAGTTTCCTCTTTCATTGCTGAAATCTCTCTTTTGGGTGTGGTCTTTCCTTCTTATTTATCGTTTTGGCTGCATGGCTTGTGTTCTGATAATGGGATTTTGGTTGGTTGGTTCCTTTGTTGTATATGTTTTTTTTTTTCTTGAGTTTTCTCTAATTTTGCTTCTGATTGTTGTGAGAGGAGATCTAGGGAAGGAAGAAGAGTTAGAGTTTCTTGACCACTTCTACATTTTCTCAGTAACCATAAAGGATGAGATTTCTGAGTTTCACAAGTTTGACTGTTTGAGTCTTGGAAAGAATCTTTCGTTGTCATTTTTTGTAGAGAATCGACTAAAAATTGATTTTCATAACCTAACTTTTGAACCCAGCACCAGAAAAGTTTGACTTTGAGCTAAATAGATAGAGATAAATCACATTTTGACCAGATTCATTTCCTTCCCACTTTGATTAGAAAACTGAGAATATACCAGAATATGAAGATTTTGAGTTATCACCGTCGCTCCCCTGGAAACGATTAGATTAATTCATACCAGGTCATGCTGTTGTTTTAGGCCTGCGATCCCAGATAACAAAGACATTTTTTTTTCTTAAATAATTTTTTACCCTGCTTGTTTTTCTGCACTGTTTATGGAAAATAATTAAATATTAGAATATTTTATCCTTTCTCCAAGATATGTTCACCCCTATTTAGTGCTTGAAATCTAAGTCTCTGAAATGAAAGGAAAAAAGTTTTGTATTTGAAATGCCAGAATCATTTTCTTAAGGTATCAATCATGACCTTTTGGTCTAGCGATGCCTTTCCTTTTGGCCTCCCGTGAAGAGCGCTTTTTGGCCTCCCGTGAAGAGCGCTGTGGTTGAGTTTGTTTGTAGAAGTGTTTTTTTTTAAATATATCAAAATAATATATTTTTTTAATTTAAAGTAAAAAAAAAATATTTTTTTTTGAAAATATTTTTAAAACGAAATGACACATGAGAGTTTTTGAGCTGCGAAAATCAGAGCTCTCAAACCAAGCTGGGATAGTATGGAAATGGAATTTGGGAAGCATAGTTAGGCTTAATGAAGCTCCCTCAGAAAAGAAGACCTCAGAAGAGCATACTTGTTTAGTTTTTTTTTTTTTTTTTTATGACCGGGGTGTTCGGGTCAGTTTACACGCACCATAATTAATTCTCGGGCTCACTGAACATCCTGCAAACCCGGTGAGCATGTAAGGCACCGCGGGGGTGACAGACGTGCATGGTGGGACTTGAATCCTGGTACAAGAAAGGAAACAAGTTCCTTCAACCGCTAGGCCAAGACTCTACTTGCATACTTGTTTAGTTAATAGTTGTTTAAACTACAACTTGCTAGTTCCCTCCCAAATCATCTCCATATTTTTTTAGTATAAAAATGTCACACATGCTTGAGCAGGCTTGTTGGTATTAGGTGCTATAATATTCCCATATTCTTGAGCTAGAGAAAGCTTTCAAAGTGGCCATGGACATTAGAGAGCGTGTTGGTAGGTCTGATGTCTGATCAAATGTTTCCCTGTTGCTTGGCTAAACTACACCATGTGGCCTGATCGTAAAGAATCGGCTAAAATACTATAATTTCGTGTCTCCATTACAATAGATTCTGCTAGAATTATTGAACATATTTTTGTAGTGTTGTGCAGATGCTTTTCATAGTATTATGAGCTTTTCTGCCTCTTTTTTTTTTTTTTATTATTAAAGACATTTCTGCAATGACAGCTATAGCTACATTTTTCATGAGCTTGGGTAGTTTATGAATAAACCCGGTTGGCCTATGAAATCATCTCATTGAATCTTGAACTGTTCAAGAGAATCTTGCTTATCTTTGACGTCTGAAGTAGTCAATTTATACTAGTAATCAGTTAATTTAAGAACACACATGCAACCAAAAATAATGGTAGAGCAAGTTGGATCGAGCAGAGACGAGGGTGAGATAATGAAGCATTTTCGCATTTACTATACTAGAATTGCACTGCGTTAAATTTCAATGTCAGCTTTTGCTATACTCATCAAATATTCTTGGTTTATTGGACGGTTAGAATCTGCTCCCTAGATGCTACTATACCAGTAAATTTTCTTGAAAATAGTGGATAAATTTCAATTTTTGAAGACAATTGATACCTGATCATGACCAGGTTTGTGTCTTCGTCGTGTGATCACGGTCTCTGTGGTTGGATTTTGACCACTTATCTTTGCAAGCAGGTAGAAGGCTGCAGATAATCAAACTCGGTCACCAATCAATCTACACTCTGTGGAATTACCAGTCGGTGTTTTCAAATAGATCATTTGGCATGAGCCCACTGATTTCCAAGAAATTTTATTGGTGACTGGTGCTAGTTGTCTTCATGGGTTGCTACCATTCAAAGAGAACTAAAGAGACGCCGGGGTACGAGGAGCCAGCAGTACTGGCTGCTGAAACACCCTGTGAGTATGCTTTATCAAAAGGTTCATTGTTGCAAAATCCTAGCTGTAACCTGCCCTGCTTACTTCCTAGCTGTTCTTCAATGTGTTCCAGCTATTTTTTGAGAAGTGTTGCCTTTAGTGTTATATTAAAAGGTAGTTGTCATGCATGAAGTTGAGTTTGTCAGGTAGCATTGGTTTTGGGAATTGGGACAGAGCGGATGGAAAAAGTGAGGATGAAAATGTATTTGGTTAAAAAGGCAGGAATAGATATATAAAAATAAATATGTTTTTGAGATAGTTTTGAAGTAAATTTATGTAATTTAAAATAAAAGGTACAAAAAGATATGTATCAAGAGACTATTTTTTTTTATCCTAAAATATCCTTATAAAAAACTCTTAATTCTAAACTTATCCAATTAAAACATGTAAAAATAAAACAATTATTATAATAGTCTTAAAACTCAACCCGGAGATCAATTTGAGACAAAGTCCAATTCACTAGTCAAGGTTAGGGTAATGGGTTGGTTGACTCGGGTTAACCCGAGTCAGTGTAAAAATAAAAATAATTATTATCATAGTTTTAAAACCAGGTCTAGGAGTTAATATGGGGCAAAGCCCAGGTCATGAGTGGTGTTGAACATTGACCCGCGTTATCCTAAAATCAAAAATTGTTATTATCATAGTTTTTAAAACTCAACTTGAGGGTCAACTTGGGTCACCTATTTGGAGGATGTTCCCTAGTTGACTCGGATTGACATAAAATAAAAATAATTATTATCAAGTTTTTAAAATTTGATTTGGGGGTCGATGCCCTAATTATTAATAAAAAAAAGTAAACCTAAGTAATTGTAAGGATAAACGTTATTACTATCATAGTTTCAAACTTGGGGAGTTAATTGGTGCAATACTAGGTTAGGAGGGTCAACTCGAGGCTAGGTTACAGTCACAAATCAAGAGGGTCAACTCATGTCAATGTAAGGATAAAAATTATTATTATCATAATTTTAAAATTTGACTCGGGGGTCGAGCGGGGCAAGACTTGGGACAACTCGGGAGGGTCAATACATGATGATTCGAGTTATCATATTGATAAAAGTAGCTACTATCATAATATAAAACCCAATTCAGGAATTGACCCGATACAAGGTTTAGGTCATGGTGGGGAGAGTTAACTAGAATGATCCAAAAAAAAAATATTTTATTTTTTCAAAAAATCATGAGGTTTTAACCCGAATTCTATCTTGAGTTGACCAATTCAGCCAATTTAGGTCTTAGATCAATCTATTAAGTTAGTCTTGATTATATAATTATATTTATTATAATATTATTAATTCTAATACTCAATATAAATTAAAGTAAAAGTAAATATTAATTTTTTAATATGTAAGTTTAATAACCATGCATATTAAGGGTCAATTTGTTTTTAGTCTTATCTACTATTTAAAAAACAATAAAAACGAGTTGCTCTTTACTATAACCCTAGATACAAATTATTGTAGATTTCAATAATGTAATTACCATTGTACCCTCCAGTCCATAAAAATTAACTGTCAGTCTCAAGGGTATGTTTTTACCTTTTTTATCAGGCAAAAAAAGACAAGGGTATTTTAGATATTTTTTATTTGTTCATGAACAATTAAATAACTATTTTACCCTTGGATGAGACAAAAAATCATAGTTTTCAGTTAGGGCATATAAAATCAGACAATAAAAATACTGATATGCCCTTTAGAAAAGAAAAAAAATGTAGGGTTAACACGAGGGTATGTTGGTATTTTCATATGTATTTTTTTCATTATTATCTTAGGCTCCGGAGGTTATTTAAGTCATTTCATATTTCTATTATTTTTTTTCAAAATAATTGCAAGAGCAAAATTTTTTTCTTTGGTTTGCACCATATTAGCGACTCATGAAGAGTCATGCGATGATTGAAAATGTCCAATCGCCATCTCACTGGAAGCGCTGCCATGACCTCTTTCACATGGTGGTGCGCATGCAGCTCATGGTGGTCGGAGACTTGCCGATGATCAACTTTTCTTTTTTTACCACTTTTTTCTCTCATGCAGTCGAAAATACATACAAGTCCTCTTTGTTTATGGGGTTTTCTTTTCAGCCATTGGTCTTTTGATTTGTTTTTTCATCTTGATTTCTTTTATAAAAGTTTTGGTTTATTTCAATTTTGTTATTCAATTGAAATTGATCATATATGTTATTTTTTCATTTCAGCTTTATTCTTTTGATTTCTAGTTTGTTTTTAATTCCTGGAAGTTTTACGGTCCTGAGGTTTTGATTTGTCTGAATATTATCCTCCAATTGAAATTGATCATATATTTTATTTTTCATTTTAGCCCATATTCTTTAAATTTTTGGTTTGGTTTTAGTTCTTTTAATTTTTTTCTTTCAATTTGGGTCGGTCTCTATTTTGTGTTCATGATTATGTATCTATACTCTTAGTTTGGTTTTTAATTTTTATCATTTTTTCTTTTTTTGGGGTTTTATTTTTCAATTTACTCTTGAATGTTTAATTATGTTGATGATCATTTTAAAATTGACATTTCTTCTTTTTTCCTAGTTGTTTTTTTTTTAGTTTTTTTGTTATTTTTATTTGCTCTTCTAATCAAATGATTTTTTTATGCTAATGATATTTATTTTAGTTGACTTTTAGTTTTGTTTGCTTTTTTGTTATTAATTTTGGGTTTTTTTGTTTTAATATTTGAGATAATTTTATGGTTTTCATTGTTTACGCAATGATGGTGATAATTTTAGTGATCGGTTTTTTTTTTTTAATTATTTTCTTGCTTGCTCTTTTGTTGAAATGTTTTGCTTTTTTTAATTCTTCAGGGCAATTTAATAATATTCATTGTTTAAGAAAGAATGGTAATGATAATTTCATTGAAACCTGTTTTTTTTTTTTAATATCGATTGAAAATTTATATATTTCATTGGAAACTTACGCTTCACAAAAATTCTACTCAAATTTATTATTTTGCTCAAATTTATTGCATTATAAAAAAAATCTCACTCTTAATATTTTTTTTATTACATTTAAAAAAATATAATTCTAGCTGCGACAAATCACAAGGCAAGTGACTAGTAACTAAATAGAATACATAGACTTTCACCTTATCTTGTGCATTACTACCAAATACAATTTTCTCTAGTTTTATTTTTTTGTCTTTTCTCATTTGTTCCACTGTCTCTAACGATACCTCGAAAAGCAATACATGGAACGGTTTGTGAATCCAACCTTTGGTGTGGTTGGTCACTACAACAATGACAAATCCATTGGGCATGAGAAGCATCAAAGTCCTGTTGTCGTGGAAAAGAAAAGAAAGGAAAACAATCCTGCTTTTCCAAATCATTATTTTGAGTTTCAGCTAGTTCCTGTTCCTAAGAATTTTATGCGATTGGCTGTTGAAATTCGAATTTTTTTTTTGCAGTTACTGCTAGCGAAGTAGAGGCTTTATACGAACTATATAAGAAATTAAGCAGTTCAGTCATTAATGATGGGCTTATTCACAAGGTATATAATCTAAGGATGTTAATCTAGTTATGTTTACATCTTGACTTAATTAATAACATGTATTAATATCATTTAAATATCTCCTACTCTACAGGAAGAACTTCAGCTTGCACTCTTCAGGAACAAGAACAGGAAGAACCTTTTCGCAGATAGGGTATGTAGTGCAGCCTTTTCGTGTAATATAGCAATGGTTACCTGATACCATGGCATTTTTCCTTCTTTCTAAGTTGCATCTCCTTGTTTCAATTCGGCAGATTTTTGATTTATTTGATGTCAAGCGCAATGGAGTAATTGAGTTTGGAGAATTTGTTCGATCTTTGGGTGTCTTTCATCCAAATGCACCAGTTGAAGACAAGATCCATTGTAAGCCTAATGTTTTTCCTCTAGAGTGATATACAATTAGGGGGCTTGAGTTCAGACAGGATTTTTTTCTGCATGTCGATTGACTGTTTTTTGCATCTACTCCTGAATAATTTACTCATCAATGGGGGATTTTTGCAGTTACTTTCAGATTATATGATTTAAGGCAAACTGGTTTCATTGAACGAGTGGAGGTGAGTTCTGCAATACTTCTCTTTTCCATATCTTTCCCTTACATGCCATAACACGCAGCAAGCTGATAATTACAGACATTTTTTAAGGTTCTTTTATTTATTCTCTCGGGTAAAAATATATGATTCCAGAAGTGGCCAAGTTTGACAATTTATACCATGAGATAATTAAGGCGAATATGATGAAAAAATAAAATGCTGATTACCAGCACCACACACACACACATTTTTCCGAATGTATATTCTGCCTCACGAGTTGAAGTTGTTAAATAGTTGAAGGAGATGGTGGTGGCACTTCTGCATGAATCGGATCTATTTCTGTCCGACGATGTTGTAGAAACAATTGTGGACAAGGTACAGTTTGGTTTTGCTCTGTCAAACTCCATTGTTTCATGCTTATATGGTTAATGATTCTCTGTTTTCCCTCTTTTTTTTCCAGACATTTTGTGATGCAGATTTAAAAGGTGATGGAAAAATCGATCCTGAAGAGTGGAAGGAATTTGTGTCTAAGAACCCTTCTCTTATAAAGAACATGACTCTACCTTATTTAAAGTGAGGAGCAAGTTCCATAATCATTTTCTATTTTGCGCACAGGCACACTGCACCTACATTTACTACTTTGAGTAAGGCCAATCTATAATGTACCTCTGCAATTCGAGTGTTTTAACTTCAGGCTTTGCAATTTTTTCTATTTCCAGGGATATAACCTTGGCATTCCCCAGCTTCGTGTTAAGTACTGAAATTCAAGATTCAGAAGTGTAGCAGAAAGATATCAATCATGTCATTTCTAGCAAAAGTAATCTGCTCGTTTTGGATCAACTCTTTTTGAGAGATGCTCGAATTCACGTGTCAATACAAGAGCTAGACGACTCGAGGTTATAACCTCGGAAGTGCAACCAAGATCCGATCCACAAGGTGCATATTTGCCATCGTAAACTTTTCTAATGTAGAACTGGTACAGCTTAGTTAGGCTAACGTTTTGCATTACAGCATCACAAATTTTGCAATGTGCTTATAAAATGTATAAGAAGTGTGTTTTTACCTGCATTTTTCTTTGAACTGGCAGTTAACATTTCTGTATATGATATAGATAAAGATTTCAAGCATGTTTGATAAGACGAGCTAGGGTAAAGTTAGTTTCAGAGAAAGGGATATGCAGAAGTCCTTTCTTTCAGATTTTTTATTACGAGATACGAAAAAATAATTTAGATTGGACAGGCCAGATCAAAGAAGGATTAACCTTGCATGTAAAAACCATAAGGTTAAGTCCTCGCTTATCTTTGTATTGAGCTATGGTTGATCAGGATATGCAAATTTAAGATGGGTTATGAGCAAATCTGGAACGTTAATCACAGGCTTGCATGGTGGATTCTGGTTGTAATTTTCATGATGTAAGCCTTGTTTCTTCTGAATTCGAAGATTCAGAATTGCATCAGGGTGCAGCTTTTTAACCATCTTAAATCTTTTGGTTATGTTCTTAAATGCAAACTTAGTTTGTTCCATGTGTTGTACTTTTTATATATGACGCAAAGGAAAACACACAAAAAATATGACCCACGTCAATATTTTATAAATTACCCTGGATTCCATTAGAAACAAGAGAAAATCGTAAGAAAATTTGAAATTTTATTGAATAATTGATTGATTTTGACCAAAAGGGCTTACAAACATATTTAAAGTGATAATCTAGTCTTAATTCTTGTTGGACAAGAAAACAAAACTAATTATTAACAATTATCACAACCGAGATAATTATAAAAATTAAAACTGTTAGAAATCCTAAACAAGTCAGAATTGACGGAAGTTGATTTGAACTTGGAAATCAAAAATTATGGTTAAAACTCAAAAGTTATGGTTAAAACGAAAGTTTTCTAAAATGACAAAAACAACGACTTCGAGGTCTAAACAATGGAATTCAGCTAAAAAAAGGTATGCATCAAGATAGAAATACATTAATTGTGTGATTTTCACATCATTCAGACTTCGATACCCAAACTACTGGAATTCAATTGCCCTTTAATTTAGGATTTTCTATCTTCAACATGTACTCATCTGTCAGTTGTTCTAAATCAATATATAAATATACATGTAAGATTAAGTTGCTGGATACATCATTGATGGTACTGGACTACCTTAAACAAGGCGTACTAGCACAAGCACAAGAATACCATTCTGAGCTTCCTTTCGTTACAACCCCTTCCTGAATTCTCTTTCAATCTCAATCTTATTACTACTTCCATTCGCGCCAGTATAAAATGTATGACGATCATATATGTTTGAAGGGACGGGTTGAGCTATTAGCACACAAAAATCAAAACAATTGGCGAATTAATATAGAAGTTCGACGAAATAACAAGTGGTTGTCTGTCACCTTTTTTAAGGTAACAAGGTAAAACTCCAATTATCTAGCTTACCTTATCGACCAACTTATACAATTAGATCTAATCGGTCGACCATTCAGACAGATAATTAGAGTTTTATCTGCCATGTTTCTTTTTATTTGTACTGTTTTTTTTCTTCGAAGAAGTTGATAGCAATTTTCATACAGCACACCAGAGATTAAAATTCCAAGCATGCTAAGCATAAAATTTATTTTTCTAATATACATTGTCATTTCAAATAACACACAAAAGAAGAGGGAAAAAAAGTAGAAAAAAATGATGAATAAACAATAACAACAGCAATAATAAAAAAAAAAGATTAAATGGAAGGTTTTTACAAACTTGATAAAAACACAAACAAATTTGAGAGAAGAAGACAATTATTTAAAGCACATAACCTGTTGAACATCAAAGTCCATTCTAACCAGCAAAATCATGAACCTCTGGTGAAGAAGAGACCTCATCGCAAGATACCTTGTCCTCAACTCCATGGTCACAAAGGAAAAACTGCAGATGCCATACAAGCTCCAAAGATGATCAAAGAGTAAAGCATGGCACAGCTTACTGCACCAGAAATGTCTTCTGGAACCAGAGGACTCTCTGCGCCATCATCCTTTTTAGGCTTTGGTGGTGATGGTGCAGGAGCAAGAGATTTGGGGGCAAATATATCTAGAGGAAGTAGCACCTTGTCGACCTGATAGATAGCAAGCTGGCTATCAGTGTATACAATTGCCGATACGCTTGTGTTGGTAAGTCCTGAAGTTACATTCACCATATTTTCTGTGGTTATCACATCAAGAGCGAAACGGCTACCGGATCCTGCCAGTGTCGTTATAGGATTACTGACAGTCTGAAAATTGGCAGTCGTAAGAATTTTCGGTATAATATGAAACTGCACCAACTCAATCTTCTGATGATCACTCAGGGAGTTAAGAACGCCTGATTTGATAATGGCTGAAAACGCCCCATCAGTAGGGGCAAAGATGGTGACGCCATCTCTCGAGTCATTGAGCTGGGAGAATACCTGGATGTCCTCTTGAGTGGATTTTATAAGGCGGATGAAGACTGCAAAGCCGCCAGCCTTCTGGAGGATTTTGATGACATTGACAGGACCTTTTGAAACTTGTACAGGAACCATTACAGGTGGCGAGGCTTGCGCCGACGAGGTTGCGGCTGGCGGAGGTGCAGAGGCCGTGGCAGGGGCTTTTGCCGGTGCTGCTGTAGGTGACTGAGATAGTGTTTGGGTGCAGTGGAGAAAGAGAAGGACAACTGAAAATGAGAAGAGGGAAAATTGTTGCTTCATCTTTGTGTGGTTTATGGGTTATATTGTTTGGATACCTTGGCAGCTATGCAAAATTGCTAATAGAATTATGCCAACACCACTTGTTCAAATGTTTGATGTGCAAAGGAGAGGATAGTGAGGGTTTTTATTATAGTTGTGAGAGGATGAGATTAGGTGAAATGTGTAATTTCAGTTGCACAAACATAACAGCTACTTCAGCAGCAACTAGTTTTCTCGAAAAGGAGGAGGGGAGACTGTGTTTAAGATGTGCATGATTGTGAAATGAGCTCTGTCTGTGTCAAACAGGAAGGATAGCTTTATCAATCAATTTTCTGTGTGATGCTTCACCAAATATATCATGTTTTCCAGGGGGAAAAATAATGGATAGAACAAAAAAAATAATTTGTTGCATAGTGATGGGAAATTTGAGATGAGTATACAGGGGATAAATGTGAAGAAAAAAAAAAATCACTAGAAAATGTTGTGATCAATGTGACCATGACCAAATTTATGTCTGCGTTTTGTGTTCTTAGCCTCAGCAGTTAGAACCAGCAGGTTAATGGCTGCAAATACTTGATCTAAGACACTATTTCAATCCAAGATTTTATTTTTTAAGAATTTACGGTGAAATTTAGTACCAGTGGCATGATCCTACTGATTGCCAGGAAATTTTCTAAGTGACTTGTGCTAGTTGTCTTCATGGTTTTGTTAACAATCAAAGAGAACTAGACATGCCGGGAAATGAGGAGTTGGCGGCTCTTGCTGCCGAAGCACCTTGTGAGTATGCGTTGTGAACAATAATGCAGCTTTCATAATTAATAGTTTCTGCTTTAGCTGGATGCAGATTGCCTACTATTAGTTCCATGTCTTGCTAAACTTATCATTTATGATCGATAAATTATTACACGAATCCTGTTCATAGGACCAGAACAACTTTAATTAGTTCATGCAGTGGACCTTACATTTTAACCAGTCGGTGCTGCAAATCCAGACAATATGATTGGCTTTGTTGTCCAATAGACCAGGTTCATGTAATGATTGCTCGTATGTTACATGTATACAATCATGTATTTTGATATCGTTAAATTATCTGATTTCTTTTCACCAGGAAGAACTTCACATTGTACTCTTCAGGAATTACAGCAAGAACATGTTTACAAAAAGATTATGGATTCCAATTGTTTCTGTAATATTTGGATAATTAAGCTCATGTTATGTAGCACTAATGTGCTTCATCTTTAAACCTTTTTATGCTCCTCCAATTGGATTTTAATCATTTATGGTGCTAGGACTTCTTGACCCTTTGGTGATGATGCTGTCGCCTGATGATTTGTCGCTTCTGTTTGATTTTTTTGATTATTATTTGAAACGTCACAGCAGCAGAAAATTTATGGCCATGTGTTACAGTGTTTGAGGAGATACAGAGGTGTTTTTATAATATAAATGTGAATTTCGAGATGTGAATTTGATTGCTTACAAATTAATGTAGGATTGAAAAATCAAAGCTCATCGAAATTATATTTCTTTTTCTTTGATATAGATTACAATTCCACAGAATACATGAAAGCAGAAAAAGAGAAAAAAAAAAAAATCAAAGGCAGAGTTGTTTACAAACTTGGAAGAACACAAATAGAATTGAGAGGAAATGACAATTATTCAAAGCAATGAACCTGTTAAACACCACAGTTCATTATAACCAGCAAAATCATGAACCACAGATGAAGAAAGTGAAACCTTGTCAAAACAGCAGGGTCACAAAGGAAAAGCTGCAGCAACTATGATAACTCCGAAGATAAGCATAGTATTAAGCATCACACAGCTTACTGCACCAGAAATATCCTTTGGAACCACAGGAGTGTCTGCACCATCATCCTTTTTAGGCTTTGGTGGTGATGGTGCAGGAGCAAGAGATTTGGGGGCAAAAATATCTAGAGGAAGTAGCACCTTGTCGACCTGATAGATAGCAAGCTGGCTATCAGTGTATACAATTGCCGATACGCTCGTGTTGGTAAGTCCTGAAGTTACATTCACCATATTTTCTGTGGTTATCACATCAAGAGCGAAACGGCTACCGGATCCTGCCAGTGTCGTTATAGGATTACTGACAGTCTGAAAATTGGCAGTCGTAAGAATTTTCGGTATAATATGAAACTGCACCAACTCAATCTTCTGATGATCACTCAGGGAGTTAAGAACGCCTGATTTGATAATGGCCGAAAACGCCCCATCAGTAGGGGCAAAGATGGTGACGCCATCTCTCGAGTCATTGAGCTGGGAGAATACCTGGATGTCCTCTTGAGTGGATTTTATAAGGCGGATAAAGACTGCAAAGCCGCCAGCCTTCTGGAGGATTTTGATGACATTGACAGGACCTTTTGAAACTTGTACAGGAACCATTACAGGCGGTGAGGCTTGCGCGGTCGAGGTTGCGGCTGGCGGAGGCGCAGAGGCCGCAGCAGGGGCTTTTGCTGGTGCTGCTGTAGGTGACTGGGATAGAGTTTGGTTACAGTGGAGGAAGAGAAGGATAGCTGAAAACAAGAAGACTGAAAAATGGTTCTTCATTTTATGGTTTTCAGGTTTAGCTCTCTGTACAGCTTGGAATATTTGCAAAAATGCCAATGCAACTGATACTTGTTCAAGTGCTCGATGTCCCAGGGAGAGGATAGTGAGGGTTTTTATTATGTTTCGAAGAGGATGAGATTAGGTGCAAAGTGTGATTTTAGTTGCACAAACTAGTTGCCAGTACCTTATCTTACATGAACATGGATACTGATTCAGCCACTAGTTTGCTTGGAAAAGCAGAAAAGGAGGAGGAGGGGGCTGGAGATTTAACTTGATGTGTGTGTTTTTGATTGTTGAAATGATGTATGTCTGCGTCAAATAGGAGGAGGAGGCTTGTCAATGGAGCTGTCTCTGTGATACTTTACCATATACATCTTGTTCTGCAGCAGCAGAAATGTCTGTCTGTGGTAACATTTTTCGGAAATGTTTAAGGTGGTGCTTGTGATCATAAATGTTCAAGAAATAAGTCTTTCAAGCAGGTTCAGCTTCTCTCAAATCAATGTATGATATAGAAGGAATTCTGTTAAATCCCATGTTTATTTCTCTTGAATTAAACAAGGATCCTAGAGCATGTACCTGACGGGCTTGTTTGTTGCTCTAGAAAATTAATCTGTTGATTTTCTTAAGCAAATCGTTAACCATCAAGCCCATCTCGCAGGAAATCACACTGCACCTTAATGCAGCGGAAGCTAAACACAGCAAAAATAAACGCAGACGATAAACATTTGATGAGCAACTTAAAATTGACATTTTTATTTTCTTTAAAAAATAATGTTGATAAAATCAGCCCCTTTAGAAGTTGCTCTTTTAGAAGAAAAAAAAATAGCTTTTGGGAAATTCTGAAAAAAATAAGAGTATAATCTAACATTTTGATTAAAAATTTTGATTTTTTTAGGCTTTTATTTAAAATTGAAGCTACCATATTTGTTTTGGAACTATACTTGCTCTATTGATCCATAAATATATTTATTAGGTCATTCATATAATGTTTCTTTAATAAATCCACACTCAATTGTTCTTGTAAATTCTTTTTCATCATATCACGCTTTACCCGATAAATAATCAACAATAATGTTTATTTAGTTAAATCTAGGTAAGATCCGAGCAGGTTAACTCCAAGGATTTTCTTACCAAAAATAATGTTGTTTTTTTCTTCTTAATTGTGTCGAAAACAAACTCATTTTAGAATGGATCCAAGTTTACCCTATAACCCGTGGTTGACCCAATAACCCAATGGCTTGGACCTTAACCAGGTAAGACCCCATCCGGGTCTGAAAACTATGGTTTGCTAGCTAATTGAGCACATTCTATTTGTTCATTGTATTTTTGTATAAAAATCTGCTCGGATTCGATGCGGTTTTGTGTCAAAATCTGAAATGGATTGATAAAGAAGTTGTTTCACCCGTAGAGCCGCAACTTTTCAATTTTTTTTATTTTAAATGAATATATTTTTCTGTTTTTAGATCATTTTGATATGCTGATGTTAAAAATAATTTTTTTTAAAAAAAAATCATTTGAATGTATTTCGGTATGAAAAACACTTTTAAAATCTACCGCAACCACGCTCCAAATAAACATAAAAATAAGACATCCAAGTCTCCAAAACCATGGTGTAGTTTTCTGCTCGCCAATTATGCAGCTTTTTCCCTGTTTTTTATATTAAAATCATAGCTTTGATAGCCTTGCACTTAAGATGGATTGGTCCATAACAGGATTGGTGGGCTCAGAAAAGTAAGGAAACTCCGGGCCATCTTTGAGTATATGGGCCTTTGTTTTGGAACTGGACTTGTCTATGACACTATGGGCTGGGCTTGAGTTAATCAGATAGGAGCAAGCATTGAATTATGCGTTTTAAAAATATTAAAAAAACTTTTTTTTTAATTTTTATTCTTTGCTTTAAATTAATATTTTTAGGTGTTTTTCAAATTATTTTGATATGCTGGTGTAAAAAAATAAAATTTTAAAAGTAAAAAAAAATATTTTAATGTATTTTCAAGTGAAACACACTTTAAAAAATAACCACGTCACAATACTAAATAGATTTTTAAAATAAACTTTTAATATTTTCTTCAACTTCTACAAAATCTGGATCAATTTAGTTTAAATTTTTTTTGAAAAAAAAAACACAGGAGTTGATTAGGTCAAAAGCTGATCTGACTTGTGATCTTGTCAAAGCTTAATTAAAACTTCTTATTTATTTTTATTTTAAAATAATAGTATTTTAAATTTTAAAACATTTAATTTTTTAAAAAATGAAAAATAACATCTAACTTATGGAAACTGATTCTTGGAAAGTTAGCGGGTTTGAGGAATTGTTTTTAGTTTTCTACAAAATAAAAAAAAATCATTTTTCAAATTGTTCATTGTAAAAATAATAGTCTCCTAATCTCATATATTCATTTATATGATAATTATTACTGTAAATCAAACGAGATTTTTTTTTTCATTTTGGGATTTTTGTGTTTAATAAATATATTTATAATATATATGTATATGAAAAATAAATAAATAAAATTTATCCATCTTTTCTGGACTAAAGGAGATGATCATGGGCTATAATTTACAGGAAATGAAGTGAAAGGCTGATAAATACAGATGCTATTTTCTTGGAGAAAAGTAATGGTAGCTGTAACCCAATTGTTTTCCCAGCACCTGCCCTAAATTTGTCCATGGCTTTGGTCCTCTCTTTTCTTTTTAATTAACATGCATCTCAATTAATCATATGAATTCTGAAATTAATGATCATATAAATTTTTAATAATTATCATATTAACAATTATGGGAAAAACAAAACCCTCGGTAAATCCAATTTATTAATGTCTAGGATCCACCCTTAAAATGGATAAATAAACAAAAAATAATTTTCATTAACTCATAAATTGATTTCGAAAAAAATATTAAACATTACAGCTTGTTAACTCATTGAGCTGTGTACTTATGCTTTTATGTTGTTTTCCTAATCAAATCTTGTCTGCAAAGATTAGGATTTTTTTTTCTAATCACATCTTAAATATTCCATTCACTTTCGAATCTGTGTATTTATGAAAACAAATTTCTTCCAATTTTTTTTTTATTCGAGGAAAGCCTATATCTTTTTAGATATTTTTTTATGGGTTTGGATTAAAAAAATAAAACTTTGATGGTCTCGGGCTCTTATAATGTGAGCACACCCAAAGCCCAAATCAAAATAATTCATTTCAGAGTAAATAGACAAGTATTTTTTTTCTTTTATATATATATTAGTCATATTGTCCGCGCGTTGCCATGGGCATTTATGCGTATACAATGTGATATAATAAAATCCATAATAATAAATTTATATTATATAATTAACATAAAGTTATACACCAAGTAATATAATGCGTACATTTTTAGGTGGATTTTGTTGCGCAAGCGCAAGTTACATATTTTTTAATGTAGACGTTGCATTACAAAAGAGCACAAACTATATATACTTGTGGATCATTGCAAAATAGAGGGCTATTGATATGGAAAACAAAGCTAAAACCCCTCATCAAAATGAGAAATTTCATCCTCTTGCTAATTCAAAGGTGATGGCAGGAAGAAGCCAAGACAGACCTTAAAAGCATTGAAACAACAACAAACAACACTGGACGCATGATTACTGGTCAAGCTCAGTGTCAGGCAAATGCTTCACAGTTCTGACTTTTTTATATGATGTCAAAATTGTTAAAAATGGTCAATGAAATTATTTTATGATTAAAAAAAATTCTTTATATTATTAGTAAGTTTATGACTTTCTCATGAGTCTAGATTGTAGTAAATTCTCATATATTTCCGATCATATAAATTATGTTATTGTAGATCTAGGATGCCATCTAAAAATTAGCTATATGTTTATAATATTATATTTATATTATATAATTAGTTATGTTTTATAAAACAATAAATATATGATATAATAATTCTTTTATCAACATACTTTTTATATTTCATACTGTATATAAATTACAAAAAAATAAAAAAATATCTTTTCAGTTTTTTTTTTAGTATAGCTAGGTATTGAAATCATTTTTTAATTTACTTTCTTATGACATTGTTAAATATAAAAAAATAATGCACTTTTAATAATTGTTTTTTTAATATTTTTCTACAGATAAACCTGGATGATTGTCCACTGGGCTTTTGTTTTTTAATTTTTAATAATTGAATCCACCATTTTATACTTAAAAAAAATATTTTCTAAAAAAATAAATTTTCTATTTGTAAAAATAAATTTCTATCATTATAAAACGTTTTTTTAATAGGTGAACCAAGACAATATAGTAAAATAATTAAATACAAAGAAGTTATCTCTATTCAAGAAAGTCTAAATAAAAAAAATCATAGAGAATGGATATTAATTAGAAAATATATCAAGAAAGCATTTAAGATGTGCTGTTATTACAGTTTGCGTAAATTTCATTATAATTATTGCTGGAAAAGGATATTATTTTAAAATATAAAAAAGATGGATAATCTCGCTCACTAACTCTGTTAGATGACAACGGGGGAAGGACTTGGAGTTTTTGTGCCTGCCATGCCCAAAAACTTAACCGGACGATCAAATTAGAATAAAGGAAAAAAGGCCAAAACGTCCCTAGGAGCAAATTAGAAGAGGCAGACTCATTAAGGGTAAATTAGTCTTCACACTGTCACAATCCACAGTATTTTTAGAGACAATGCGAAAACAATGAAACATCAACGCCAATTATTTATTAGTTAATATAATGGTCTAAAGCATATCTAAGCCGGGTGTTTCACATTGCGTTTCAAAAATATTTTTTTACTTTAAATTAAATTTGTTTTGGTGTTTTTATATCATTTTCATATGTTGATATCAAAAATAATTTTAAAAAAATATCATTTTGATACATTTCTGACAAAAAACACTTTTTAAAATAACTGCAATCATATTTTCAAACAATCACTTGCATCAACCTTAATAAATCAGTATTGGTTATAACATCAACATCAAGCCACGATTTATTTCCCTCATGAAATAATTATTTTTTAAATTCAATTATCAAATATTCATCATCAATTCAGTTTTGCCACCCATAAATCACATTATAAAATCCCACTTGATTCATGATCCAATCTAATACTTGTATCACATGATTTTTATTTTAAGATTCTTTAAAATTAAGATAACATGATTTTTTTATATAAAAAAACAATTCTTATTGACAAACTGCAAGTAATTCATCAAATTTATTATATTCAATAATATATAGTTTTATATAAAACTTAAATTAATCCAAATCAAATCTCGAGCAATAAATTACCGAGTTAGCTCATTCCATTCTTGCATCCCTAAATTATGATCTTATAAATAATAAACAATAAAAAGTAATCATCCATGGTGGGTTCCATCTTCACACAATGAATATGACACCTGGCAACCCTTGATTGGCCAGTTCAAGATCATGTCCACCTACCTTAACACACAAAAGGATTTGATCAGGGCTCCACATCAATGGAGCCCTCAATCTATACGTTCTAACAAAAAGCTACGTTTTGACTTTTACAGCATGTGGGCATACACGTGGCGTACGGAAAGTGAATCACCAACTGGCACTTCGGTTTTGCCCTAATATACCTAAGATTCTGTTTGTCCTCTCTCTCTCTCTCTCTTTTTATAAGAAGCATATTTAATTTTGGTCTTTAATTTACTATCAAACTCCCAGTGTCATCCTGATATATAAAATTTAATCAATTGGGTCCTCCAGTCCATGGCCGTTAACTCTCATCAGTCATCTCCATTATTATTCATTGAACTTAACCCCGTCTGTGGACAAAACCATCGAACGACAAAACCATCAAACATTCTTGCTTATTAAAATATTAGTAATTAGTAAAGTTGCTAAACTCGAACTCAACTTTAAATTTTAAAATTTAATTTGAACTAATTTAATTAATTAAATTTAGAAAGTGTTTGATATTGCAGGAAAAATGAAATTTGATTAAAGTTTTAAATTATTATTTTTAATATTTTATATTGTTTGATATATTAATATAAAAAATATATTTTTTTTAATTTATGTTTTTTTAAATAACACTTTAAAACATTTCAAAATGGGAACAAGTCAACGATTTATTTTTTAAAAAATGAATCATTATGGGAACAAAACACCCATATAATGATGGAAATATAATTCTCTATACACAACGCGCAGTTAACGCGTGTACCAACCTCGTATAAACTATTTTACCAGAATTCATTGCCATATATGATATATCGACTAAAAAAAACTTCTTTTTTTCAACAGATCTCTTGTCTCTCTGAAACTTACAAGGAGAATCCAATTCCTCTAAGAACTCAAGATTCTCAATCTAGCTAAAACTCTTATGTTTCCCACGAATCAAAATCTGTAAATTCTCTCTCATACGAGTTCACTTTCATGGCTGATGAAATCAATTCTCTTTTGAGGTAAATAGTAGAATCCATTTCCTCTTTCTGGGATTTTTTTTTATTCTAAGAAAACTCTGTTTTAGCTAAAAAGTTCTGATTTTGATGATGGTTGTTGAGTACAGTTTAGTAGCATGTGATTGGGTCCACCGGATTGTTTCTCTTGATAGTGGACCAATCAGTGAGTTTTATAGAGGGTAATGGCGATTTGGACTAATGATTTTTCTTTCTTCTTTCTATTATTTTAATTTTCTTTCCTCTGCTTGGTTGCTGAGAAAATATAGAGAAAATGATAAAAAGAATGGAACTTTGACTAATGCTGCCTATTTCTAAAGTGGGTTTTGCTCTATGTTTCATTTTGAGTGACGAGAAAATGGGGGTTAAAATTAACAAGTACTAAAGTGTCTTACTTTGTATCCAGTGTTGGTTTGTTTCAATAAAAGTGTCGGTTTTAATCGAAGTTAATTTGTTTCAGAAGCTTAGATTATGTTAACCAGTTCTATTAAAATACTATTTGATCGGTTTCCTGCTTTTCTCCCTTTTTTTTTGTTTTGGTTGCTTAGGTTCACGCTGCCTTGCAATTTTGGTGATAGGATTTTAGTTCATATGGGATGCAATCAGTAGATGAGAACGAGAGCCAGAACAAGAAATCAAGGCTTTTGAGATCATTAAATTACGATATGCCTGTGACTGATAACACCATCCCACAAAATGCTGAGGACAGTATTCTTTTTCCTATTGAAGAGATAGTGCAATCCCCATTGCCTGGATATGTGGGGCCAACTTCTATAAGTTTCAGTGCTGATGATAGTTTAGTTACCTACTTATTTAGTCCTGATCACACCTTGAGTAGGAAGGTTTTTGCTTTTGATCTCAAGAGTGGCAGGCAAGAATTGTTTTTTGGCCCCCCTGATGGTGGACTTGATGAGAGTAAGATATCACCGGAAGAGAAATTGCGAAGGGAGAGGTTAAGGGAACGTGGGCTCGGAGTGACGTGGTATGAATGGGTGAAGACAGGTTCGACGAGGAAAGCAATTATGGTGCCACTGCCTGCTGGGGTTTGTTCCTTCACTTCTTTTACTTTTCACTTTATATGATTTCCAGCAATGACTTCCAAATAAATTTGTACATTTTGCTAGGTCTTCTGATCTTATAGATTGCCTATTGCCGGAATTATCTCTTCTATTGAATCAGGGTAGTATAACAGTTCTAAATACAATCAAATGCAGTCCAGTCAGTTCAATTAACCTGATGGTTTTAGAACTAGGTATGAGAGTATAGAGAGCATATGGATCAGAAGTGATCATCAAATTTAACTAAAGTTTCAACTGTTACAAGCAATGCTGCAAGTTAAAATTATTCAGCTGTGCTGATGATACGACCTTTTCTACATGCACAGCTTTATCTACAGGAATTTCACTCTTCAAAACCAGAGCTCAAGCTTCCCAGCTCTGCATTGTCCCCTATTATCGATCCTCATGTTTCTCCTGATGGCACCATGCTTGCTTATATAAGGGACAGTGAGCTGCACTTTCTAAATTTCTTGGACAACAAGTCCACACAATTAACACATGGTGCTCAGGGAAATACAGTGGTAAGTTTCCAATTATTTGTATTCATTGGAGGTCACATGATTTTTTATTTTATCAGTGACTTGTGTTAATCATTAGACTCTTTGGATTCTGTCCATAGAGTAATATATGATTTTGCGAGTTACCAATATCATTATGATCGCATGTATCCATCAGTCTTTATTTACTGCATCATTGAGCTGTCTAAAATTAATTTATCAACTTCTCTTCAACTGTTTTAGGGATTTAAATTTGATATACACATCGAGATTACAGAATAATTATCACTCAATGTATGCTTTCAATTTGAAGTTCTAATCATGTGGGATCTGCTCGTGCATTTCCCCCTACATCTCTATCTACCGCCGTATCCGACATTATCATTGTTAATTAATTATCTTCTTTCAGTTTATCCCATCAGATCCTTGGACAGAATAGAAATTTTTAGTTTTTCCAGCTTTGGTTTTCTCCTCCTCCCTACAAAAGAATTATTTTGATAGCTTTACATCATGCTCAGACTCGAAATAAGTCCACCACTAAAAGATAGAAACAATGAAAATTTCATGACAAAACAATAATATTTGGTTTTGGTAATTGACAATTTTTTTTTCGTTTCATTTTTATTTGTTCTAGCATCAGTCTTCTGATTTGAATATGACATTGCTCTCTTTCTTTCTTTTTTTACTTGCTTTACAGACTCATGGCCTTGCTGAATATATAGCTCAGGTGAGAACATCATCCTTACCCTGTTTATTCCACTTATATGTTAACTTAGAAACTGATGGTTTGCTAATACTTTTACTTTTCAGCGTAACTTAATTTACCTTTTTTCAGTTGATTGGTTGATTTCATAATGGTATTAGATTCCATGTTTTTTTTTTCTGAGTAAAATTAAACTTTTTACCTGAGGTTTTTTAATTTGTTGATTGAAGGAGGAGATGGACCGGAAGAATGGTTACTGGTGGTCACTTGACAGCAAATTCATTGCATTTACACAAGTCGATTCGTCTGAGATACCCCCTTTTAGAATTATGCACCAAGGCAAAAGCTCTGTAGGTTCAGAAGCTCAGGAAGACCATCCTTATCCCTTTGCTGGAGCTTCAAATGTCAAAGTTAGCCTTGGGGTGGTTTCTGTTCATGGTGATTCTATAACTTGGATGGATCTTCTATGTGGAGGAACAGAAGAACCAGATAACGAGGATGAATATTTGGCCCGAGTCAATTGGATGCAAGGAAATGTCCTCATAGCTCAAGTTTTGAACAGGTCTCATTCAAAATTAAAACTTCTTAAGTTTGATATTAAGACAGGGAAAAAAGAAGTGTTGCATGTAGAAGAACAACTCCCATGGATTAATTTACATGACTGCTTCATTCCTTTGGACAAAGGAATCACTAAATATTCTGGAGGATTCATCTGGGCGAGTGAAAAGTCAGGATTTAGGCATTTGTATGTGCATGATGCCAACGGGACATGCTTAGGACCAATTACTGAAGGTGAATGGATGGTTGAGCAGATTGCCGGTATAAACGAGGCTGCAGGGATCATATATTTTACTGCAACTCTAGATGGACCTTTGGAATCACATCTTTACTGTGCTAAACTGTACCCAGTTGAAAACAATTCCTTGCAGGCTCCGGTGAGGTTAACAAACGGTAAAGGGAAACACTCGGTTGTCCTTGATCACCACTTGCAGAATTTTGTTGATATCCATGATTCCCTTGATTCTCCCCCTAGAGTTTCGCTCTGCTCCATGATCAATGGAAGAGAAATTATGTCTCTGTTTAAGCAGTCATTCACCATTCCAAGATTTAAAAGGCAGGAACTCGAGCCTCCAAAGATAGTTCAGATACAAGCAAATGATGGGACCACATTGTATGGGGCTTTATATGACCCCGACCCTACAAGATTTGGACCACCACCATACAAAACTATGATCAGTGTATATGGAGGCCCTGGTGTACAGTGCGTAAATGATTCTTGGATTGCTACAGTTGACATGAGAGCTCAATATCTTCGGAGCCAAGGCATCTTAGTGTGGAAGGTTAGTATTTTCAACTTAGAAATCTTGACTGTATACGCAATTTGATTTTTATTTTACTGTTTTTAATACCTTATCTAGCCATACTAATGAGTATATCCATTACCTTCTTCCCTAAAATTTACATAAATGGTTCAATTCTGCCATTTACGTCCTCAGATGATTGCCTGTTCAGATCCCTGATCAAGTATTTTCCCTATTTGAACATTCTGCCGAATGGAAGCTCACATTTTTGTGATTCTTTTGTTATTCATTCAGTCCCAAAAATGTGGGAGATGGAATGTTGTCAAAACTGAAATAGGTGGATGTTTAATGATCATGCACAGAAATCTAACATGTCTGGAAGTTTCAAAAAGACTGGGAAATGTCCTTTTACTGATGTAAATGCATGTTAATTTGGAGAGTTCTCATAGTACTGACATTTTATAACTAGCTTAAAGATTAGTTGCTTGATGGATTATAATGAAAATAGAAACCAGCTTATGCCTCATATTAACATCTCACCTATTTCTAAAGTGAAACCTCGTTACCCTGAGTCCTTCTTTGTTTCTCCCTTGACAGTTGGACAACAGAGGAAGTGCTCGCCGTGGGCTAAGGTTTGAAGGTGCTCTGAAAGGAAATCCTGGCCGCTTTGATGCAGAGGATCAGCTTACGGGAGCTGAGTGGCTCATTAAACAAGGACTGGCAAAGGCTGGCCACATTGGGTTGTATGGATGGAGTTATGGTGGATATATGTCAGCTATGATCTTGGCTAGGTTCCCTGATGTATTCCGGTGTGCTGTCTCCGGTGCACCTGTAACCTCCTGGGATGGATATGACACCTTTTATACTGAGAAGTACATGGGACTGCCTTCCGATAATCCAAAGGGCTACGAGTACGGCTCTGTGATGCATCATGTGCACAACTTAAATGGGAGGTTGTTGCTGGTGCATGGCATGGTTGATGAAAACGTGCATTTTAGACACACTGCAAGGCTTGTCAATGCACTCGTGGCAGCCGGAAAACCCTACGAACTATTAATTTTCCCTGACGAACGACACATGCCCCGTCAGCTTAATGACCGAATTTACATGGAAGAGAGAATTTGGGAGTTCCTCCAGAGAAGTTTATGAAGTAATTTTTGTTTATAGATTCATGTTCTAGAAAAAAAATTCTGCATTCTTTTGCCTCGATATATATCTATATTTCAAATCATAAAATCTGGTGCTCGATCCCTTTGTAACAGCAACTTTCAATGCATGATATCTGTACTGTGCATTCTTATTTGTTCTGTAAGATTTGTGTCTAATTGATTAGCATTTTCACATTCAGCTGGGATCAAAGTCGTAGAATGCAATTTTCACTTTCGAGCTGTATATGCTAAAATTTCGGCCCATTTTTCAATTTTTTAAGAGAAACATTGCTTTTAAGTTCATGGTCGTCAAGCTATGATATGGTTGCATTTAGGTTGGATTTCACAACCAAGTAACTTGTAGTCATTTAGCTCTTGGCTGATTATGAGGTACTAGACTTCTATCTATATATCAAGACTGCAAATACAGATTCAAAACTTTGTTAACCTGAGTGATTATATCTTTTTTTCCGAGTAAAATCACGGTTGTCTTAGATTCTTACGAGGAATGTATGATCTGACTTGAACTCGAGATTTGCTGTACAGATCGCAAGTTTTTTGCCATCACATTACGTTCCTTGTTGATTTGAGTGATTATATCGACAAATGCTAAAACTAACAGTTACTAAAGCTGTGCAATCAAGATCTCTGCTGTTAATGCTCATTATGCAATTTCTAATGCCCGAGGTTCAAATGAACAAGTTTCAGATTATCACAGCAAAGCAACAAAGGCACACTCCACATCATTTCACAACTGCAAACACAATCCAGTGCCATGCATTATCATTTTTACAAGTACTCATTTCATTTTCATTCCTTGACCATGGTGTTTAATAATTACCCCCTGTCTAAAAAAAAAAATTAAAATCTACAAGTGACTCACCAATAGAATGCATAATTTATTAATTATAAACAAGTCCTGTTTATATTTTGTTTTCAAAAGAAATACATGACAGTTTCCTTCGCTGATCAGATTATTTCTTTTTCCTATACTCTTGGCTGGATTATGATACTTCAAATTTTAATTTTTTTTCTGTTTCTTTTCCTATAATATTGGCTGGATTATGATACTTCAATTTTTTTAAAAAAAAATTGTTTCTTTTCCTATAATTTTGGTTGGATTATGGTACCTAAAATTTAAAAACAATTTCTTGTTAACGACCATTTTTTGCACGGAACAACCATTTAAATAATTTCAAAGGTAAGAAATGAAAATAAAATTGACTTTTAACTTTGAGGATAAATAATAAATTGAAAACATTGCTCTTATAAGAAAAGAAACTGGTGCATACGTCTGGGGAGGGATGTTTCTGTTTTTTCATCGTGACTATTAAATGTAAAAAGTTTCATAATAATTTGGATAAACTTAATTGCTTGAAATATAATTTTAAATGGTGGACTGTGTTTACGTAATTAAAACAAACATATATAATTTAGCTTATGAAAAGTATGAATTAATTTTAAGTTTGAATCACGTTTTCAACTGTGTTATATTAAGTCAGAGTTCTTTTTACATTTAACAATTGGGTTGGCAAACTTGTCAATTCCGTTCCGTTCTATTGAAAAAATCGAGATGAAACGGCGTCGTTTTCGTCTCGGTTTTAATTCCAGCCTGTTCTGGAATTTCCGACCGGAACATCTCGGTATCGTTCCGGGTGTGCCGTCCAGGCCTTAAAATCCTTTTTATTTTGATTAACTTGTAAATTTTTTTTCTAATTTTGAGATTATGTTTGTTTGACTTTGTGTTTATATTGTATAATTTGAAGTTAATTTATCTTGAATTTCAATTATGCTTGTTAAATATATATATATATATATATATATATGAACAACACAACCTTGAAACGGCACGTCGAATCGATCCGAAACCAGAAATTTCTGTTCCAATTAAAAAACCGACGAATATTGACAACTTTGGGTTGGATTGATAAGGAGCAGAGTGGAATAACATTATCTAAAAACAAAAATAAATCGGAAAATATATTTAACATAATATATAAATCCTTTGTTGAAACCTAAGAACTTATTTATGCACATCAACATCGCATTTCAACGTGCTACCTCCTATGCTCCTCCATATATATTAGTTGAAACCCTAGCTAGGCCTCCTTTAACCCTACCTCGATCCTTCGCTACTCTTCCCCATAAATCCACCCCAGTGAGCGGAAGTAAAATGGATGCTGGCTCCGTTTCCACTCTCCCCGAAGAGATGATCATAGAAATTCTGACGAGACTAGCTGTCAAATCCCTTCTCCGTTTCAAATCCGTGTCAAAAGACTGGTGTTCTCTCATCACAAACCCTGAATTTATCACCGCCCACCTCCACAATTCCTCCCAAAAACCCTCAATCTTATTGGAAGGATTCCGCGGTGAGGAAGAAGAGTCGTCCACCCTATCCTTGCTCCACCACAGAGATACGTCCACAACTTTCGATTTTTTACGCATACCACAATCCCTGATGTATGATTATACCTTCATGAGAAATTCTTTTTTAAACCAAGAAGTGTATCCAGACATCTCCTTCACTCTGTCAGGTTCTACTGGTGGTTTGCTTTGTAGCAAGGTTTGCGACAACCTTCGAATAGACTATGTTTTGTGGAACCCTGCTTCAAGAAACTTCATATACGCGAAACGTCCTCGGCAGAATTTCAAAATTTTACTGGATGGGTTTGGGCATAATAGTAAGATGAACGATTACATGCTGGTGAAAATTGGACGGCTCTTTCAATCACCGAACCTCGATGCTGTAATGGATATACCGTTTGAGATTGAAAAAGGGGATTTTGTTCTTCGAGCTCTGGTGTACTCCTGGAGAAAACATTCTTGGAGACTGGTTTATGATTGTAGGATTCAATCTGGTGTTTTTTATCCACGTGATGATCAAGCAGTGTCTGTGAAGGGTGAGTTCTACTGGCACCTGCATCGTCCGCAGGACATTATCCTTGCATTTGATACGGATAATTCCGTGTTCAGATGGATTGATTTTCCCCGGTTGAACCAGTACTCAACTCCGGTAGAGGTGAGCTTGATCTCCGGCGGGATCAAGGACTCACTTGCATGCTCTGTGTTTCCCAACAATGGTTCCACGTCCTTAACCATTGATATTTGGGTTTTAGATGACAGTGGAGCCGGCGTTTGCAGTGGAGAGAGTTGGACAAAGCTGTTAACCATACCATTTTTAGGAACTCTACATCAAGTATTTACGTGGGGTGATAAAGTGATGATCAACGGAAAACGGGATCGCCACCACTTGATTTACGATCCGATTAGTCAAGAGATAATCTGTGATTCTCTTAGCCCCAGTTTCAGCTCCTATAATATGGATTGTTATGTGGAAAGTCTAGTTAGTCCCGGTTGATGGACCAAACAATCTTGAACCAGAGAATGCTCCTGCTTGAAGTGATGATGATGAAGTCCCAAGATCTCATCGAAATCAAACTATTCTATTTCTCTCTGTAGTATCAACCAAATAAGTTTTATTTGTTTTTTTCCAAATAATTATATATATATATATATATATATATATATATATCTTTGCATTTAATGATATAACCATGCCTTTGATTCTACTGAGTAGTTTAGATTTGGCATTTTTTAGACTATTACAATTGGCCTAAATCAATTTTGATTAACATGGTGATGAATAGATAAATAAAAAGATAAATCAACCCGAGTTAACCCATCAAATTTGCAGTTTTATAAAATATTAAAATACATTTAATATCAAAACCATTAATGTTTTTTTGAATTGAAAAATGATAATTAAATTGTCATAATAAATAGTAATTTGAGCCTTTATGGATGATGATTATTTTAAGTTTTTTTTTCTTCTAAACATCTATAAATAAATCTATATCAAAATGAAATATTTTTTTTAAATACATATATGATTGCTTGTTTTTCAATCCATAGAGTGGGTGGGTGTTAGTAGTTAATCAATTACTTGGAAGACAAATCAGCTAATCAAAAAAAAAAAACACTAAGAATTTCCTTTTTGTAAGTATAAACTAATTACATATTTACATTAATTTAAGACGTTAACTCCGTTAGTACACCCAGTCTTCCGTTAGAAGCCACCGTCTCCATTACTATAAATATCCCAAAGCTAAAACACTGTACATCTCTCTAGAAACATTTGAAAGAAGTGAAGTACAGAGAAAGTAAAAGAAAAGACAGAATTTAATTTTCAAAATCGAAAGAAAATAACGATGAAAAAAATTAAAATATGTTAAATCTCTCATCTTCTTCTTCTTTTGATCATCTTCATTTCACCTTCGATTTCAGATTCTTCAGGTGATGATTATTGGATCTGTTTTATAATTTTAATCAATTTTGGTTTTATTTTTTATGTTTATTATGTTTTTTTATTTAATGAGAAAACGCGTAGTAAATTTACGAACAAGAAATAGAATAAGAGTTTTTATTCGATTTTTTCATGTTACGATCGTGTATTAAATAATCTGTTTGGTTACCAAGAAAATGCGAGAAAAATTGAAGAACTTCGATAAGGTTTTGAGAAATCTAATCTAATTTGAATTTTTTAGGTTGTTAGCTTTATTCCTAATTCAAAAATAGGAAATTGAGAGTGGAGATTCAATTATTTATGGTTTTATTTTGTAATTTATCGTCCTGCTGAGTTCATGATTTTGATTTATGGTTCAAAATGTAGGAAATTGAGAAAGTAATATTTATTTATTTATTGTTTTATTTTGTAATTTGTTGTGTTGCTGAGGTTATGAGTTTGATTTATGGTTCAAAATGTAGGAAATTGAGAAAATAAAGATTCAAATTTAGATGTTTTTTTCTTTATTTTTTTTTCTTTTAATTTAATAATATTCGAATGGAACTAAACAGTTAGGGTTTTATAGGTTTTGATGAGGATACAGAATTTTATTGTTTCTAATTGAAGATATTGTTTTTTCTTGTAGGGATTATTTCGAAGTGATTGACGAAAGTATTGATCTTTCACAAAGAAGAGAACCCGTTGATAGCTTGAATAGTTTGGTGAAAGTATTGTTTCTTGTGTTTCTTTGGGTTTTGATGCGTGTCTACCCAGATTTTTGTTGAAAATGGGGATTTTATTCTTGGGTTTTGCCCTTGGTTTGGAGGTTTGGATGAATTTGTGGTTTATTGTAAAATTTAGGATTTTGAAGTTTCATAGTAGTGTAAGAAGCTAGGATTTAGATTGACAGGACTAACAATGTCGGTGGCTGTTGTAGCTGTTAGTCCTGTGTGTGTGTATGAAGAGTCTTTAGATTCTCGTTGCAATTACCCTTGGTTGGGTGGTCTGCGCTCTAGTGACTCTATTGTAATATTTCTTGCTGATGGGGGACCAGTCATCCCAATGCGAGTTATGGGGTCAGATTCAATTGCTTCAGTGAAGCTGAGGATTCAAGCTTCCAAAGGTATTTTTGTGAAGAAGCAAAAATTGGTTTTTGAAGGGAGGGAACTAGCACGGGGCAATTCGCAAGTAAGAGATTATGGTGTTGCAGATGGAAAAGTTGTGCATTTGGTGCTCAGGCTTTCGGATCTCCAAGCTATAACTGTTAGGACTGTATGTGGCAAAGTGTATGAGTTTCATGTTGATAGGGGTAGAAGTGTAGGCTATGTTAAGAAGCAGATTGCTAGGAAAGGGAAAGGTTTTGATCTTGTTGAACAAGAACTGATATGTGATGGCGAGGAGATTGAAGACCAGAGGCTCATTACAGATATTTGCAAGAGTAATGATTCTGTGCTTCATTTGCTCATTCGGAAATCTGCCAAAGTGAGGGTAAAACCTGTTGAGAAAGATTTTGAATTGTGTATCGAGGCATTAGATTTGAATGATAAGGAAGTTGACAATGTAAGAGAGCACAAAAAGGGTGCCTTATCTATGGGATATAGGGGTATAGAGAGGAAACCACTATCACGACAGTTCTTACTGGAACCACTAATTGTTAATACCAAAATTCAACTGCCATTGGTTATCAGAGAGCTAATCAAGTCAACTTTAAATGGGTTGGAGAGGGGCAATGAACCAATTAGATCTTCTGAGGGATCTGGAGGAGCTTATTTCATGCAAGATTCATCTGGTCAGAAATATGTTTCTGTCTTTAAGCCAATTGATGAGGAGCCAATGGCTGTAAATAATCCCCGGGGGCTACCCTTGTCAGTTGACGGTGAAGGATTGAAGAAAGGCACTAGAGTAGGACAGGGTGCTTTGCGGGAAGTCGCAGCTTACATTCTGGATCATCCAAAGAGTGGACCGCGCTCATTTTCTGGTGAGGAGAGAGGCTTTGCTGGGGTTCCACCCACAGCAATGGTCAAGTGCCTCCACAGAGGATTCAATAATCCTGATGGTTATGAGTATGATTCCAAGAATATCAAAATCGGTTCTTTGCAGATGTTCATGGAGAATAATGGAAGTTGTGAAGATATGGGTCCTCGAGCTTTCCCTGTAGCTGAGGTGCACAAAATCTCTGTGTTGGACATTAGATTGGCAAATGCAGATAGGCATGCTGGGAACATATTGGTCAGCAAAGATGGTGAGCGTGGCAAGATTGTGCTTATTCCAATTGATCATGGTTACTGCTTGCCTACAAATGTAAGTTCTACCTTCTGTTTTTTCTTCTTGTTTTTAACTGTCTCATTCTGTTCTGCCACGTTGTATTATTATTGATGTGCAGTGTCAATGCTGCTATCTCAATTTCTTATGTCGATGTCTTCTCTGACCATTCCTTCTCAGCAGCATCCCTTGAGTATATGTACATGTGCTGGATATGTCCTAGAAAGATTCTACTATTTCACAAAGCATGCAACTCATTTTTTTTATTATGCTTAGGCGAGGAATAAAGTTTGTCCAAAACTAGGAAAAATATAATTGCGTATAAATATGGAGAGAAGATTTCAAGTACGGTGTGCTGATTGTCCTCATTCTGTACCATTCAATATTTGTTTATAAATGAGTGTATGCTGGATATTTCTGTATGACTGGCCTTCAGCTCTCTTTGATTCTTATGGAGCATATGCTCGTCACATTTTTTTCTCATAAATTGTCATCCTATGTAAATTCCTGGAGTTTCCATAACAATTTACTTGCACTACTACAACATTTATCTTGGAAGAATTTCTTTTTTTGTGTGCTTCTGACTGCTTAATGAATGAGTTCCAAACTCCATTAGTTTAGCTGCATTTTTCCTCTCTTGGATGCTTTATATTTTTGAGCATCAGTATGAGTTGGTTAAAGGCTTATCTGTACTGTCTCACATGCTTTCCTGTTTCAACCAATGTTTAGTGCTTTCAAATCCACGCCTATTACTTCTCGTATTTGCTCCATTTCCCTGCAGTTTGAGGATTGCACATTTGACTGGCTTTACTGGCCTCAAGCTCAACAGCCTTACTCCCCTGACACTGTCGAGTACATCAAAGCTCTGGATGCTGAGCAAGATATCGCACTTCTGAAGTTTCATGGGTGGGATATACCACCTGAGGTTGCTCGCACCCTTCACATTTCCACCATGCTTCTGAAGAAAGGAGTGGAGAGAGGCCTTACTCCCTTTGCCATTGGAAGCATCATGTGCAGGGAAACATTGAAGAAGGAATCCGTGATTGAGCAGATTGTTCAAGAAGCTCGTGATGTTGTTCTCCCAGGAAGCAGTGAGGCTGCCTTTCTTGAAGCTGTATCACTAATCATGGATCGTCGTCTCGATAAGCTGTGAGTCCCTAGTAAACCTGTAGATATGTTACTCGTGTGCATTAGCTATTATGCCCATGCATGGAGAATGGATGATGGAACTTCATCCAAGTTTTAATGGCTTTTGCTGGAACTTGTTGCACCATCACTTGCTTCATGTTGTTCATACATCTGACCTAAGTCTCTTGTCTCTCGTGCTTGTCCTTCATCCCTGTACTGATTGAAAATAGCTTTTGACAATTGACATGAAAAAGATGTTTCTGAGGATTTCATTTTCGACTTCATTTTCAAAACATTGTATTGTTTGAATATTTTCTTGCACTTCGCTGCTGTTTATGGGAAAAAATCTACTGTGGCTTAAAGCTTCAAAAGAGATAAAAGCTACTGTATTAGTGCTGGTGTGGTATCGTGGTGTTAATCACGTTCCAAAAAAACTACTGCATTGCTGTTTGGTAACGCACGAAAACAACTGCACAATCCCATGGCCCACCACTAAAAGCGTTTCAACCACCGGTTTATGTAAAGCAGATAATAGCTGATTTTCGACAATTGCAAATTGTTTACCACAGCCACCATTCCGTGCGTGGCAAACTTGGGGGCTAATATATATACATGGGGGGGGATACTTTTAATATTAAAATAATTACAATAAATAAATATATTAGAAAAATATCACAATATATTTTGTCTCCATAATTTTACAAGCTTACAGCAATACGAAAAGCATGATAACCAAACATATAAAACTATTTTTTATCAATTTTCAACTCAACCATAGTTTTAACCAAACACTTCATATATATTTACAATCTTAATCACAACAGGCACCCTTAATAAATATACGTTGTCTGTGGTTACTATTTGACGTCGGTCATGGGCTCATATGGCATGAGGTAATACGACACAGCCAAACCTAAGTTAATTAGGATGTAATGAACAAGGAAAGCATCATTTCGGGAAAGGGTTTCAACAATAAGAGCTTTAATAGTAACTTTATTATCGATTAAATTTCTCTTTAATTGTTTGCCTCACAAAATAGGATTGCATTTCTATAAATAAGCTTCAGGTGGTATTTTACAAGGAAAAATCAGATAGTAGAAAGAATTTAAAAACCGAAAAATGAGAAAAATAATCTTCTAAACATATTAAAAATAACTTTTTTTAAAAAAATAAAATTTTTAATATTTTAAAAAATAACTGTGACAACATTTTTAAACAACCGTTATTAATTTAAGTCCGTCTGCAAAGCCGTTAGAATCTGCTGGTTAAGTTTAAGCATGCACAATGAGAGTTAAATCAAATTTCCTATTAAACTTGATTTATAAAAATGTTTGCTAAGCCATGTATAAGGTACAGTAATAGCATGCCTGTATCTACGTGGGAGAGGGCAAACTAGATGGGGTCTTGAGTGGGGTCAATAATGGAGGGAGCCAGTAGAATATCTTAAATATTAAAACGTTTTAAAATTATCTAAAAATATTAAATAAATTAATCCAAAATAATTGTTTTAATATAAATAAATAAAAAACACCACCGAACTGAACTGTCGAAGGATTTGACAGGATGAGACCATCCAATCAAAGCTGGCCTGAATACGTCCTTTCTTGCCTAACTCCCACACACACACACAGGAGCCAACCCAGCTGGCACCCACGTACATTTGTTGACTCATAACAGCGTAAACCCCGAATCTACTTCCAGTACTATGTCGTTTTTCACTTCAATGCTTTCTGTCCAAGCCAACACCACATGTTTTTACTTTGTGGTCTCCATTTTATCACAAGGAAAATCCAACTTCCTTCATATTACAGATTTACATTAGTAGTTAATTTCAGTATTCCGAAGGTTCTTACAGCATCCAAAAAAAGGCAAGAGATTATGTGTGTGGATGCCTTTGACGAAGGGATGGGATAGGGTAAGATAGGATAGGATCGGATCGGAGGCACAAATCTAGCAATGGGAATAGGATTGAACCAAACCTACTTTTGCAGGCATTGAACACCAAAAGCTGTCGTTTCCAGTTTGATGTATTAAGAAGAGAGAGGACTGATATGATTTGAGTACTGTCTGTACCATCCATCACACACTGTAGTGGGGAAAGGACTACTATTCCCAGAAACAAAAACAAAAATCACTTCGTTCATCAGTTCTTTTATTTTTATTTTTATTTTTATTTTATTTTATTTTATTTTTATTTTTATTTTTCCAAATTGATGGCTTATTGGCATTGATTTTTTTTTTGGGTGGGGGGCGACGAAACTAAAAGATTGGGGTTTGAAGTGGAAAAGGTAGCAAAACTTGGTGGCATCTTCAAAGTCTGCGCACAAAAATTAGGTTTGTCTTTATATTTTCCATTTTATTTATTTTTTAAATCCTTTTAGTTTTTAAAAATAAAAAATCTCAGTTCAGGCACACTACGCACGCAACCCATCTATATTTAGGTCTTCAATTTCATCATTTATTTATTTTTACTGTTTCTTTTCTCTTTTTTTACATTTTTTCATGTTGTTTCCTAATAAAATATTATTTAATTTTTACCTGGTTTACTAATGCCTTTTCATTTTTCTCATAATTTTCGCAAAAATTATTTGTCTTTAATTTTTCTCATAATACCATAACCTTTTACATTTATGATTTTCTTATGTCAAATAACGCAATGAAAAACTCTGATAAATCATGGTACTAGCTAGTCCATTTGTTTTTTTAATTTTTTTCAAGTCAGCCTGCCGACCAGTTCAATCTAACAACAATGGTATCTAGCGAGTGAGTCGGCTCATCTGACTCAGATACTGCCATGAGGAGAAACAGAAGACAGAGTACGAAGACAAAATCCAAGCAGGATATGAACCAGAAAACAAAAAGAATCTTTCAGATTCAATGTGTAAAGCTCATTGTTAACGAGATCAGCCACCAGGAACTTGTTCTTGTTCAACCAGACCCCAGCAGAGCTTGGGGGTGTCAGTGGGAGGACAGATCTTGGAGTTCTCTGCAATTTTTTTTATTTTGTTAAAATAAAGTTTGTAAATCTCATTTCGGTTGATGCTTTTTTTCAATTTGAAAGGAATTTTTTGGTTTTAGGGTGTTTTCATATACTGTTTTGGATTGTACTGTTTATGTGTATATTTATATATATATATATATGTATATATATAATTAAATATATATTTATTAAAAAAATTAGTTCAAATTCAAAAATAAATTATTTAGAATCGTGTAATTTAATTTAAAAAACAGAATAAAATAATTTTTATGAACAAAATTATGAGCATGTATAATATTATGAGAATGTCATTATCAATCTCGCAAGGTCATTACATTATCTGATTACTCTGAAATTTTAACATAGTATATATAAATATATCAAGAGACTCCTTGTAAAATTTTATCTCAATCTAATAGTCAGATTAAAATATATGATTGATATTATAAAGTTATTCATTATTTAATAAAAACACTATTTGCTCAAAACGGAAATGACAGAACAAAACCGAAACGTTCTGGCGGAAATTTAGGTAGAATTTCCATAACGGACCAAAATTTTAAACAGGATAAAAACTACATCGTTTTATCTTTTTTTTTAATTAGTATAAGATTTTTCAGCCGAGAAAACAAAATGAAATTAACTGATTAAAATTAAATTAAATTTATTTTCACAATAAAAATATAAGTAGGAGTGTAGGACACCCATATCTGTAAATCCACCGACACGAATAGGTTCAATAAAGAAATCATAGCCTCACGTTCTTCGAGTATTAAAAAGTGATTGAACACTCCCAGCAAGCAACAACCGCCAGCCAGTACAAGAAATCAAATGCGCCAAAAAGGTCTTGCTGCTGGTTAGAGATAGGGTTTTTATTTTTCATGTTTAATTCTTATCTTTGTCATTCTCGTGTTATTTTATTTGTTTATTAGTCTTGCATTATGTTCATTGAATCCGAAAATTTAATTGTGATGCGTACAAGCTAACCCGAACACCCCGATTATAAAAAAAAAACAAATGTCAAAAGGTCAAGTACTAACATAATGTTTTGTCCATGTATTATTCATATCTTAGAGAAAATATGCCCTACCCATATGGATATCTCAATGATCACAATTTACGATTTTACCTCCAGGTTAAAATCATGAAAATTATAGGTGAGATCATAATTATTAAATCCAATCTAAGAATTGATAGCGGCATGATCATGGTGACCATGTATTAGAGGACTTAACCTATTTTCTTTAAATGATTGTTTTAATCAGAATTAAAAAAAAATCAACCGGGTTTGTTTTCATTTGATCGACAAAGTTATGAACCAACCATGTTTTTTTTTTTATCAAGCCCCAATTTTTTAATTTTTTTAAAATTTGGACATTTGATATTCAAATTCTTCTAAATTAATTTGATAATTAGAAATCAGAAGAAGAGAAATAATATAGAAAAATTAATTCTTGCATACAATTACAATTACAATTAGAGCAGAGAAGCCTATACCCATTTAAGGCAATTGAAGAACACTTATATCGAGGTATATGATACAAAAAAAAGTGATTTTTTAAACTGAAAGTCCAGCTAAAAACGCCACGCCAGTAGAAGGTAGCCAAGATGAGCCATATATAAACTGAGCCACGGTGAATTTACTTGCCTCGACGGTCGATGTGATGACCCGATAGCCGGCCCATTTAACCCTCTGCCCGACCGCCGCACCAGGTCCAGAATTCATGTATTCGCCGTAGTATAAGGTGTCGAGTGCGAACGTCGCGTCCCACTCTAGCCACCCTCTCGGATGGATGTGATCGCCCATGTAAGACAGCATGTACACAGTCCTGGAGTAGAGTTTCCATGGACGGCCGAGATAAGTCGGGAAGCTACCTTTCGACGGCGCGAGGTCCGACCCGGCAAGGATCCGGCAAGCGTGGATTGATATGCCCGTGTTCTGATTCGGGTCCTTACGGTTCTGAGCAGTGATGGTGTTTTTCTGGGACGCCATTGGTTTACGGGCATAAATGCTGCAGTTCTGCAACACAACTGCGGCATTTCCGAATATGAAATCTACAGTCCCATAAATGTCACATTCCCTGAAGAATTGGCGATTCGAGTGCACGTAGAGGGTGTCCTGGTAGCCCCTGATGTCGCACCTGTAGACCACCGCATGGTCGGCGCCGACTCGAAGAGCCACGGCTTGGTGCTTGGCTGGACCGGCCCAGTTCTCAAATGTCATGTCACGAGCAATGAAACCAGCTCCAGTGGCAGCTGTAGAATTGAATAATATACAGGAACAATTATTAATACGATAAAACAGTAGATTTTATAATAGCAGAGATGTTCACAGGCTCTGTTTGATTACTATTTGCTTTCATTATCTTATTAAAGATTGGTTCTTGCAATGTCACTGCCAAGAATCCACCTCTTAATCATCATCATGTGATGCCATGACCCACCTAGCTAGCTCCCATGATGAATTATTCATGGCTTGAAAGTATATTTTATGGCGGGATAATTAAGTAAGATCTGGTTATTTCAGATTTTTATAAAAAATACATGATTGAATTTAAATTTGAGACCTGTTGTACAGATCACAAGCCTCTTAGAAACAAAGATATAGTACTTGATGATAACATGTGTCCATGATTTTGCAGCATAGGAAGGAATCATCCATTTCTAATTTGAGAATTCATTAAACTAAAAATTAAAACATGTTTGCTCTTTCATTTATTTGTGAATCCAAGTAAAAACCCTAGTTATTAATCAATCAATAACATGAAATCAAGTGTTAAATATTGTTCTTAGGAGCATTTTAGATGATCAATGATCAATCCACACAAAACAATGGCTAGCTAGGGCTGCTGCTCTTAGCAATCGGTCTAAACATTGAAAAAATGTATTATTTTGATATATTTATAATTAAAAAAACAAGAAAACACTCACTAAACATTAAAAAAATACGGGTAGGGGCAGAAAAATCAATTTGGATGCTTCAGAAGTCAGTCAAGGAGACTATAATTAAACAACAAGAACAGCTTGAAGCAAGACTTGCGACTTGTTGCTGCAAATGTTGAAAATCACCCAATTTATTCTCCTTTATGATCTGAAAAAAATGGGAAAAAAAGAAAAGGGACGGCTCTGCTAGCATTATTACAGCCGTAGACAACAAGTTTTTGACCCACAATTTTTATTTTTATTTTTATTTTTATTTTTATTTTTATTTTTATTATTAGGTAAAAGCCAAGAAACAATGCCTAATCAATTTTGAGACGAATTAATTGAGGTAAAATAAAATTAATTAAAAAGAGAATATGGAATTTTACCAAAGGATGCTGTGTGGAACGTCGTGAGGTGGCTGAAAACACTTTTGCCCCCTGAAATTATTGTCTTTCCCCTGCCATCCCCGATGAACATCAAATTCCACTTCTTCCTCCCAACTTTCAGGTTATCCTCTTCATATCTGGGTTAGCATAACCAGAATCAATAAATATAATTCCCTCTTTACCCTTGCAAAATGCTTAAAGTAAGAGAATATATCAATAAGATGATGCCTCCCCAAAAGATAATATGCCTCCCCACTCCCCCAAAGCAGAATATTTGTTCCTTCAAAAAATTCCTCTACTAATTATTAAAGACTATATATATATATATATAATAATAATAATTATCAAACATTATGTATTAAGCAATGAAATAAATCTTTTTTTTATAACAAAAATCTTATTATAAATACTTGTGAAGATCTTGATTATCAAACCAATGATCGGAAGAACAAATCATGTAAAGAAAAGAAAAACACGTAAATAATTTTTTTTTAATTCACATAATTATATTCTCATGACATGTGTTTTTCTTCGCATAATTATTGCTCACATGAAATCAATCATTCAATCACCCCCATCTCATTGCAATTTCTTTTTCTTGAAAAAAAAATGTAAATTTGTCCAAACTTGTAGGGATATTTTTGTCTTTTTTGCACAAAACTGCAACGGTTAAAAACTGAAAATGCGAACAAAAACCCAGACTCTTTTAAAAAGTAGTTAATGTTTTGCCGAACTTTACCTTCCTGCCTTCACATAAATTATCGTCCGCCGATTACTATGCTCAGGCGCCTTTTTTATCGCCTCCGATATTGTCTTGCACGTTCCGCTTCCATCTCCCGATACGATAATATCGGCTTGTAGGGCCGATACAGGCAGGCCTAACAGTCTCCTCTCTCTGCTCCCTAACCAACTCGGAAAATTCTCCTCTTGATCCGACATATCCCCATCCTCCGTCATCAGTCTCCTCCTATTCTGTATCGGCACTCCAGAGAAATCGCCTCCAATACTCGCTGAAAATATCGCCAAACAGTTACTGACCAGCTCCGTCAAATCCTTCAACCTCTCCGTCAGCTGATCCTTAACAGTTCCGTTCACTCCTTCAAATCCTTCACTGCAAGTGTCCTGGTTCGTCAACGCCGCGCTCAGCCACGTCACTACGTCCTCCGTCGATCCACCACCGCCGGAGGATGGTGCGAAGGTGGAGAGCGACCGAGAGAGAGCGTCTATGGAGTCTTCCAGCAGCTCGAGGCAATCATCAAATGCTGACCGTTCATGTGTCTCCATGTTGACAAAGGAGATCCCCGAGGATTGATACAGAGCTTTATCCAAGTGCATAAGAGTCATGTTGAAGGAAATGTGAACCAAGTCCGACTCGGACGCGCTCATTGAGCCAGGGAAGTCGAGGAGCGAGCTGACGCAGAGGCTGGGGAACCGAGTCTTGCTGCATGTCTTGGAGATAGCCTGGGTCGGTTTCCTGTGAGTAAGACTGTCGGTCTGGCCAGAAGCCTTAGCTCGGACCCCGAGGAGGATCGTGGCGGAGGCGGCGGAGGCGACGATCAATACGACAGAGAGGACGGTGAGGAAGATGATTTTCTTTTTTCTCGTTGGGGATACCTGTGACGTGGCTTGCTTTGGTTGGTTGATAGAAGATGAATTGCTGGATCCTTCTCTCTGGTCTGATTCTGTTCGCCCGAGTCTACCGTAATCCATTTTGGCTTAGTAGATTTTTTTCTTGCGGAGGTGTCTATCATAAAAATAAAAACAAAAACCGAGGACTCTTTTGCATAAAATTAAAAAAATCGAGGTCTAATTTACGCAATCCTGCAAAATTACATGCATGTAATTAAGTAGATAAACGTGGCTATTTTTCCTCCCTTTTCTTTTTCGGAGAAGAAGAGATGAGAAGGGGGTTTAGCTTGTAATGAAATGGAGGTGCCTACAAGTGTGGGTGTGTTTGTATAGGAGATAGATGGGTATAAATATAGTAGCGAGGAGGTGGGGGTGTGAGAGAGAAAGTGAGTAATAGAGTTTGGTGTGAAGTCTATATCTAAAGAATTAGCTGGCTTCTACTTCCCATTCATTCACTTCATGCCCATTGTATATTATATAAAGTGTGCCGTGGTCATAACAAATCTTGAGTTTGAGTCAAAACATGCATCTTTTGTAAGAGTCTAAAACAGTCGGGGTTTTACTCGCTAATCTGGACTCACATATTTTAAAGAAAAAGTTATATAAAGTGACTTTCCCTTCTTTTGCTTGTTCTATTCTTCTATTTTGTTTGATTCCTACAATGTCTTGCGTTTTGTCATCTTATTTGTTCAGGCAATAAGAGAGGGTTTAGGAAGAGATGGTGGGTCTCCATTGTTAATGCCCATCAGGAAGAAAACATCCTTGAAGACTGATCAAATCCTTCTAATCCTAGGTATAATCTCTACATAATTTTCTGTGCCATTGAAGAATCTGTATTGTAGATGACACAACAATCTGAGTAATCGTGTAGAATATGGTGGTAAGTTTGAATTCTGCTTCTTGTGAGTCCAATTTCATAGCTACCCCGTGAAATATAATATGATTGGATGAAGGATTTCTAATTGTATTTGTTTGGAAGAAAAGTTTTTTCTTTTCACCCGGTTCAAAAGTATATTTTTTTATTTTATTTTATTTTGTAAAGTATGTAAACAAGAGGGACCATGCAAGCTCGCTAGCCTTTCATTAATGTGTGGCATTGGTCAATTTGATTGATTTCAGTGGAGGCATTGACCATAATTTTTAAATTCAGTCGGGGTATGAGTTAATTCAAGTTTTACCAAAAAAAAAAAATCAAATATCATCGGGTTAAAAACTCTCCCGATTAATCCAAGTGGAACCTTATTGAAAAATCATTAATTTTATTAAATAAGAATTTTAAAAAAATTTGATTAATCTACTTAATTAATCCAGAATTACATTATTACCTCATGGAATCAATTAAATATGGAATATAATGATAAAAAATACATAAATAATTATGGTGTTATCTTTTAGATAGTGTTGATTGTTAGTTTAGGTTCGAAGGCATATGTCCATCTATTTATAAGGTCCCACATATTTTTAGGGTTCATCATAATATTACGTGTGTGCATCATAACATAAAGTACTGCTTTTTTTTAAAAATAGAATAAAAATAAAATATAAATTACAAAACATAAAGTCCGTTCGATTATGATTCTTCTTCCACAACCACATGTCCTGTTTGTACTAATTACAACTGGATTTCTTAACGTTGACTTACAAGTCACCAAAAAAAATAAAAAACTTTGCTCGCCATGAATAAAGTTTTCGTTGCTTTTCTTCTTTTTCTTCAACTATATTTAATTTTCCTTTATGGAATAAAGCATCGTTATTAAAACTAGTTTTATATAAAGAATTGACCCGACAGATTACTACTCAAAATTTGGATTGAATTTCAAGTTAAATTAAAAAAAAGAAACTCTTAAAAATAAATATAAAACGTTCAGCTCTGGTCAGTTTGGGTAGAGTGGACGTAGCAATATAATGATTAAACCCGAATTGAATCGAACCGCAGAAAGTCATTAATAGCCGATCTTGACCCGAAATCAACGGTGCAAATCAAATGATTACTTCATGGAAGCAATTAACTATCTAACGTAATGTTAAAAAGTCTTTGTAAAGTCTACTAACTTCTTTTTGAAGCAATCATAAAGAATAGTTTCATCTTTTAATAAATTGTATTAATATTGTTATTTTAGGTTCTAACCCAACTATTTACTAGGCCCCACCCAGTTTTTGGATTCATCGTAATATTACGTAACATAAAGTAATGTTTTATTTATTTTTTTAATTATAAAACATAAAGCACTTTCCAGCATTGCTCGATTATTGGATTTTTCTTCCACCTTCACATGTACTGTTTGTACTAATAATAACAGGATTTTTTTTTAAGGTTGTCAAGTCTCAATTTTGAAAAAGAAATATATATATATATATATATATATATATATATATATATATATATATATTGCTTTTGTTGCTCTCTTCTTTTTCCTCTTTTATTTTAATTTTCTTGATAAAATAAATTGTAGTTACAAATTGGTCGATGTCTATTTACTAAATTCTTGATCAATAGTTAATGGGATTCAAATTGTGTGAGAAAAATAAATGAATGAATAAAGTGTAGCGAAGATAGCTAGCTGGACCCATCTTCATCCAAAATTAAAGCCTTTGGCTCTAGCTTGCATTTTCGTGTTTGTTTATTAATGTGTTTTGAAAATATTATTTTAAAAAATATTTTTTTATTTTTTTATTTAAATTTAAATTGTTTTAGTGTTTTTAGATCATTTTGATGTGTTTGATGTCAAAATTGATTTTTAAAAATAAAAAACAATATTTTTGTAAATGAAAAATATTTTGAAAAAATAACATCAATCACACTCTCAAACAGACCCTTTGTGTTATAATGTTATAGGGAGATTAAAAAACTTTTAATTATATGTATAAAAATGTATATATGCTTGGATTTGTTTTTGATAATTTTTATCGTGAAATTTGTATTGAAAAATAATAATATTTGTTTTTATCTAAAATATATAATAAGATATGTAATATCATGTCACACGTAGCTTTTCAATTTTTTTCTAATCTAATTATAGGTCAATAGTTTTTTTCTTAATAAAAGGAAGTCATTTTAAATAATCACAAAGCATAATTTTTTCAAGTCTAGGATTTATTTATTTATTTATTATCATCTCTTGTTTATCTTAGTGAATACAAAATCTTATAATGGAATCATTGTTTCTATTAAAAAAAAATGTTTTATGACTGTTAAAACAAGTTATAAAAAGGTTTCAAAATATTATATCCATATGTAATGAGTGATTGAAAGCTCAAAAAATCATACATTTATTTAGATCATATTCAAAATATATTTAAAAACTTCAAAAACTAAAAAATAGTTTAAATCTAATTTCCATGTATTTTTTAATTTTCACATTAGATACATGATAATTAAAGAACAAATTATTAAAATTCCATTAAACATTTATAATATTATTTAAAAAACACATAAAAATTGAAAAGCAAGTGAATAAACTTGGCAAGTTTGTTTTTTAAAATCAATGCAAAAAAGAGAAAAACACATAAAAATATCAAGTAACAATACTTAAACTTTCAGTAGCAAGTTATGCACTTGTGGGCCTGAGAGTGAGGCCCACACATCTAGCCTTGCTATATTGTAAGATGTGAATAACACGTCATCAACCTTTTATTTTATATTTAAAAACTAAAATAGACGACATATCATTCGTTGAAGCAAACAACGTGTCATTCACTAATTTGTTTGTTTTTTGTAGCCTCAATGAATGAAAGTTGTGTCGCCTTTAGTCTCCTTCATTAATTTATGTTCCTTTTCTTCTTTTCATTAGGATTTTTGCTAACCTTGGACTATACAATAAAAGTAACTCTTCCTTATTGTATAATAATAAAATAAAATATAATTAAGTATACAATCGCAAGGTAGACCTACTTACAAGTAATAAGCTTTAAATAATGAGATAATTTCAATATATTTTTATTTTATTTTAAATTAAGATCAAGGATTCACTTTTGCACACTAGTCTATTATAAGGTTAAATCCTATAATTAAAAAGAAAAAAGGAGCACCAACATGGTTAACTCTATATTTTTATATTTCATCACTCTATAAATGAATTAATTAATTCATAATTATGTCACATGTGGATAATAATAATATGGTACAATGGTGATTGATGATCAACTTTTAATTAATGCTAAGTAAATATTGTAGAAAGGTAGGACCTTTTCACCTCTTTAGTAGGAAACTATAATTATCCCAATAATTAATGCCCAAGAAAAGAGGCAACCACGCGTTGCTTTTTACATATGTCGAGAGCTAAAGACATCAAAATTTAGTGGCGGTTTGGAATGATATTTGCGTTAGCTTTTCATTTCAAAATATTTTTTTTTTAAAAAAAATATCAATATAATATTTTTTAAAAATATTTTTTATAACAGTATATGAAAGTGTTTTTGAGATTTGTGAGTGTTGTTAAGTATCACTAATGGTTTGTGAGTGTTGTTAAGGTTGTTTTTTAAAGTGTTTTTTTATTTTAAAATGCATCAAAATGATTTTTATTTTATTTTTTAAATTTTATTTTTGATATCAACTCATGAAAATGATCTAAAAACACTAAAAAATTTAATTTGAAATAATTTTTTTTTGAAAAAAATGTTCTTAAAATACAATTTCAAACACCCACTAAGTATTCAATGAGTAAATTCTTTTTTCTTGTTTTTTTACTGGTATGAGGTGTTCGGTCCATTTCAGCTAGAACAGAACGGAACAAATAATTATGATCTAGCTCCTTTTCTTTTACTTTATGTGATTGCTCTAAGTTGATCTCCCGTTTGTCCTAAGGGTGCGTTTGTCCCTAAAGTTGCGTGCAATAATGAAAAGTTTATAATCTGTACAATAGTTCTCGAATTCAAGTTAGAGTTTACAATTTATACAGTGAATTTTTAGTTCAAGTTAAAATATATATTTCCTGTAAAAATTTAGAAGAATCAGGATTTTTCTCACTTACTGTAGATTATAACATCCAAAAAAAATCACCCGTTTGCTTCGTCAAGTGGGATTTTACAGAAAGAGTTAGCCTTGTGGTGGCAGCTTTTACCCTCGCAAAGAGATTGATTTCATTATATAATCTTTCGGTTTCATCATCGAATTAAACTACTTCATGAGAAAGACATGCGTGCTTTATACATCGGGAAAAAGAAAAGAAAAAAAGGCAGCCTCAAAGCAAGTTTCAAGAGCTGTCGGTTGTGTAGGAGGAAATGAGATAATGTGATATAGAACCCTAAAATTAATTATCGGTTGGTGTCAATTATTTATGTGCTTTTACTTTGATTATTAAACGTAATTAACTTGCGCAGTAAATACTGAGAATTACTATAAGTTAGCTATGTATTGATTAATTAAACAGATCTAGAAAACATAATATAAGTAATTGAAAGAAGTTAAATAATATAAGAATTAGTCGGTCCAATTTAAAACACACAAGTATAAATATTATAAATAAATAACTAATATAAACACGAAAGTAAAAACCATATAAAAAATAAGAAGATAGAACTGCTGGCAACAATACTTTATATATATATATAATTATTATATATTATATATATATAAGAAAAAGAAAAATGTGATTGTCATTAAGGAAGGGCAATTCTGGACAGTTAATTGAGATGACATGTGTAATTGGCATCTAGTAAACTACTAGATAAGAAAGAAAAAGGGGCTTAAAGCAATATTAAAGAAGTGTCGGTTATAAAGAAGCTAAGAAATTAGATGATGTGAGATGAATTAAAACCTTGCAAGCAAGCTTGCTTTCCCATCGATTACCCTTCAATTAATTACTGTGTTTGTATTAATTCATTTATTTTACTCCTGATTTAATTAATTTATTCACTTAAATCGATCTTGCTCTTTAAATTTGTATATTTTTCTTTGATTAGGTCTTTTATATTTATGTTGTCCCTGCTAGTCATTCAAAATTCTTTGCACCATAGTTGTCAATTCCGTTCCGTTTCGTTGAAGAAACCGAGATGAAACGGCGTCGTTTTTGTTTCGGTTTTAATTTCGGCCAAATTCCGACTGGAACGTCTCGGTACTGTTTGGGCCTTAAAATACTTTTTATTTTGATTTTCTTGTGATTTTTTTTTCTAATTTTAAGATTATGTTTGTTTGACTTTGTGTTTATATTGTATAATTCAAAGTTAATTTATCTTGAATTTTAATTATGCTTGTTAAATTAATATTTTAATTATATATATATATATAATTAATTATATATAAACAGTACAACCCCGAAACGGCACGCTGAAATGCTCCGAAACTGGAATGTTCCAATAGAAAAACCAGAACGTTCCAATAGAAAAACCGGAACGGTATCATTAAATCAACAATATTTGTTGTAAGAATTATTTTGATTCAATAATTTAAGTGTGTTGTCACTAATTTTACTATTTGTTGTCGTGAAGCAACTTTTCAAGAGCTAGAGCTAGGGCATATGTAATTGTGATTAACGAAGGCAAATTTCAACGGTTAAGCAAGATGGATCCACTCAAATCCACCGACAAAACACTGTGTCGATCGTTAAAGACAATAGAAAAAAAACTATAAAATGTACGTAGTTGGCGTAAATTCGATGACATCTTTAAATGTTTTATGTTTGATGATCAAATGTATCTTCACACATGATTACATGTTGATTAAGTTTTTTTTTCCCGTGAAGATCATACACACGTCTCTCACGTTAATAAACACCTACCAGGGACTTTAATAAAGACAATAGACAATTAAGTGTACTAAAGTTTGGTTATCATGATGGTCCTGCACCAGTAAAGTGGTGGAGAGGTTGAAGCTTTTCTTTTTTTAATGACCGGAGTGTCTGGGTCAGTTTATACGCACCTCGATTATTTCCCGGACTCACTTGAACACTCTACAAGCCCAAATAAGTAGGTAAAGCATCTCGAGGGTGACAGACATACCACGCAAGGAGGGACCCAGAGAGACATGAGGGAAGGAGCCCTCCAGTTCTACTTCCACTGGAACTCGAACCGAAATTCAAAAAAAAGAGAACGTGAACCTGCACTTTTGGGCCATAACCTTGCAGAATCTTCAGATTCTTTCATTCTACGAGTGAATTTCTCTGAAATTAAGGAAGATACGTCTACCCTTCTTTTTCTTTCTTTTTTCTAATCATGGATCTTCACGACCCAAAAGAAATTAAGCAAAGTCATCATTAACCTATTAAATGACAAAAAACACCTTAATTGCTAATTGACTTTTCTTTATCTATTATCATTAACATCACTCAACTTATATGGTGCAGTATAATTAAGTGAAAATTTGATAGTTTAATCTGGTTCCATAAAAATAAAAGAATTTGTATTTATCCTTATATTTTTCTAATTAAAAAAGAGTTTGCAAGAACATTTATCTATTTATTAAAACTCGATATTTCACAGGTTGATTCAAAATTGATCCACAATTTGGTTGGCTTTTTCTTAAGAAAAAATAATATTGCCTTGATTTTTTTTCAATTGCTGACAACATCTATATAATTCAATCCTTATAACACCTTATTTTATGTATTTCTAAAGTACAAATTGTAAATACTTCTCTAAATGAAACTAGTATATAAGAGGTATATATATATATATATGTATGTATGTATGTCTGTATTGTACGAAAAGTTGAATTCCTTTCAATTTTACATTTATCTTGATGGAATGTACAGATTCCGATGCAGAAAGCAACAATAATCAGCGAGCCACACAATTCAAAGGATCCAATCTCTTCTCTTCACATACAGGAATGAAAGAAAAACAGTTTCACCGATGAAAATGAGTGAAAGAGATCGGCCGCATGCCCACAAAATGAACGGAAGTGAAAGCAACACATAATTTAAGAGCCATGTGCAAAGGTGCCCGTTGCCTGGTGTGGTGGGGAACACCAAGCAAATATCCAGAGCCCGCATCACACGATCTGTTACTCGATTGGCAGCAATTTGTCCATTGGATCGATATCACTTTCTTGATTTTGGAATTTAATCTTCATCATGATTGTTCAAGCAACACTAAGGGTATTGAAAGTTATATGTTTACTAGAAGACTTGAGAACAGGATTTGTGTAGGATAAACAAACTCGTAAGATATTTTGAAGACCCGCAGATATGGTAGATTAATGAAGAAGATTAGTTGTGATTAATGAAGAGATTAATAGAGAAGATATGCAAATTAAATTATATATGATACCACTAGTAGATCTTCAATACCATTAGTCTGCATATTTTTTTCTATTAATCTGTCATATATAAGACCTCAGCTAATCAATCTAGCATGAATATCCAAACTAATTTGACTTAGTTTGTTTCACAATGCAATATATAATTGTGATTTCCCCGCCTCGCGTGATGATTGAGAGCTTGAGATCTATATAGTTTGTCTCGAGTTCAAGTCAGAACATGCATTTTTTATAAGAGTCTAAGATAACTGGAATTGTACTCGTTCACATTAACCCACAAAATATATTTTTCATGAAATATAATTTCCTCGCACGGAAAAAAATAATCAGCGACAACTTATAACGCACCCACCGTATTGCCAAGCAAGACGCCTTAATCCACTTGATCCTTCATTCAAATCTATTATAATTAGTCTATGAATGCTCATGAGGTGTTAATAATTTAATGTTTCTCATATCTTTCTCCTTTGAACGTGAGCACTTGAAATCCCACTTTGATCGATTGTTTCAATGAGATCATTTTTTATTATTATTTTAATGCATGAAGCCTCTTAAAATCATCATAATTAATCACTTTATAATTACATACAGGCTCTATTAATCATTTAGAAACATGATTTCCTATATATGGAAATATTCTACTTCCCTAATGTGAAAGCTGTGTGCTTTCATGTAATCTATATTAAATAAACAAAAAAACAAAAACTCAATTACAGATAATATTTAAATTTAACCAAATGAAAAATAATTTTGATAACAATAAGTGCTCAAACTTAGAGTGGTGTCTTATCATCTTCAACTTGGAGACTTTTCAATGTTTTCTATGAGCTCTCCCTTTCAAATTATTTATGATTAGACTTTTCATTATGCGTCTCGATCCTAGAAATCTCTTACCACCACTCATATAGAAGAATCAAGATAGAAATCAGATTCCAAATTAAGCGAATGTGAAGTTCGGCACCTGTTCTTAAGGTGAACTCTTGAGGAAGAACAGGCAAAAAAACAAAAACAAAAAACAGATTGAGGATTAAAAACCAAACAGAGCTATAAATTAAAATATGGATCATACTAATCTAAATTTTCAAATGCATCAAAGAGTTGATTTAGTACCAGCACACTGTTAATATAGCCCATCTGAAAAAACCAGGAATCCCTGGAAGTTTTTCTGGGGTACCTTCTGTGCATATGCACTTGCAGATTGCAATGATTTTGAGCAGCATTGTCTGCGTTTCTATATTTGTCTTCTCCTTCGGGTTCTGTTTACTGTCAATCCTTCAAAACATTGTTCTTCAGCAGTTGCCCTACCACTTGCATGGCGCACCACATTTCATGAAAGCAGTTTTCTTTTTTAATGTAATTAAATTCTATTTTCTGAAAACCTATTTTGTGGGTATAGTTGAATAATTAAAATTTTGATTCTTTCGAGTTTTTATAAAAGGTGTATTATTTGATTCAAACTTGAGACATGTTGTGTAGATCATAAACTTTTTATTATCGTGGCACACTTAAGTAAATTCTATTTTTGAAAATGTATTTTGTAGGTCTAGTTGAGCAAGTAAGACTTTAACTGTCCCGGGCTCTTGTAAAGAGTGTACACCTAACTTAAACTTAAGATTTATTATATAGATCACAAGTTATTTGCTATTACAACACGCTTAAGTAAATTCTATTTCTGAAATTGTATTTTATACATCTAGTTGAGCTAGTAAATCTCTTGCTATTCGAGTTTTTATAAAGGATATATAACTTTATTCAAACTCGAAACTTATTGTATAGATAGTAAATTATTTGTTATTACGGCATGCTTTTAACCACGATGAAAATGTTAATACATTACGACAACATGCACATACATTATTTATATATACTTTCAGACATCATGATTTTCTTCTTCTCAGTTCGTCACATAATTAGTTTGCACTTATCAGGAGGTCAAAATCTTAAATAAATCCACAATACAGCAGCCTATATAGGCACGATCTCCTGACAATGGGCCGCAAAGTTTATTTTAGACTACATTTGATGATTTTCAACGGCACTTTCTTTAGCAGAAAAACCTGCAGAGCATCCACAAACCTTTCTTTCTCTATAACTTTCGAACTATGATTGCTAGCTATAAATTTATAATCAAGTGCTCGCTTTTGGGATTGAATCAAACGATCAATTCTTCTTCTTTTTTAAGTTTTTTCATGAGTAGATGTATATTTTCTACTTAAACATATACTAAATTGGAAAACGAAGAGGGGAAAAAGAAACTTCAAGCCAAAGATTGTGACTTGTAAATAGTTTCTTACATGCTATACTTGTCGTTTTAAATTGTATATGAGCTGGTTGAGGAGCTAGTGGGGTCGAGGTTTTATTTAGAGGAGGATTTGACCATTGAATATGACTAATGCTATTCCTCATATGGACATCAACACATGCATGCATGGTGCATGCTCCTATGAAAATATTCTTCTTTAATTAATGAGTTTAAATAATGATTATATAGTTGTTTCCCATGCTACATACTAAAAAACCTTGTAGACTTTTGTAAGCAGGATATGTATATTGGTTTCTCTTGTTAGGTTTATTATTATTATTATTATTATTAAGTAGAGGTCTTAGGTTATAGTCCAAGTGGCTCTTTTAAATGTTTGTTTGGAGTGTGGTTGCAGTTGTTTTTTAAAGTATTTTTTGTTTGGAAATGAATCAAGATGATGTTTTTTTTTAAAAAAAAATCATTTTTGACATCAGCACATGAAAATAATCTAAGAATATCAAAAAAAATTAATGTAAGTAAAAAACAAAACAAAAATTAATTTAAAAAAAAATATTTTTGAAAGACAATGCAAAACACTCCCTAAGTCATCTTTGTATTAATAATTTATAGATTAGTTTAACTAGTTGAAGAGTTATTTGTTATTAATAGAAAACAAATTAGTTTTTTTTCCTTATATTTGATGCATAAATGTTCAATAAGATAGGGATTCTTCAAGTAGATAACCTTCTTGATGTTCTTAACTTCTTTCTTGTATTTGATTTAAGTTTGCAAGCAAAGACAAAACCCAACAATTTCAGTTTTCTTTTTCTTTTTTGGACGTGAGAATATTAAACTATAATATAAAATAATGTAGGTCCAAAACGTGCATGAGGTCTACATATGACTTGGGGGCCATTTGTGATTCCAATCTTTTAAAGGCATTGTTTTCCAAGTCCCGAGATCAAGTGTTTCATTTGACCATTGCTAGGTAGATCTTGTGGGTCCAAAAGCTTACAGGAACGCAGCACCACCACTGATCGGACGGTGATTAATCAAACTATTTCAATTAATAACCAGTCCTATCGGTTTCTAGTAGCCAACTTTTTTCATTACAAGCCCTAAACAAGACATTGATGGCTACGAGAAAAAATGACATTATGAGGACAAATAAATGTCTAAAGTTTTCAAATTGATGGAACTTGCCGACACCATATTCAATTTCCACATTATCTCCTTAAAAAATGAATTAAATTCGATCATTACACGTAAATCTACCACTCAAGATGTTGAGCTACACATGTTTAAGGCTCATCGTATACGAAAATGGATCCTTGGTTACTTGGAAAGGAGGGAACATAGAGAAGAGGGGGGTACCACGTTACTCATAAACAACAATAAACAAACCCAATAGTCATCTAATAGATGGTTTAATAGTAAAAATTTGGAATTAGGAGGTTTATTTCTCACGTGATTTTAGATTTGAGCATTGTAGTTGCTAATATACTGATCATTGAAAGTTTATATAGTTATTAAATTCAGAATGCGTTGAATTAATCTAAGTCAAGATTGTCAATTCCGTTTAGGTTGGTGCTTTTTTTTCCAAGTGTAACAGAATATTTCGGTTTTGGAGTGTTTCGGTGTATTATTTCGGGGTTGTATTTTTTATGTGTGTATATATATATATATAATTAAATATATTAATTAAAAAATAGTTCAAATCCAAAAATAAAATTGATCTAAAAAAGACAATAAAATGATTTTTTTGAAAAAAATTATGAATATGTATAATATTATGAGAATATTATCATTAATCTCGCAAGATCATTACATTCTCTGATTGCTCTGAAATTTTAACGTAATATATATAAATATATCAAGAAATTCCTTGTAAAATTTCATGTTAATCTAACGGTCGGGTTAAAAGATATGATTGATATTATAAAATTATTTATCATTTAAAAAAATATTATTTTACAGAAACAGAATGGATGGAACGAAACCAACATGTTTTCACCGACATTTAGCTGAAAAATCTAAAATTTAAATGAAAATAAAGACAATAGTGTTTTGTCTCGTTTATTAACTTGTACAAAACATTTTGAGTAAACGAAACTAACAACTCCAATCAAGTAAATACAATCTGGTCCATTCACTAGCGATAATAATAAAAAAAGAAAAATCAAACCCAATCTCCTTTTGATTCCCTACCTATTCGATCACTTGTATCTTAAAGCATGGAAAGTTCACAGAAAGAGAGGCATGCAGTGATGAGGGCCCCCGTGAGAATTGGTTAGGCTGTCACGTAATTCAACTTGTTTTCCATGGAAGATACTCTTAGCAGCCGGCCACTAGTGAACACTTCACATCTTGCTTCGTTGGTTTAACAAACAATTATTGCTTATATATATCATCTATCATTAATCTCTGTAAATTTGGTTTAATTGTTTTATCATGATGAATATATATATAGTAATAGTTCAACGGGTACTAATCAATGAAAAAATAATTCAGATCATAACCTATTCAACTAAGTATCGAAACTTTGCGTCAAGTTGGCCCGTAAGTCCAGATTAATAGCTACATGAAGAATATCACTATCAAAATCTTGATTTAATCAATGTTGTAAGCTGGCAAGAGCAACTTTATTTCAAATTGAAAAGGAAAGCTGAGTGTCATCATGCATTCCTAGTCATCAACTTAACCTTGCTTCCTGTTTTTAAACAATGATTGATACATATTCAACATTTAGGACATGTTTGGTATTATTTTTTTAAAATGTTTTTGAAAAAATTGGAATTTTTATTTTATTTTTATTTTAAATTGGAAAAAAATGATGTTTTGAGATCATTTTTATATATTCATGTCAAAAATAATTTTTAAAAATAAAAAAATATTATATAATTTTAAGTGAAGCAAAATGGTCGTGAAGAGTGAAGCAAAAGGATTTATAATTTTAAGCAACGTGACGTGATGATAAAAAACTTGATATTTGATTTTCAGATCTCAAGTTCGAGTTGGTGTATATTTATCTTATAAAAATTTATAAATTTTACTTGTTTAACTCAATTTATTAAAATTACATAAAAATAAATAGAATTTACTTAAATTCAAAAAAACATTATCTGTAAGAGCTCACCATGTATTTGGATTGTAGTTCTTAGCTGATTGTTGGGCATTTACGACAGCTTTTCAGACGACAAGATTTTTCTTGCACGTTGCAATGTGAATTACCAATCATAACTCCCTGTGGAAGGGTTGCTTATATAATCTTTTCTTTTTTGATTTGATGTTTATCGGACTAAATAGCCAGGCAAGAGTGAGATTTAAATACAAGAGATCACGAGAGAGAGAAGATAAAATGGGTGTTTTCTTCAAATTTCAGGGTAAGAAACTTGTTTTTTCTTTGAAAACAAAAACAGGAAAGGATGGTATTTGGGTAATTTGGTAATTTAAAAATGATTTTTTTATTGTTTCAAGATTTGAAATAGAGCAATAATATCCTTTTATTTTATAATGTATTATAAAATAATTGTTGTTTTTGATTTCATCTTTTAATCAAAAGATTTAATTTGTAATTTTTTTCAAATTTGGTCGTCAATCTTTCTTTTGGTGGTTTCTTCTTTTAATCCTTTTTATGAAATTGAATTTTCTTTTTAATTAAGCTCTTCCATCCAATTATCCATCCTCTTATTTTTTTTAATTGTTATTTTTTCTTTGGAATCTATTTTTTATGAATCTTTCTTCAATTTTATATTTTGACATTTGATTTATTTAAATTTGAGTTCATGATTTTTTTCATATTTGATGCTTCTAATCAAATGTCTTGGGTCATGGGTCTCACAAGATAAAGTTGGTTTCACATCTTCTTTTTTACTTATTTTCCTTTTCAACCTTCTTATTACTCGATGTTGTTGTTTTTTTTAAAAAAAATATTATTCATTTTTTTTTATAAGATTATCTTAGTTTTATAATCCGGACAAGATCATGCCTTCTTTTTTAAATACAATTTTTTTGGATCTTTTTGTTCGATTAATGTTTTAAAAATGACATCCTTTAATGGGTGATTTTTTGAGAATTGATCTTTGTAGTTTTTTTTATATTTGGTGTTTCCGATGAAAGAAAAAAGTCAGGAAAATGGCTTTCATCATTTTTTTTCTTATACTTTTTTTTTCCCATCTTATGATTCGATAAAAGTTTTTTAAAAAAAAATAAATGGATTTCATGATTTTTTTTTCTTTTTTTTATTAGATTATCTCAATCTTATAATTTTTACGGGATGAACCAGGAAGGTTTAAATTTTTTTTGGCTTATAATTGTTATTTCCTATGGTTTTGTATGTTTATTTTTATCTTCTTATCATCTAATATTTTATTAGTTAAAGATTGGACTTCAAAAAAAATATATATATAGCTTCTGATCAAATAACTTGTGTCATAGACTTAAAAAACTAACACAAATTTACATTGTTTTTTTCTTTTTCTTTTTTTTTCATTTAATATTTTTATTTTTATTTCTTTGTTAAAACATGACTACATGGTCTAAACATTGTTTTTTCTCAATAAATTGTTTTATCCAGACCACGACGGGTTACGGGTGACAGCTAATAATAACACACCATTCAACGTGCTGATATGAACATGGACTTCACTGTGCTCGAAATGATGACGTGGAGCCTTCATTTAATTTATCGTCTTGTAAGCTCGGAAGGGACTTCATATCGTGACACCATTTGAAGCTGTATCCAGTTATCCACAGTCAACCTCTATCACTGTTTCTCGTTGATGATTTCTTTCTGCAGCTGAGCATGACCGAGGACAACAGATTTACAAGGATTGAAAGGGGGGGGAAAAAGATTGAAACCCTAATCTTGTTTTTTATTTTATTTTTCTCATGCCAGAAGATAAAGTTGAGTGCTGGTTTGCCAGGAAAGAAACTGCTTCGAAAAAAGTTATGAAATTCTAAAATAGCTGGGGAAAAAACCTAAAAAACGAACAGCACTTGTAGCTAGGATTCTCATACCAGAAGAAAAACGTTTGAATCCAACGTTTTAGCTTCTCCAGAATCTCATGTAGTTATGTTTGGCAAGAAAAATCAGAAGAAATGGCACGTTGTACCGAGTGGTAGTTCATCATTGATTTCACGCAATTTCGACAGTGCTGAGGAAGCTCGCTGCAATCATTAATCTCTTTCACTGCATAACATAAAATGAATTCAAGAAAATTCAGGAGAAGGGAGCGTATACTCAAATTCGATATCAGAAAGGAATGGTAATGGTATCCATTGAGGTCCCCATTGATCGATATCAGAAAGGAATGGTAATGGTATCCATTGAGGTCCCCATTGAGTGTTAATGGCAAATGACTCGAGATTTGCTGTCAGGGCTGCATCTCTTATGGAAACCTGAAAAAAACTAGGATTATATCCGTTCATCTAAATTTATAAAATATATTTTCAAAAAAAAGTATCCATTGAGATTCTTCCTGGTCAATGGATGCGGAAAGAAAGCACGGTTCCATATCTTGTCGTCCCATACAACATTCCTTTTGCTGTAACAGCTTCTGTCAGTGGCTTCTATAGACTTACAAATACGAGCAAGTGTTTGGTTTTGGGATGACCCATGAAGAACAAGACTTCATCTCCAGGCAAAGATAGAAACTACATGGAAGTTAATTTGATAATATTAATGTAGATAAATACTATAACTTATTATGGAATCCATTGGAATTCCTTATTATGCATGGAGAATGAAAACACCATCTCATATATTGCCATACACTATAGCTTTCCTTTCGCTGCAACTCCGATATGATTAGATTCAAGGAGAAAGATCACTAGGAACGCCCTCCCGACCTACCTCATCCATAAAGATAACCAAAATCTCACAGGTTGACTTCAAATCTGCAGGATGCAATCACTAGCTAGAGCATAACAAAAAGTGCACAAGTGATTTGTGATTTGCAAAGCAGATTTCGAGTTCAAGTCAGGGCATGCATGCACTTTTGTAAAAGTCTGGAACAATCAGGATTTTACTCGTTCACCTAGACCCACAAAATATAATTTCCGGAGTTGGGGTTTCCTTGAATAAAAAAAAAAAAGCAACACCATTTAATGAATGCTCCATGATAACTTAGGGCATATATTAAGCGAACAAGACACATACAAGTCTCAAAGATCGTTTAGGCGGGGTGGGAACACACACAAAACAGCAGCCAGTAAAAGAACATACAGCAGCATCCTGAAAGTGGTGGCAGAGAAAAGCAGCAAGAAAAGGATCCGTTAAAAAAAATATTGCTCTCTGACAATCATTGCCTCTAAGATTAACTCAGAACAATTAAAATGTTGGTGAAAAAAGTAGAACCAGGTAACATGATGGCAGGGGGACTAACATCTCAATTAATGCATGAAGATCCTGACGCCTCTCTGGCTCTCTCGCTAGACAGAAACAATGCTCTCTGTATAATTAAGTGCCTGACAGAGAGAAATCTCGCAGGAGTTGGAAGACTTCTAACCCTTAACTGATTCAAATCATACAAGAACAGCTCATCATAAACAATGGCATCTTGAAGTATAACTTCACTATTGCCCCATATAACAATTGACTTTCCAGAGGAGGTAGGAAATAGCCGAGAAATTGTAAATGATTTCGACCAAAAACGATTTTCACCACAATCACTGAAGATTCTATTTTCTAAACTTGCTACTTTACCAGACTGAGCTATGATAAGCAGCAAAAAATCCTGTAATGATGTAAAGGGCAAGAATGTATTATCAAGAAGGCCTGTTTAACGTTGGGTTAATGCGGGAAAACCTGAACCCCAGCCAGAATAGACGAAGAGTAAAGGATTGTTGATTGAATCTTGAAGATGGTTGGCCATGAAAGTGGGTTTTCAATGAGATCATATTAACAAGTAATTTCTAGTTTTCAATTTATGCAGTAATTTAAGTAAAAAATCTTTTAGTATTCTCTGGACTCTGGAAGAAGTTGTGTCTCTTGAATTCTTATGTTTTCGAGTAGTCTTCTGCTGGCAGTTTGCGTTTCTCTGCTTATCATTTGCTTTCTCCCAAACACGTTAACAGATGTCATGGCCGTCAAGGGTCTGTTTGCATCCATACAAAATTCATGAACACGGTGGAAGACTAATTCAACGTGTATGAGCTCAGGTGAGCAGTGCACAATAAACTTTTGATTTAGTTTTCATATGGCTCGAACCAATCCAAACATATACATCAAACCTTTTAAAATTGCTTGTGTTGACTCAATCCAGACATATATATCAACTAAAAACCAATGAGGAACTAAGCTATATAAAACATTGTTTTTAATGTATAATGCATATATAATTGACTCGTAAATTAAATTAAAAAAGAAGAGACAGCAGAAAAGAAAATCATATCCTTCAATAAGTTCAGGTCACCAAGATCCAATGAACCAGACAGGACAAAACAATGGCCACATATAAAAAACAGCAATATGTATTATATATGCATCAAGCAACCAAAAAGAGCGACCCATAGCTCATGGTGGGCTATTTGTCAGCTACCACTGTGAGCAAGTCAAAATTAAAACACTAGTCCCTAAGAAACACAAAAGGAACTAAGTTATGATCCTACTAGATCACTAGATAGTAGTAGATAACCTAATCCTACCCCCAATATATATATATATATATATATATATATATATATATATATATATATAACCCTCAGGGAAGGAAAGAGCCAGCAACTAGGGTGGAGGAAAAAAAGACTCCAATTTTACCTCACTAAGCTCCTCTTCTATAGCCTGATCATGCCCTCCTCCATTAACAGGAACTAGACTTTCAACATAACTATGAACATCACATGAGTAGCTAGCGTCACAAATATGCATCCCTCTGTAATTTTGATTACTAGGATCAAACAAGATGAACTGAGCACCCTGCCCCTCCATCAACTTCTTAATTATCAATCCAGTCTCATTTGCAACGCCGACAGGGTATCCAACAGTAGTTAATTGGATAGAGCTCAATTTAGTCCAACACTTTCCATCAGCACCATCACTATCATCCCATACACAGAACTCAATCCAATCAGCCACCCCAGGTCTTCCATGTCTTGAATGAACATCCACTTCCTTCGCAGGATAAAATGCCAGTGCAAGTGACCCTTTAAACCCCATGATTTTAACACAAATTCCGGCCGGAAAGTCTGGTATTGGGATCCTTCTAAACTCCTCAGTATCCAAATCAAATGACACAATAAACTTCTGAATACCTGATTTCCCAGCACTATTAGCTAACCAATGCAATCCTCCATTGATAACCACACCATTCTGTCCTTCAAGTGTCACACAAGCCCCAATACGTGCTTCAATCACTCTCCAACAAAAAGTCCTCCATGAGAAGACCTCAGCCATCACAACAGGTGATTCATCCTTTTCACAGCCGAAACTCACTATTCTTACAACTTTGTAATCATTTTTTTTGCGATCAAATCCAAACCCAGGCGAGACCATCCAAAAGGGTCTACGAGAATCATTGATCCTTGGACTAGGGAGACAAGAATACTTCTTTCTAGCAATATTCCACAAAACAAACCCTCTCGCATAACAAGAAGAGATATCAAGACAGACTAGACCATTACAAGAACCAACAATTTTTGGGAACCTAGTCAAGCAGCCCAACAAAGGAACTTCAACATCACTTATTTGATTATTGTTTAGGAGAAAAGAATAGTCAGACCCATATGGGTTAGAATGACGGACGAAAAACGAGAAATGGCGAGAAGAACGGCGAAGATGAGCGGAAATGAAAGCAGGGGACTTGATCAAAGCAGAGAAGGGTTTAGAAACGGATTGGAAACGGGTCAAAGATTTGATGGGAAGTCTTGAGAGGATGTCAGTGAGGGTTTCTTGAGGCAAAGTGCCTTTGTTAGCCATTAATTCTCTTAATCTTCGCTTGCTTCTCATGCGAGGAGGGGGCCTAATGATGGTGAGAAAATTGAGTTTTTTTTTTATATATATTTATACATGGATAAGTTTTTATTAGGGTTTTGAAATTGGAGGAAATGGATTTACATTTTGAGTTTTCTTTTCTTTTTCTAACAAATTATTAATAGGCACGGCCCTTTTTATGGAATTTGAAAATTATTTTTTATTTAATTTGTAATGTGTGCTTGAGTGATGATGACGAGATTTCAAAGGGCTCTTATCTAAAGTAAGCATTTATTATATTTGAAATTGAATGAAAATTGTATTAATTGTTTTTGAAGTTGAGAAAAATAAATAATTTTAATGCTTATAAAAAAATAGATTTTTTATGATGGTAATAAATTATAGGTGGAGTTATTGAGTTGGATTCAATCTTCAACAATAGTCACAATTCCAAAATATAATAAATGCAAACACATTAGCCCAAGGCAAGATCATTGGATCAATTAGGTGGGAAGGCTCGAGCATTGGCTTGAGGCAAGTCCATTTTGATGAACCAATGGTTATAGAACTAGCTCGGTAGATAAGGCCAAGTCAAATAATTTGTTTGTTATTGTATTTTAAAAATATTATTTAGAAAAATTGAAAATTTATCTATATATATTTTTAAATTATTTTCATGTACTAATATTTTGAAATTATTTTTTAAAAATAAAAAAATATTATTCTTAAAAAAATAATTTTAATTACACTAAAAACAAGCACATACGCAACTTCTCTCTCAAATTGTTATGCTTATCGCTATCATGTTGGCTAGGAAGTAGGAACTGGTTACGGGTTTATTTTTAAAAAAATAAACCCGCATATAAAAAATAAACCGGCAACCAGTTCCTACTTCCTAGCCAACATGATAGCGATAAACCGACAGCCAGTTTATATATATATATATTATTGAGTTCATTCTTCAACATTTTGGAATGTATTTTATTATTATTATTATTATTGATTTGGATTTGTGTAAAATATTGATGATGGTTGTTTGAGATTATGGTAGTGTTTGTTTGTCACTTTCTCTAAGTGATTATGGTCTGGAAATACATCAAAACAATATTTTTAATTTTTTTTAAAAAAATTATTTTTGACATTAGTACATTAAAATAATCTAAAAAATTAAAAAAAACAAATATTTAAAACGATGAAAAAAAAGTTTATTTTTTAAAATACATATTTAAACACACAAAAATATAACATTAAATCAAGCTAGAAAAAAATGGACTTGGCTTGTAAGAAAGTAATTCAGATAAAACAAAAATTGAAGGCCAAACCCCCTGAATAATAAAGTTCAAAAAACGAAAAACAAATGGAGGTGCGGGGAATCGAACCCCGTGCCTCTCGCATGCGAAGCGAGCGCTCTACCATATGAGCTACACCCCCGTACGGTCCTTTAATAAGTCAACATTTATATTTATATATAAATTGATGGACTTCTTGGCAACGAGGCCAAGAAAATGTTTTCACCTTTTTCTTAAAACTTGAAAGATTATATTGTTTTTAACGATTTATATTTTATAGGCAACACAATATATAGAATTTAAAATATACTTATAATGTTTTGTACGAAGAAAATGATGATCAAATTGATGTAAATATAAATATAATTTATAATGTTGAATTTTGTACGAAGAAAACAAATTTTTTTTATAAGAAATTTAAGAAGAAAAATAAAAAATCAAAAGAATTAAAAATAAAAAGAATAAAAAGAACAAACATATACTTTTTAGATACGAGATAAATTAAAAGAAAAAAATACGATAGAAATTAAAAGAAAAAAAAATATTAGTGACAAATTATACATCAACCATTGTCATGTGATGCCTCCCACATGATAAGCACGCGTTAGCTAGTGGCTTTTTTGAATAAAAACTATCTATCTAGTATGTGTACACATATATATATATATATATATATATATATATATATATATATATATATATATAAAATGATGGTATGATTTATGTCCTTTGTAGCAACAAAAAATGTTATAATAGAAATGCCATTGTTTAACACAGAAACCTGTGTTTTACCTGCAATATCTAGTTTGGAGCTATTAGCAGCTGACAATTTCTCATTTGTATTTTGTAAAAATCGCTTTGAAACTATGCCTTCTTTAATGCAGTTTAGATCTGCACCAGTATCAAATAAGGCAATAGTATCTAATTTGAAATTATCAGAAAAGACTAATGATAATTTAACAATATATTTTTTGGAAGAGATTTGTGATAACACATCTAAAAATGCAGTATCAATTTGTTCGAACGGTTAAGGATGGACCGTCAAGGTTTTGTAGTTGGGATGTTATTTGTTTCAGGAAATCTGTTTTGTTTTCCCTGATTTGTAAGAGGCTTGTCTTTGTGACTTGGAAAGGTTTATATATATATATATATATATATATATATATATATATATTAAAAAAAACCTTTATGAACTAGAATCCACAACAAGACTATGTAAAAATACTAAATTGAAAACAATTTTTTTGTTTATAAAAAAATTAAAAAGGAAATTAAAAAATCAAAAGAATTAAAAATATCAAAAATAAAAGGAACAAACATGTACTTTTTAGATATGAGAGCGAAAAAAAAAAAAAATTATCGGTGATAAATTGTACATCAATCATCGTCACGTGATGCCTCCCACATGATAAGCACATGCTAGCTAGTGGCTTTTTTGAATAAAAACTAATTATCTAGTATATATGTAAAAAAGAAAACCCTCCATGAACTAGAATTCACAACAAGACTATGTAAAATACTAAAATGCCTCTTTACACATGTTTTATTGGGAAAAAAACATCCTTTTATTATATCCTATGAAATGAAAAGACAAACAAATCAATTTTAAAACCTTTTAACTTTACTTATTAAAAAAAAACATACATATTCTGTAACAATATTTGAATGATAAATAGCACATAGAAAAGACCAAATTATCATCAACAAAAAGACTTTCAATTTTTTGTGCATGTTTGCAGTGTGGTTAATATTGTTTTTTTAGAGTGATTTTTATTTAGAAATATATCAAAATAATATTTTATTATTTTTAAAAAATTATTTTTAACATCAACACATGAAAATAATCTAAAAACATCAAAATTTTAATTTAAAACAATAAATAAAAACAATTCATTTTTTTATAATGACAAACAGAATGACAAAAAGGACCTAAAATACTAAGCTAGACCGGCAATAAAATAATGTGAGTTGGTGAGACGTGACTTGGGAATCAAAGAAAAATTAAAATTAAAATTAATTTTTTTTAACAAAAAATAGTCACAATTCAAAGAGATATATAATCTGGAAATCGTGGTCAACCAGAGCACACAGCAGTACAGCACACAATGAATCATATATAATTAAATAACAAAGAGATATGCATTTGAAAAATGTTGAATACTGCATATCAAAACCTTGCATCTCCAACTTGTTTCAGATATTTATATGGAAGGAAGTAAAGCTTCAAGCTCAGATTGAGCATTGAACCAGAAACACAAGGCCTGAAAACGTCTGGCCATCACCAAAATTCCCTCCCTCCTTTGAACAAGGTTTAGGACTATGCAGCCATCAAGAAAAGCACCGTACCAGGAAACTCTAGTCCCCCCTGTCCTTGAGTCTGTTAAAACAAAGGATTCTGCAAAATGGGAAACCAGAGAAGAAATGGATATGGCGGATTCCAAGGAATCGATCGGCTCCCAAGAACCACTTAGTCCGGCAGCTCGTTTGTTTCATGCACCACGGTTCAACTGTACTATTCTCACAGCTATTGGATGCAAGACTAGCATCAATCCTGGTGTTATCAAGATGGGCTTGGAGCAGACTTTGATGAAGCATCCTCGTTTCTCCAAAAAACTGGTAAGATTTACAGACCATGCTGTTTCATGTGCTAATTCCAGTTTTTGTTTTGGTTTGATCTTGTTCTACTCTTAAAGTTGCTGTTTCCCGTGTTTGCTTGATTCATCTGCTACATAGATTTGAAATTTATCTGTGTTGCCGCCCTCTTTTTCCCTTTTAGGCTACAAATTCTTCATGTCAAATAATTTGATCGGCCGTCATGACTGGCGGCTAATTCGCAATGCATGTACTTATTCTGGTCAAGAATTACTCCGACAAATTGCTCTCCAACTTAGGTTAATTGACTATCTGTGCTACTCGGTTCAAATATTGATCTCTGTGTTGGGTTTTTTTTTTTCTCTCCTTTCAATGTGAAAATAAAGGTGATTGATGATAACAAGTGTGGCTCGAAATTGAAATGGGAAAGTACTGCAGTGAATGTAGAAGATCATATTATCGAGCCAGATCTGGATCCATATATGGACTCACCTGACCAATTTGTTGAAGACTATATCTCGAACCTTAGCTCCATTCCTTTGGACCTCTCGAAACCATTATGGGAAATGCACATCCTAAACGTCAAAACATTGGATGCTGAAGCTATTGCAGTTTTCAGGATCCACCATTCCCTTGGTGATGGTGCATCACTAATCTCTCTTCTTCTAGCTTGCACCCGACAAACTTCCGACCCAGACGCCCTACCTAGTATCCCGGCACAACAGCGGGCGGGATCTCATTTTTCAGGGGGTGTTTGGTGGTTGTTTTTTGCCATTTGGACAGTGTTGAGATTGATTTGGAACACTTTGGTTGATTTGGTTTTGTTTTTGGCAACAATGTTATATCTGGAAGACACCAAGACTCCTCTAAAAGGTGCGTATGGGGTTGAGCTAAAGCCCAAGAGATTTGTACATCGGACAGTTAGCCTGGATGACATTAAGCTTGTGAAGAATGCGATGAACATGGTAAGTAGCCCCCCTTCTTATTGTCATAAGATTTATAGCTAAAACTACATTAATTTTCCTTTTTTTGTTGGATTTTAGTAGACCATCAATGATGCTATAATGGGAGTGACACAAGCTGGTCTTTCACGATACCTCAATCGAAAATACAGTGAGTGTTTCTTCATTTTGTTCGAGGAATTAGCAATTCTGCAGTTCTCAAGGGTGTAGAGCTTATGATCTGCACAACAGGTCTCGTGTTCGAATTCAGGATAGCCGGGGTTTAACTCGTTTACCTGGACTCATAAAATGTATTTTCCAGGGGGTGTGACTTTCTCACATCCAATAAAAAGAAAAGTCTGCAACCTTTTCCTATCATGTAAATGGTGGTCGATAGACTACTTCTATGCTGTGACAAGTTCTTTAGGGTGTGTTCTCTGATATTTTTGAGTTTCAGCAGCAAAAATAAATAGTCAACATCTTAAAAAGTGGGCTTCAAATTAGCAGGTGATCAGAGTGAGATTGAAGATGTAGAAAATGGGAAGAAAAATAACATCCCTAAGAACATACGTCTCAGAGCATCTGTCCTGGTCAATGTAAGACCCACTCCAGGAATCCAGGTTAGTGTACCCATTTTTTTTTGTAGAAAATGGGAAGAAAAATAATATCCCTAAGAGCATAATGATTTTTCTTATTTTCTTTTTTAATTATCTTATTTTCTAACAAGCAGACTCTGGCTGATTTGATGGCGAACGAATCCAATAATCCCAGATGGGGATGGGGTAATCGGATCGGATACATCATCCTCCCTTTCACCATTGGCGTACAAGATGACCCGTTAGAACACATTCGAAAGGCCAAAGCCATGATTGATCGAAAGAAGCTATCGCTAGAAGCTACTTTCTCATTTCACGGTGCCATGTTAGTAATCAAGTTATTCGGGGCCAAGGTATATATATATGTATATATCACACTTGAATCTTTTCTAGCAGAGATTATCAAGTTCTTACGCTGCAGTTCTTGATTATTCATGGACATATGTCAGCAGGCGTCTGCTGCTATGGCCCGAAGAGTTGTTTCCAACACCACACTGGCATTCTCAAACGTGGCTGGTCCGGTGGAAGAAATTAGCTTTTATGGACACCCAGTGGCTTACATTGCTCCGAGTGTTTATGGAAGTCCCCATGTAAGTAGCCCTAGCAACTCCAGTAGAAGGAATGTTTCCTTTATTGTCGATTTCATGATGAACTCTCACTGGGCAGGCGTTGACGATCCATTTCCAGAGCTATGGCAGTAAAATGACGATTGTCGTGGCAGTTGATCCAGATGTGATTCCTGATCCTCATGAACTCTGTGATGATTTAGAGAAGTCTCTAAAGATCATTAAAGATGGTGTTTTGATGATTTAGAGAACTCGATCCTTCCCTGTGAAATCCTCACACTGCTTGAAGGCCTAGCCCTTCCCATGCCTGGGCAGCTATATATATAATTCAGCTTAACAAGCAATTAATTGTTAGAAGCCCATACAGTCGTCGTTGGCCCTCACAACCTCGCATCGAACTATTTTGTTCTTAAAATGAACGTCCACTCTTAGTTTAAGTGGCTAGAGTTATAATTTTTATTTTATTTTTTAAAATTTATTTTTGATATTAGTGCATGAAAAAATCTAAATAGATCACAAATAATTAATTTTTTAAAAAAATATTTTTGAAATGTAATGTTAAATAAGCCTCAAACAATAAATAAAAAAACTAGAAGTCTAGAACAATCTTGAATTATACAAGGTGTTTGGAAATGTGTCTTAAGAATATTTTTTAAAGAAATATTTTTTATTTTAAATTAATTTTTACAGGTCATTTTAGCGTGTTTATGTTGAAAATAATTTTTAAAAATAAAAATAAAATATTTTTTAAACTAAAAAATTTTAAAAAATAAATTTCAATACGTTTCCAAACATTTACTAAATATTTAGAGGTGCTTTGTAGAATTCATTTGAAACTTGATTTGCTGAGGGTGGTTTGAACTTTTTTGTTAAGGTGTAATGAGTTTATGTTAATCCATTGCTCAACTCCCCCTCCTAACCTCAAATTTTCTCCCCTCTAGGAAAAAATTATAAAATAAACTAGGTTAGTGTTTAATAAGAAATCATTCTTTTTATAAAATAAATATCAATAAGAAATTGTTTGTTGTATGAAGAAAAGGAAATACAAGTATATTTTGTTTAAATATACAAGAGGTACATTGTATTTATAAGAGATTTTATAATATTACAATTGTATAAGATTTTCATAAGTATATCAAAGTTATTTTAAAATTTTTGTTATTTTTATTTTCTACTTTAAATTATAAAAATTTAGTGTTTTTAAATTATTTTCATGTTTTGATGTCAAAAAAACATTTTAAAAATAACATTAACCAACTAGTACGTAAACAACTTAAAGGACCAGTTAAAGTCAAATCCGAGCATAATAATTTTTATTAGGATCGAGCTTATTTTCTTGCTTCAGGCTCCTCGTAAATAGGAATTAGGCTCGAGTCTTGTTAATACTACTTAAGTTATTGTTTAAAATAATTTTTGCTTAAAAATATATTAAAATAATATATATTTTTATTTTTTAAAATCTACATTTGATATTAAAATAATTTGAAAATACTAAGAATAATTTATATTTATATTTATATTTTTAAAAAACCTGAAGTATAAGTTTTGTTCTTTTTTATTTTAGTTTTTATTCCAATTAATAGTGTATTATTAATTTTTTCCCCTCATTAATTAGTTTTTTATATCTATATTTTTCCTGTTTGCTATCTTTACTCCTTTTGTTTTTAACATAATTCAAATAAAATTAATTTGTCTAATTGAGTATCACTAAAACATATTTGCGACATAAAAATATGTTACTGGAAAAACAATATAAATACCATGCCACCGCTCGGGACACCGGAACTTCTCTTTCTCGATCTTTCTAGTTTTCCAATCCTCACTTCACTTCTAAAAAAGTAAAACCCTCGAACGGAAGAGAACTCCTCGTCTCACACTCACCGAGTCAACTCAGTCTAAGAGAGCAAACACAACCCGTTGATGGCAATAATCTCTGATTACGAAGAAGACCAAAACGTCAAAAAATCGTCGTCGTCGTCACCCTGCACTTCTCCCAAGACGTCGACGTTCACGGCAACATTTAATCCACAAAACCCCATAAGGATTGTGGAGACGGTTATTGACTTCGTGGCGAAAGAGAGTAATTTTCTTGAGAAGGACACGGCGGAGAAGGAAATCCTTGACGTGGTGAAGAGGACAGTGGAGGAGAAGAAGAGGAAGAAGGCGGAGGAGGAAGCGAAGGTGAAGGGGGAGAACAAGAGGTTGAAGAAGGAGGAGGAGAAGGTAAATGAGGAGAAAATAGAGGAGAGGGAGGATAAAGTGGAGAGTGCAAAGAGAGGTAAATTAAAAACGGGTTTTGTTTAGTTTTGCGTTTCTCGTTTTTTTTTTATTATTATTGGTTAATCCGTTAAAGTTTGTAATTTTCTTATGTCTTGTTTTGTTTGAAGAAGTAAAGGATTGAAATGTAGGAGTTTCGGAATGGTCGGGAGAGTAAAGTCTGAGCTTTTTGGTATTTTTCTAATGGGGTTTAAGATTCTGAAGGAGAAGGGTTGTTCCTGTTGTGAATACAGTGAATTTTGGTGTTCTTAATGTTGTAGAAAGTTGAGAATTGAAGGGAAAAAGACTAGGGTTTTGAACCATTTGTTTCGGATAAGTATTGTGATTCTACTTCTTTATAGTCAGTTGTTCAGTTCTTTGTGAATTTGCTTGGCGGTTTTTTTTTAATTAAATGATATTTTGTTGAACATAGAAGGGTTAAAGTTTGACATTCTGTTTTTGAAATTAGTTAAATCTTGATTAAGTTTTAGATTTTATGCAATGAGAACTACATAAGATGATGAAAGTGTCCGTTTATAAAGAAGGTGTTGTAATTGATGAAAATGGTTGATAGGTACTGTAATAGGAGTTTGTTGATAAATTAACTTAACTGCAGCCTATTTCCTTGCAATCCAGATATATGTTTTATCTAAGACTTCACGCAAGTCTATGCGTAGCAGGTTGGTATACTCCAGCTTTGAGTTTGTAGTTCTATGTAGCTTTGGCATGAATGGCAGGATTTGCATTTTTCAATTACATGTTTAAGCGAGCATATGCTCCCAATTGGGTGATGAACCATTTAAGTTAATTGCTTCAAATATCTAGGACTTCCATGCTAAATGAAGATGAGCATGTTAGACATCTTTATTACTGATATCTCTGAAGTCTGAAGGAAAGATGTTCATTGCTTGTTTTACATCTCCCTTGCTGATTCTTGTTTGTAATGGGCAGTTCCAAATAAGGGAAATGGTCTTGATCTGGAGAAATATTCCTGGACACAGACCTTGCAAGAGGTTGCTATACTAGTTCCAGTCCCTTCTGGAACTAAATCAAGATTAGTTGTATGTGACATAAAGAAAAACCATCTAAAAGTTGGACTCAAGGGTCTGCCCCCAATAATTGAGGTAACTTTGCATGCTCACCTGTCTGTTCTTTTATGAATTGTCCCCTGGTGAACTATCTTCGGTCTGTTCAGGTAGTTTTCTGTCATAACTCTGTATTCAAATACTTGCAGGGAGAGCTTTATAAGCCTGTCAAGGTTGATGATTGTTATTGGAGCATAGGTATGCTAACTAAACCAGTGAGTGAATTCACTAATGGAATTATCTTCATGGCTAAAGACAATATTTGAAAATTCGTAGCAAAAACTTAAAGTATAAAAAGAATTGAGCATTTTTCTTTTGGTGCATTGTTTTCAATTTTGTTATCCCATCAAGAGCCGTCAGATAAATGTGAGTTATTCATCATTTATACCATTTACTGTCGCCAGAGGACCAGAATACCATCTCAATCCTTTTGACAAAGCATGACCAAATGGATTGGTGGGAATCTTTGGTGAAAGGAGATCCAGAAATTGATACTCAGAAAGTGGAACCTGAAAACAGCAAATTATCTGATCTGGATGCTGAAACTCGGCAAACTGTTGAAAAGATGATGGTAAATTTTTGCGCCTTTTCCATTCTTGATGGTGCATTGGTGCCTAGCTCTTCCATCTTGATTAGTGGAGTTTAGGTTCTTATAGCTGCTTGATTGACATGGCATCTAGTTGTGTTTGTCCATCCTCTTGCTTGGTAGTTGTGAAAGATTGACGTTCTTAGTTTTTGTGATTTCTGATGTTTCAATTTCCTCTTTTTTCTGTGCAGTTTGATCAGAGACAGAAGTCTATGGGCCTTCCAACCAGTGATGAGATGCAGAAACAGGAGGTTCTGAAGAAGTTCATGGCTGAGGTGAAAACACAACTCTCTTGAACTTCCCTCCATTGCATCCCTCTTTTTCACTTGACCTCTTCCATCACTTCATTAGCTATCCTGACATTTGATTTTGATTCGTTTCAGCATCCGGAGATGGATTTCTCAGGGGCAAAGATAGCATAAAATGGGAGTTTTTGTGTCTGCTGTTTTGAAGTTGGGCCAAGGTGTCTAACTTTGATCTAGCGTGTCTCTTCTTGATAGGCTTCAATGATTGAACCGTGTTAATAGCTTAGCATTTCTCTTTTGGTGGGCTTCGAAATCGCTGATCGAAACATCCTCTTAGCAAGTTTGTAAGTTTTTTTTTTCTTGTCCAGGCTTAAAAACTCCATACTGGCAAGCTTTTCAGAGCTACATATAATAAACACACAGGGCAAGGGGTGGCAAACACTGTTAAAGCGTTATATTCCGGGCTATCGTAGTGCTATTTTTAGTTTTTTTTACTTTTATTTTTATTGTCTTTTAGTTGCAAAATTAGCATCTAATTATATCAGTTTTAGAGACAATTGAAAGAAGCTGGAACAGCTTGATATGCATAAAAAAGACATTTTGATCCCCTGATTTAAAATACTGTACTTTTTTGGTCATTTATTTTTCTCTAAATTCAATTTTGGTACACAGCCCATTTTTTGTTGTTTTTAAGTCTGGTTTTTGACTGAGAAAATTTGCCGACTTCTGTTATAGAAAAAAGAAATCGTCTTCGCATATTTTGAGCACCAAGTTGGTTGATGTTGATGTTCATGTTCATGGGTTTCATTTGATGAAAAGAGTTGAATGGTGGTTGTTTCAAGCTTTGATATACCTTATAAAATAGATCAAGGTTGAGACAGAAAAATCTAACCTGATTTCATTTCATATTTTAAGGTTGTTTTCATATGTTTTTAGGTTGATAAACTGATTTTTAAGTGATGTGAGGGTGTTTATATGTTTATATGTTTTTTGTTGTTGTTGAAAGGGGTTGAAAAAAACGTTTTAAGGTAAAAATCTCTATCTGATTTTAGCAGTCACTACTATGGTTGTTGGATTCTATGCAGAAAGATAATGTGTCCTAATTTATTAATATTTAATTAAAAAAAGAAGAAGAAGAAGAAGACGACAATAGGATGTCCACCTCTTAAAAAAAAGTATTGGGTCCAAGAGTGGGCTTTTTCATAAGCCCAAAGTTGTGGGCTTTTAGGCCTACTTGCATAGGCTTTTCTATGGGTTTCTTCCAATTATTTTTAGTCTTTATTTAGGTGCACCATAAATTTATTACAAAAAATATGAGGCATTGTCAAGCCCTTGGCTTGAATCCTTGATTCGACATGTTGTGACAACATATAGGGCTTTTAATCCATTCTCCCCATTATATATATATATATATATATATATATATATAATTTAACCTTTTGTTATCATTGTTTTTTTTTATTTAACTTCAAATAACTAAAAAACATTTCATTGTTTTTATCACTTAGCTTAAAAAAATCATGCCCGGAAGGGATTGTACTTTGACATGGATTCTAAATTCTATATGTTTATTCAAGTTGATTGAGATGAACATAGTGTGCCATTTCAAAAGTTTTATTTTAAAGTCTTTCATAACTCTTTTTTTTCTTCTAGATTTACTTTGATTTGTGGTTAATTAAGACCTAATGAAGGACCAAATAGGAAGAGAATAAAGGAAGAAAAATAAAGATAAATTATCTAGTTGAATAACTAATCACGATCATGTTCGTTATCCTACTTGTAAATTTGTTTTTTTATGTAATTCTTTGACAGTTTTTTTTTTCATATTTAAGCTAGAGGTAGACAAGACTAGAATGATGAATGTTTTTTTGACTATATTATATTTTTTTTCATCACGGTCATGTTCGTTATCCTAGTTGTAAATTTGTTTTTTGATGTAATTCTTTGACAGTTTTTTTTTCACATTTAAGCTAGAGGTAGACAAGACTAGAATGATGAATGTTTTTTTGACTATATTATATTGTTATTAAACTTAATTTAATTCAGTGATCGGTACTATCATTTATCGAATTAAAACATCATTTTGATTAGATTATATATAGAATTAAATTGAGAGATTCATTTGATCTTATAAGAAAATAAATAAGATTTGAACTTATACTCAGATTTTTTTAGATTATTTTGATGGACGGGTGTTATAGATATTTTTAAAAAATAATAAAAATTATTATTTTAATGTATTTTTAAGTGAAAACAAACAATCACTACTATACTCTAAAACAATATAACTTTTTTTCTAATGATTGAAACATGATCTAGATTGGATTACATGTAGAATTAAATAGAGAGAACCCGTTTGATCTTATCAAAAAAAAATTAAAAAATAAGACGTGGTCTAATTTTTCTTGGAAAAGAAGAGGACATTGGAGTCCAAGTTGTTTCGATTTCTATTATAAATCGGGCCCATCTAATCTCTCACTCGAATTTCGATCCAATCATACGCCGAAACATGCAGTGGTGGAGCATGTCCTTGGTCTCGAAGGTGATGTCATTGAGGCAGTTGGTCGACAAGACACTTTTTTTCGGAGTGTGATTATATTCTTATTTTTTAAAATGTTTTTTTGTTAAAAATAAATTAAAATTATGTTTTTATTTTGTTTTTTTTAAATTACTTTTAAATTATATTTTTATTTTTATTTTAAATTTCTTTAATATCAGTATATAAAAATGATAAAAAAAAAACAGTAAAAATTAATTTAAATTTTTAAAAAATATTTTTAAAACGAATGAAGATCTCGCGGTGGAAGGGGGGTGTCTCCGTGGTGGGCTTCGGGGGTGTCTCCGTGGTGGGCTTCGGGGGTGTCTCCGTGGTGGGAAGGAAGCCCACTTGTGTAATAATGAAGGGATGAAACGACAAAATGTGGAGGTGAAAACAAAGCGAACCTTCACTTTCAGAGCTGTGCGTAAGGCAACAGCGGAGTGACACGTCTCCGTACATGTCCCTCTCGGCACGCCCCTTTCCATGAAAAGGTATGGGACTACCCTGACGGACCATCTCCGGTGTCCTGTCCTGGGGCCGGTCGCTGCTGTCAAAGGCCGTATTCATTTCAGAGCCTACACTCTCGCGAAGGATTCGTGGAGTTTTGTGCCACATGCAGTGTTCATCTCTGTCAAGTTTTTTATTGCTGTTATATATATATATATAGACTATCTTTCAAGGAAAATATACATATATAAAACAATGCAACATCCAAATTTTCGGTGGCCATAAAATTTAGGAGATTTATTGTAGTTATCTATATATTTAATCTCTTGGAATATCATTACTTGTCGAGAACAAAGTCGCGATTCCTTTTGTCATTTTTTATTTATTTATAAATATGGTACAAATCCATATCCATCAACAAGATCAAACTTGGTTGATTTATCCATCAATTCTAACATATATATATATATATATATATATATATATATATATAAATACAAGCATGCATGCATGCAAACATCAGTAAAGAATAAAGACATGATAATGAATTTAATTTAATATAATCAACATAACTATGAATTATATTTGTTTTTGTGATGCAATTTATGTTTTATCCCAATTACATATTTAAATTTTTTTTTGTTAACAATAACTAAAAGAGAAAATAAGATAGACATATATCAAGATAATTTGTTTTTTATGTACACTAAGCTTATTTCTTAAGTCAATATTAAATTAAAAACTTTTTTTGAATAAAAAATTTTATTTTTATTTTTTATTTTAAAATAAAAAAATTAATATTTTTAGATTATTTTCCTGTGTTGATATCAAAAATAATTTTTAAAAATAAAAAATAATAATTTTGATTTATTTTTTAATTAAAAAACACTTTTAAAAATAAAATCATCTACACCAAGCAAAAGAATCTGGACACGGACAGTGGATTTACAAAATGATTTTAATTTATGTTATTCAATTTTATCAACTCTATTTATTTAATTATGCATAGCATAAATGGGGGACAATGGACCTGCGATAAAGTATAAGAGTAAAAGCACACTTGTGGGGTCACTTCAGACTACAAATGGCTTTCATACTCATTTATATGTATTTACACTGTCTTGTCTCACGCATGATCCAGCAGAGACGACAAGACGTCGAGATGCAAACTTTAATGCCTTTCGTTTTATTTTTTTTTGTTTAAAAATATGTTAAAATAATATATTATTATTTTAAAAATTATTACCATTGAAAATGGTCTAAAAAAATAAAATAAAAATTAATTTAAAATCAACAATTTTAAGACAACATAGATTGAATTAGAGTAAAAAACAAGTTTCTTGTAAGTAAAATAAGATATATATGTTAAATTAAGAAATATTTTTATAAATAAAGAAATAGAGAGAAGCCATGTCAAAATTAGCGACGCACCAATTATTATAGACAGAACCGATATGAAATGGCAGGCCACTTGCCTCCTCTGAAAGAATTCCAGCTTTCTTAAAGTCCAAGTGGATCTCAAACAATCCGAGCAAGTCTTGAACGTGTCCATGTCCGTATATAAGCTTCCAAAACCTAGAATTTAACTTATCTGCACTTGAAATCGAGAAGCGAGTGACGCGCACTTGACCGTGACTACACGGCAGCGTTTCATTATTGTCATGGAAACATGCATGCCGTTGTGATTTGATATAAGAGGGAACATGTTTTTTTTTATCATTATTATATATTTATTTATTTTAAAGAAGTTTCCCTTGTGTTTTTAATTAAAGATATTTTTTATCCTGTTTTTATAGTAGAACAAAAACCAAAAGCAACCTGAATAAATAAAATAAATTACAGTTCCGCTTGCTCTTCAGTATTAAACAAAGTTCATCTACTTATGTTGGGATGCTAAACTGGATGGAGCTTGATTAGGTTTACGTATGACTAATTACAATTACATTACATTACAATATAGCTAAAACAGCTCGGGCCAGTCCACTGTGCACGCACTGTGGACTGGCCATTTTTCACTTTTGCTCCGCGTGTGTACGTCTACCTGTTTTGTTTTCTTCACAAAGATGCCTTTTATACGATTTATGGTGAAAAAGTTTTCAAAATTCTTTGTGGCCGAGCGGAACGCCTGCACGCTGGATCCTACGCGCAGGCGTTCGAACCCCTCAGCCACCGAATGTAGTTTCTCTTTCCCTTTTTTATTCTAATTCTTTTTTTTATTATTATAATTCTCATGTGCCACTTGATGAGTCAAATTCTACTTGACAGGCCTATAGAGACGGGAAAGAACAATGGGTCCATGCAAGTGCTTCGCACTGTCATGTCCTCATTATGTGCTCTTTTATTGATTTTTTTATTGGGATAAGTGAATTTCTCTAATTATGTTTTTTTTTAAAAAAAAAATAGTATGATTTTTTTTCTTTTATTTATTTCTATTCTTTATTCATCATTAACACAATAATAATAATAAGATTAATAATAATAATAATTTTTTTTCTTGCTTACTCTCTTATTAATGTTTTTTAGTATTTTTTTTTCGGGATAATTTGATAATTTTTATTTTTTTTGCAATAATAATAATAGTCATTTTGTATCTAATATTACTAGAGATAAAATACAACTCAAGGACAAAAAATAGATAAATTTACCTAGATTATCTACAATTAAAAAACGATACAAGTGACTTTTGTCTTGATTACATTGTTCCTTTGAAGTGACAAACAAGTCATTATTATATGTTTTAATATACATAAGGAGAAAAAAAATGACCTCGGATTTTTTGCAAGAAAACAATTTATATCAACATTATTAAATACATTTAATATAATAATATGATGAATAAATCTTATAAAAAAATTGCTGTGAATTTTAATTTTGTGCTCTTTTGTTCAAGTTTATTGCTTAAAAAAATTGGATTTTTAATATTTAAAATCTAATATTATCCACGAAAAAATATACAAGGTACTTTCCGTTTTGACTACACTGTTCTTTTTAGACATCAAATAAATTATTATAGCACGCAAAAAATTTATAGTTCTTTTAAAAAAAAATACAATATTTGTATTTATAATGTGTCATATCTAATATTACCGGGGGAAACAAGCAACTCATATTTTTTTTTACAAATTTATCTACATTATCTACAATTAAAAAACTATAAAAATCACTTCCTATTTCGACCACACTATATAGTATGTGAGACTAAGTATATGTGTTTAATATTTACTTAATATTATCGTCTAAAAATATATAAAGAGAAAAAAAAATAACCTACAATTTCTTTAAAAAACATATCGGTATTCTTAAATATATTTAATATAATAATATGATGAATAAGTCTTATAAAAAAATTTGGATTTGAATTTAAATTTATATTTTAGACTTTTTTTTCTTTTAAAAAACAGTGACCTTTTTTTCACATGTATTTTTTATTTTTTACTGTCCAAGTCAGTTGTTCTTTTTTAACCAAGTTTTTTTTAAAAAAAAAACCAAAGTATCCACGATAACAAATTTCTAATGAATCATTTGACCTTCTTAGCAAATTTTCTAATAAAATTTATCAAAATTGTTTTACCAATAACAATATTCAATCATATTTTGGTAAAAAAAACTATTTTTAATGAATTCTATTAATTACAATTATACTAATGAAATATTAAAATTACAAAATAAAACATTTAAAAAATCAATTAATTTACTACATAGATAAAAAAACCCAGCGAAGCGGGCAAATCTTATTAAAAAAATTTTTGTCTTTGAAGTTAAATTTATATTTTAGACTCTTTTTTTTCCTTTTCAGAAACTGTGATTTTTTTTCCACATGTATTTTTTTTTAAGTGTCCAAGTCAGTTGTTCTTTTTTTACCAGGTTTCGTTTTTTGTTTTTTTTTCTACTAAAGTATCCGTGACAACAAATTTCTAATAAATCATTTCACCTTATTAGCAAATTTTCTAACAATTAGCAATAGCAATATTCAATCAAATTTTGGTTGAAAAAAACTATTTTTAACAGATTTTAACAATTATAATTATACTAATTAAATAATAAAATACAACATTTATAAAATCATTCAATTTTCTACATTGATAAAAAAGCCCAGCGGAGCGGGCAGATCAACTCGTATAACCTAAAACAAAACTGAAATTTAAATAGTATTTTTCATTGTTCACGTACACACAAATCACTGTGAACTGGACATTTGATCCGGTGTTTCGTGCGCGTGAACTCTTTTAGTGATTTGTATGATGGGAATGAAGAAGAAATGATTGTGATTGAGTGGTTCTCGCATAGTCAAAATTTCAGCACACAAGAGTTCGAACCTCTCAATCAACAAAACTAATTTTGGTTTCCCCCTAAAAACCAGGTTTTTTTTTTTAAAAAAAAAACCTAGCAATTTCCATAGTGATTTGATTCAAAGAAAGTTTCTTTGAATGAAGTTATATAACACATTTCTTTTAATATAATATTAATTATTATTTAAATTTAGTCTACTCTTTTATTTCTTTTGTCCAATTAATCTTTCGATTTAGATGATTTTTTTAATATTTGATTATTTTTTTACAAAATAATAATAATAATAATAACAGCAATAACAACAACAAAGATGTACGAGCCAACAACTAGGATGTACTAGCCAACTTACGTGTACTAGGTCAAATTATTAAAAAAAAAGAAAAAGAAATCCAAAGGTGTCAATTAAAATGAATTTAATTAGCCTCATTGTTTGTGTACTTTGGGTGGAAAAAGACAGAAAATATATCAATATCCGCGTTGATGAAAAAGGAAGCAGACAAAAACATATCAAAATCATAAATATAAAAAATGCTGTATTCATACATGATGATGGGTCCCATTAATCTTATAACTCTATCACTCCCACACTTTCTTTTTTATTATTTGAAATTGTATTTAAAAAACATTATTTTTTTTATTTTAAATTAAAAAAAAATTGTTATTTTAAATTATTTTTATATATACAACGATGATTAAATAAATACTATTTTAATATATTTTTTAACAAAAAATATTTTTAAAAATAAATTAAACCACACTACACCGTAAACAATTGCGAAAGAGGAAGAGCTATCACCAGCAATTTCATGAGATGAAGATGGAAAGCTAATGTGGACAGGAGTTGAAAAGTATTCTCTTTATGCATGATCGATCGTCTTCTTCAAATTCCAAGACAGGCTATGGTGGTGGGTTCGGTTTTGATAGGAACTCCCTTTCCATGGCCGCATAATATTTGTAAATCATTCTGCTGGCCTAGAAAATAAAATTAAAAAATAAAAATAAAATTCAAAACGCAATCTCTACCGCACTCCCCATCTCTATCATTATTCGTGGCATGCTCAAAGCAGAAATCAAACTTGAGTTCTTCTGTGTTCTAATTTCTACAGCCAACGTCTATGAATTATGCCAAATTATAAATTGCTTACCTTCTGTCAACGTCAACTCGCTAGAAAGTAGAGACCAGCTGCTATTGAAATGAACATCCAGTTCATAATTACAATAATAGGGAGAATCCAGAAAATGCCTTCTCGTTTGGGCCATAGAAGGCAACAGGCATCCCCGTAATATTATTTCTTCTACAAGGACAGAAGGCACTACGAGACAATCCACTCCAGCTGGTTTTTATTTATTTATTTATTATTATTATTATTATTAATCGTGAAAGCCCATTCTTTTCCACTAATCGATTCCTAATTTCCAGCACCAAATACAAAAATGAATTCCTTAATCTCATGAAATAAATAGCCTGTGATTTTATAAAAAAAATCTTAACGTATCATTGATAGTTATTTTTTATTTTAAATTAATTTTTTTTATGTTTTTAGATTATTTCATGTTTTTGTGTCAAAAATATTTTTTTTTAAACAGTAATTATTTTGATATATTTCTGAACGAAAAATATTTTAAAAAACTATCACAGTCACATTCCAAATATAATGGATGCAAAGCTTGCAATAAATGGGCTAAATTCATTTCACCTCCCTCCATTAACGTTAATTTTGGAGCTTAATCATGAAGAAAAAGTAGTTCAACCAATCTCAGGTCAGCATAATTAGTGAAAAATTGAAGATTAATTTTAATTTCAAATCACCAGGTCTGTCGGCCTCATGTCAATTCTCTCGGCACCTATCGTTTCATATTTGCATGATTCCATACCATCTTACCATAAAATAGTAAGGCCACTTTGATGAGCCTCTTAATCCACTTTAATCATCAATTCATCACAAAAATTAAATTCTGGTCGACAAACTCCCATTTTCCCATTTAAATTCTACACGACTTTATATATATATATAAACCTTATTTTTTGTCAGCAAAGTCCACCAAATATATATGTAAACTTTATTTTTTGTCAGCAAAGTCCACCGAAGCAAATGGCGGCTGCCAAGTGTTGGAAAATGGATTCGCCACATGAATTTGCACACTACGAGAAAACTAAAATTCCATGACAAAGACATCAAACATGAAGCTAGTAGCTAGGTTAACCTAATTTAAACGTGTTCTTGAGAGGTTCCATACTTTTGCTCAAATGTTCTTCTCCTGATATGGAAATATAAGGTTTTTTATTTATTTTTTTGATGTACTTTTAATATTATTTTCCAACCAATCAGGAAGTGTACATTCCTTACAACTCATTGATCAAGAAAGTGAGCGTAAGTATACTTCATCATTCTCTCTTTTAAATGCATTATGGGTTGAAATTCTCTTGCATCTTTTTTCCTTTACAGCCCAACTCCATTTATATTCCCACCACATTTTTCTCTTCTAACATTGGATGGAAAGCATCATGAATTACAAAAATACGATTGTGAGGTAGATAATTTTTTATGAGGGTATTGTGAATGTTCGACACTGTGTTTTAAAAATATTTTTGAAAAAAAATATTATTTTTATATTTTTAATTAATTTTTTTTTGTATTTATAAATCTAATGTAAAAAAATATATATATTATTAACGAAAACACCCTCGAAAACAAATACAGCAACATTGCCAAGCACACGGTTTTAGATTCTTGCTTTCACATTAGCTTCTCCAAAGAGCAGGCGAAAGGTGGATGCATTGCTAAACGCAAGGGACCCATTGAAGAGTCAAATCTAATCAAGGAGGCTAATCAAGAGGAGTCAAATCTAATCAAGGAGGCTAATCAAGAGGATATTCCAGGCAACGGGTAATTGTTACAGTTTATTTTCCACTAGAAAATATTCTTTGGTGTTCAATTAATTTATAAGAGGAATTTTTTCTACAAATTGCGATGTATATTCACCACTAGCCATCCATGCATTGAAATTGACCGGGATTAATTTGTTTAAAGATAGATATTTTTTCTAAATTTAAATTGACTAATTTTTTTATATCTAGACTTGAAGCCAATATAAACCCTAATGAAACAAAAAAAAAATGTCACCGCCGCAAGGAGGGAGGTGATGGCGGGCGCCGCGCGGCACACCTTGCAAGTTGCAAATGAGTAGTGTTAGAGAGAGGGAGATTGATTGATTGGGATTTGAGAACATTAAATCCTGTTTATATATATATATGTATATATATGTATGTATATATATGTATATATATGTATGTATGTATGTATATGTATATGTATATGTATATGTATGGTGTTCTTTTGGATGAAATGATCCAAGTGAGAAATAACGAATTTGTTGGGGGTGCAATTGATAAAATGAACTACTTCGAGATGAAATTGAGAGTCATAAAAATGGTTTCACCCTTGTTTTATTCACCTGGTGCTAAGCATGGCTTGCATTGTTGTATCATATGCATGATGAAGCCGATTAAAGTACTCTTTTTAGAGTCCATTAAATCTGAGTTTTGTCGTGGGTTGAATTTTTTTTTATTAAAAAAATAAGTATATAGATTTATTTTTTACATAAAAATATTAAATGTAAATTGAAAGGTTTATGCACATATCGAATCAAATTAAATAATTCAACAATCATTTATGTTCGTAAATAGACAAAAAAAAAATTATTAACGGTAACTAAATACTTGTATGGAAAGGTTGTATTTAATCTTGCAACATAATATATTTAATTAATTGTGTTTAATAACTTTGTTTATTAAAAATATTTTTTATTTAACGAAATAATAATATAAAAGGATACACACATACAATTAATTGAATAAAAAAACAATATCTCATAAGATTGCACTTATTATAAATACTATTCAGAATATTTTTGAATAAATTTCAATTGTATTAAACATAAAAACTATAAATGAAATAGAAAAACAATCTCTTTGAACATTAAATACACAAAAAAGGTAAATAAGAAAATCAAAGGGAAGTGATATCAAGAAAAAAATCTGGTTCCATTTTTTTTTATTTTGTTCTTGGTGAAGAAATTTAATTCAATTATCTTTCAATTTTGGCCCAAAAATAGTAAAATTGTGTAATATTAAAGTTAAAAAATAAAAACACTCGGTTAATAAATTCACAGAAATATAAGTGGGTGGAAAAAAACACATCATGTGGTATTTTCCATAACATAGTATCCTTGCATTCAGCTTTCCATGTCATTGCTTCTCCAATACTTATTCTTTACTTTATGCTTTAAGTTTGACAAAGCGACAAAAGTTAGGTTGACTCTTCAAAGATAATAAATAATAAATAAATAAAATCAAATTGCAGTGAGGAGGAATAGGGCTCACCACATTGAGAGGGAATTTGAATAATTTGATCAAATTGGAATGCAGAATCTATCCACTCATCCTTTTACAGCTAATATTATTTTATTTCCCATCTCCATTTCTGCTCTTTTAAATATTTAAAAAAGATTAATTGATTGATTAATTAGTTAAGCTAGATATTGATTTGATATAACTCGATCAATCAAGTTATTAAACCTGTTTTGATATATATAAATATACAAGTTATTTTTATAAAATATCAATCCAATAAAATGTACATTGATGCAATAACTTAGTATCTCTTTGACACGTGTTTTAAAATTGTTTTTGAAGAAATTCAATTTTTTGTATTTTTGTATTTTATACTATATTATTTTTTTAATATTTTTAGATCATTATGATGATATTAAAATTGATTTAAAAATAAAATAAAATATTGTTTTAATATTTTTTAAACAAAGATCCTTTTAAAAATAAATTTAGTCACACTATCACAGCCCATGCTTTCAATTCAAAAGAACAAATTTTACGACCATTGGTATGCTTAGAAATCACTTTAAAAGTATTTATGAAAATAATTAATCTTTCTGTTTTGAAATGTTTTTTTAATATTTTATAAATTATTTAAATATAATAATATCAAAAATATTTTTTAAAATTGAAAAATATTATTATAAGATATTTATTAATAATTTTTTTTTAAAAAAAGAATATCAAATTCACTGGTATATACACGGTTATCAGGTTAGAATGAGGTATGGAAAGGAGAAAGAACCGAGTTAAAATAACGTTGCTACTTGCTAGAGCATCATTTCTGGGAGAGTTGTTTTCTAAAATATTTTTAATATTAATATATAAAAATAATAATTGAAAATATAAAAAATTAATCTATATAAAAAATAAAATAAAATTCATTTAAAAAAAATCTTTTTTGAAAAACAATAAAAAATAATGCTTCTTCATAATTAATTTAAGCCCAGAAAAGTGGATGGGATGTCCTTTTCCTTCAGCTTAAATGATGCACACAGTACGATCATATGGACAATATGTGTCTCTACCTGCCCTTTTTCTATGCAATGATTATTCTACAACTATATAATGTAGTACTCTATATATTTGTTTATTATTATTATTATAATTATATTCCAACATTTAATTATATCATCCTTGATCATTTTTATTATAATATATAATACACTCTCCAAATAATAATTTGTTTTTCTTTATTATATTCCAATATTTAATTATATCATTTTTTTAATAACATGGATGCCTGAGTCAGCTTGCACGTACCTCGACTAATCCTACAGTTACTAAAGTTTTCTATCATATAAATTCTTGCTAATCATTATATTAGCAACCACAATACTCAAAACTGAAATCTAAACAAAAACAAATATTTAATCCCAATCTTGTACCATTAGGCTACAAAATAGTTAATTATATCAACTCTAATCATCCTTAAACAACATCATCTTGATAATTATGAATACATACCATAATTATGACAGAGATAATTATTTATTATTATTCAAGTGGAGCATCAGGCATCACCCCTTCTCCCTCTTTTAATAGCTATTTTTTTATTAGTTTATAGAATTGTTTTTTTTTAATTTATCATGAAATATTTGATTTCATGGGGATTGAATTTCATGGTTTTTTCATGTATGGTATTTTCGTCTAATAACTTGGCAAGTTTGAGAAATTAACACAGATAGATATTCTTTTTTATCTTATTTTCTTTTCTAATTTCATTGCTTGAAATTATTTTTTAAAAAACAAATGGCATTGTGGTTTTTTAATTTTTTTTATTGGGTTATTTCAATCTCATGACATGGACCACGAATTTTGCAGGTTGATTCTAGCTAACCCGTCTTTTATTACTTGGATTATAAGTTTATCATGTTATCCGAGGTAGATCCATTTTTTAAAACCAATTTCAAAACTATTTTCTTAGCTATTGTGTTTTTTTTAAAAAAAATATTATCGTTATCTATATTTATAATCTAATTAAAACAAAACTAACTTATTAGCCACGATCAAGCAATAACTCGAGTCAAATATTTTTATTTCTTTGAATATCGCTTTTTACAAGGAAAAAAAACAAAAATGCACAACTTAAGCCCAGGTCTCCGGGTAATATTTATATATCAATATTAAATGATTTTTTTATACATTAAATTATAGGTAGCCCACATGGATCGCTTCGTTTATGAAAAAAAAACACTGTGTTTATATTTCAAGAAAAGATAAGATATATAAATTATTTTAATATGTTTGGTTGAAGGGTTGAAGAGAAAACATAAATGAAACATGCTTTTAAATCATTTTGAAGCAAACTTTTATTTATCTCACAATCTTTGTTTATTTTATTTTAAAACATTAAATAAAATATTTAAATGTTAATTTAAAGTTTAAACTTAATATAATAATAGAAATATTTAATCTAAAAAGACACCTCACGTATATTATTGAAGTCGCCAAGTATCATAGTTAGAGAGTGATTATTGAAAAATTAAGATTTAGTTACATATGATAAAAATTGTTTTTTCAAAATATTTTTTGCTTGAAAATATATTAAATTGTTATATTTTTTAAAAAACCTATTTTTTATAGCAGAATATCAAAAAAAATCTAAAAACACCAAAATTATTAAATTAAAACAAAAACAATTAAAAAGCAAAATAATAGTGCAACCAGTGATCTAGATAGGCTAATAGTTTAATAATATATATTTTTCTCATTGAAAATTATACAAGTTTGAAATCAAGTGCGCACCACCATTACTTCAGGCTAAAAAGAAAATAAAAATCATTTTTTTTAATCCACGAGAATTTAAATTAATTAGCAACCCCCAGTTTGTAGTGGGATCTTCACTTTACCTTTTCTGGCTTCACTTTCTTCTACAGGGAAGGGATCAAGGCCGGCTTGAAAACGATCCCATAAGGTGAAATCCCAGGAGATAGATGCTTGGCTACCTTTTTATTCTAAGAAAAAAAGGAAAATCTGTGAATATATTAACATGGAAATAGTAATTAATTTATGGGTGCATGACTATAGTTTTAAAAATATTTAGTTAATAAACATATATCATAACTTCTTTTTGGAACGTGAAGAGATCTCAACCCTGAAAAACATACTTTATGGGTTCAGATGAATGAGTAAAACCACGACTGTCATGGACTCTTATAAGAGTTGCACGACCTGACTTGAACTAAAAATCTACTATGCAAATTATAAATCATTTGTCATTACGCCATGTCCCATGAAAACCATATATCATGACATGCTAAAAGTTTTCTCTTAAAATTCTTAGTTTCAAAACAAAATATAGTTTTTAAATAATTTTTAAATATTACAATCATATCTCAAAATGTTTTTCCATGCATCTACCTTCAAACTTGCAAGACAACACAATTAAAAAAAAAAATTATAATGAGGTAACATACTTTGATATTTGTTCCGATTAAAAAACAACAAAAAAAAGATGTTTCAAAGAAATTGTCAAATGAGTCTACATGAATTTTAATGAGAAGAGAGGAAAGAGAAAAAAGAGAGAGAGAAAAAAGAAACCCTAAAAGCATACAAAAACTTTAATTACAACATCATTGATATCATCAGAAAGATCTTGACGAGATGAATTAAACACCTTCATTAATAATGATAGAAGTAAACTATAGTCTTCATCGAGAAAAATAGGTGACTAGTTACCGTACAAATAACATAATAGAGAGAGAGAAAAGATATCAAAGTTACCAAAAAGATATTAATTAAATAAATCTAAAGACAACAAGAAAGATCATCATTAATGATCATAATAAGTGACTCATTTATCTATGGAAAAAGAGTGTAACTTACTTAAATGAACTTTGATGATTTGTTTTTGGTGATGTTGAATTTATCTTATTGATTTTATTTATAATACTGATGGTATCGCAATTAAATCTTTAATATGTCCATAGGTTCTCTTTCTTTCTCATATTTTTTTATTATAATTTCTCACTTGTCCTTGGATGAAGAGGGTGGCTTCATTCACCGTTAATGATATTCTTTAATGTCAATATAATTGTCCCATCAAGATATTTTTTGAGATATTAAGGTCCGGGGAATACTGTTGCGGTAGCTTTTCAAAGTACTTTTCATGCCAAAATACATTAAAACGATATATATATTTTTTTAAAAAATTATTTTGACATCAACACATCAAAATGATCTAAAAACATAAAATCATATTCATTCAAAGTAAAATAAAATTTAAATTTTGGCTAACCGACAGTCCAGCTAGTTAGCCAAACGGACACCAATGGTTTGACGTGCATTTGAGGGGTTTTTTTTCCGCTCATTTCTTTTCTCTCCCCTCTTTTCATATTATAATTTGTGTTTGCTCATTTAATACTTTTTTTCTTATGAAATATTGTGTTTTCCATATATAATATCTTTAAATATCATCTTGTCCAATCATAACATTTACTAAACCATGCTAGTTCATAAAAAATATTAAAATTGTTTTTTTTTAAATTTCTTAAACCATGCTAATTTCAAGGAAAACCCCAAAAGAATACAATATTACAGTACAGGTAAAGCCACTGCATAAATCGAGTTAGATTTGTCAAAAGTTCCAAATTATCATCATTTACCACTCATTCAAGTCAGGCTCGTTAAGGGTTTTCTTGCACTGGTCAATTAGAAAGTTACCATTATTATTATTTTTAAATTAGAAAAACATGTTTTTTTAATATGGTTAAAACTATTTTTATTACTATTTTTTTATTCAGAAATATATATATATATATATATATATATATATAAAATATTTTTGACATCAACACATCAAAATAATTTAAAAATATAAAAAATAAAAATAAAAATAAAAAAATTATCAATTTTTTCAAAAACAAATTTCAAACAAAGTGTCAAACATCCCCAAAGTTTTTATATATATATATATATAATTTTACATGATAGACTAACTTTATTTAACTAGAAATTTAATTTTTAAGGGATATTTGAGAATGATAATAATTTTTTAAAAGTATTTTTTACTTAAAAATATATTTAAATAACATATATTTTTTAAAATCACTTTTCATATTATCATATCAAAAATGCTCAAAATATAATTTTAATTATTTTTTTTTCTATTTTAAAAAATGACTTTTAAAATGTAAAAACATTATTAATATAAAAAGAAGAAGAAAGGAAGTAGGTGTACGTGGCTAAGAAAGCGCGTGGACCTAACTCTGACAAGGTGATAGAGTGATGATGAGTGACGAGCACTGTATATAGCCCACAAAGACACAGATTCTGGCCCGGTACATTCAATTTGCATTATAATAATACAAAAATGCTATACTCCCACAGCACCCACTTTACAATAAATAAATAGTAAAGATTTAATTCCAAATAAACTCTCTCTAAAGATATTTATTTCCTGGATTTAAAATTTATTTTTTAAATTAATATAAAAACACATTCTTAGAGTCCTTCAAAGTAAAATCTAATCTCAATATTGATTTTTTAGAAAAACACAATTGCATGACAGTAGACATGCATGCGACGGTGTAAGCATCATCATGTCATTTTACACCTTGTCTTTATTTTGAAGACGGTGATCGGGAGAAGGTTTCTAATTTTGTTTAACTTCTTGTGATTTTAATATATTAATGTTAAAAATAAAACAATTGTTTTTAAATACCATGGTATATATTAATAATAAAAGACGCACACTGAACTTATCATATCATATCATATCATCTAATTTTATTCTCTATTTAAAAAACTTAATTACTAATTACCCCATCCCCTTGATTATTATTTTATATATATTCCCTTTCCTTCTTAAGTCCTAAATCAAAGGCCAAAACTGGACCTATCTCTTTCTCTATATTTGGCTCCTTTGCTTTGAAGAACTAGCACTAAGCTAGCTAGTCAGAGTTGTGTTCTGTTCCGGGTTACCCTGTTTTTGCTCTGTTCTGGAAGAGGTGGTTCTCCTCCTTTGCTCTGTGTCAAGATTTGGAAAAAACAGAGAGATTGCAATATTTGACAAAAATGTATGAAGAGTTATTGTTTCCCCACATGCCGAATTTCTTTCAAGATGTTCAACAACTCGAAGAGTACTGCAAATATCAAAAGACCAATGTTCCAATGGTACTTTGTTTTCTCTCTGTTTTTTGCTTGTATTTATATGCCCTTTCAAGGTGTGTTTGAGCTCTTTTTTACTTTGTTTGTTTGAGTGATCTGCATTTATTTGATCCGTTCTGAACTGGGCTTTGGTTATTTTGAAGTCCGGAGTTCTAGTTTTTGTCTACTTCGATTTGCTCTTTGCTTTGTACTCTAACTTGCTCTGTTTGGTTTCTGAGAAAATGGGGGTTTAACGATAAGAAATATCGGTCTTTTACTGTAGAAATCCAATTCGAAGTTCATATTTTTCTTGTTTCTCTGTTAAATTTCACATGGAAAGTTCAAAGTTTTGATCTTGAGGATATGAATTTATTCAGTGAAACTTGCCTTCCTGATGCTTGTTTTTTTACCCTCCGTTTAGTTGCTGAGAAAATGGAGGAAAAGACTGGATTTTTTTTAAGCTTTGTCTTTTATGCTTGTGGGTATGCGCTTATTTACACAAATATCAATGTCTTTAGTTTTTGTTCTCAACATTTGGCAAGCAACCTAATAGGGCTAAAATGGAAACAACAAGTGTTTTCTTGACTTGGTGGATCTAGAACATTTAGCTAAAGAAAGACTAAATAAGGAAAATGATTTCACAGCTTTCATTTCCGTGTTCTTTAAGCTTTCGTCTATTTTCTGACTCCAATTGTGTGATGGTGAACCAATAGTGGGATTTTTATTGGCCTTTTAATCCACTAAGAGAGATAAAAGAGGAAAAAAGGACTTGTTTTATTTTTTTTGGCATCGAAAAGAAAAGAAAGCTTGGGAAAGCTGAAAAGAGAGTTTTCTCCACCTTTATTTTATTGGGTTTTTGGCTGTCTTTCTCTTCTCTTGGATGTAGAAACTAAACTCGTATAAAGGAGGTGGAAAGAAAATTAACCTCGAAAGAGTTTCGTTAGATCCTTGCTTTAGCTAAAAATGTTAGGTATTTATGCAAATAATTTAGTGATCTTTTGAGTCACAGGTGTTTGGCCATTTAAAGAATATTTTCTTGAGTTGAGCTGTGAAGTGTTCTTCTCATAAAGAAATCACTTCACCTGTCTTGAAAATTTGGTTATAACAGGCTACGGTTTATTCACGAAATTTAACACATTGAACACTACTGAAAGGCCATGATTAGATAGTCTCTTCTTCGATTAATGAAACTTCCATTTAAACTAAAAGCAACTGAAACAGGAAAGTCCTGATACGAAGACAAAAAAAACTAAGAATTCAAAGATACTAACTACGAAGTAACAAAGAAGAACACTTTAAATTGCGTATCATTAGATAGGTTTTGGGGATTAATAAAGTGATTATCACTTTAACATGCTTTTACAATCTGTAGATTTTTCTAAAAAATGTATATTTACAGCTCCTACATCTTTGTACTTGTGCATGTTTATTTACTGCTGTATACATGTGTTCACAAATCAACACTTTTACAAGATTGTGTTATAAAATATAACAATACTTCATTTCCAACCTCTTTAAGAATCCCTTAAGACTAAGGATATAATAATTGGTGTGGTGTTTAGATCACTATTTACTTCTTACGTATTTTTCTTATGTCATCTTGTTTGTTGGTGACTAATTTGTCTAACGTAGAGCAACCTACTTCAGACCACTATATCAGAATATGATCTGGGAGGCGAAGGGGATCTGTTCAAAGCTCCCAAACCAATAATTGAAGAGCCACTACAGGGCATTGATCCCATGACGGCAGCCATTTCAATGATCTCTTGTGGGGAAGAAGTCATCACTTCACAAGGACTAAAGGTGACAGATATTGAATCAATTCAAAACGAGCAGCTTCTGAATGAGGTTTTCTATGAATGCAAGAAGGACCTCCTGGAAAAAGAAGCAATGGATACATCATCACTTGCAGAGATTCTGGACATCAAACTTCCTATTGCCAGGACTGATGAAAACCCCATCAAAGAAAACAAATTACTTCCTGATGCTGCACTATCAAAAAGTGTCAGCTCAGGATGTTTGAGTTCAATTGAGTGGGTCCATGGTGCTGCAGGAAACCCAGGTTTTCTGGATTTTCCTGGAATTGATTTTGAAAATGCTTATGGGATGCGGAGAGCGTACAGCGAAGGAGACATAAAGGTTAGATCAAATTTCTTTACTATAGTCTTTCTAGCATGTTTGAACGATTTTCCCTTCTGCTTAGATCCTTCTTAGATGCGGCAGAGGGCATAGACCTATGATATTTTTGTGAGTCAATTCACTGCCATGAATCACTATAGGAAAGGGCTTCTGTTTCATCCAGGATGGAACTAGCTGCTTTCTTTGTGTCTCGTATCAGTATTGTTTCATATTGTTGCTGCCCCTTAGCCCTTGCAGTTGAACAGATAATTGAGACTTTCATCTTTCTTTATCCAGAATCCAATTAATTTTCTTCTCACTTTAAATGGACTGTTGATGAGAACGATTATATCCACTACTTGAAAACCGAACCTGTTGCTTTTATTATCAGTTTAATTCTATTTTCCTTCATCATTTCTCTCGCATAATTCCATCAGATTCTAGTGGAACCTTTCTTTGCAATCCAAGCACCAAGCATGAATATGCCCTGTATCAAAGTCTACGGACTGAGAATTGTTTAGATGCTTCTGGCCATTTCCACAGGATGGGGCTGAGTCATTGATACTGAGTTTTTATGACAGACTCTTGGTAATGGTAACACGAGCCTCATCTGTTCTCATCTTGACCGACCATTGATTATCAACTGCTCTGCCGAGGACCGCCAGGAAAAGCTTTCAAGGTACAGGAATAAGAAGACCAAGAGGAACTTTGGCAGGAAGATTAAGGTAAATGATCAGATTATTGTTGGTTGTTGTATATTTACTATTCCGACTCAACTAAATTTCCAAGAAAAGCACCGGCCCCTGAAATTCCAGTCAGTCATTGCTTCTGTTTTAAAATCAAAAGGGCCAGCTAATAAAAAGCATCAAATAAGCAACAAAACTTTTAAAACCCGGATCATTTACTTGGTGAGATGTATCAATTCCTTATTTTCCACCAATTTTTTACATGCTGGATTCAACTCACATCATGTCTGTTTCAGTATGCTTGCAGGAAGGCTCTTGCAGACAGTCAGCCAAGGATTCGAGGAAGGTTTGCAAAGACTGAATAATGGGATGTTTCCAAGAGGCAATAACTATCAACTAATTCAGGAAAACGAAAAAAGAAGAGTAGAAGCGAAATACTGCTATGCAGTAATGGCAGAAAATGAGTAATAAGCCTGGCGAATAGATTTGGCAGAAAACTAAGCAACTATTGTTAAATAAACTAGACCCCCAATTTCTGCAGCATAGCTGATATCTTGTTTGCTGTAATAACCTCTGCAGTAGAACAAAATCGCCAAGTAAAGTTGTACATAGGGTTGTGTTAAATAAGAAGAGGAAGCAATAAAAAGTCGTGTTTGTTCATATATCTTGTGAAATAGCAATATTGTAATGTAATCCCTCTATATTTCTATTGGCCCTTCCACAACATCTGTTATGCTGTCCAAACTATTCTGATCATTATCACTGCATGATATTCGATATGGAAATGTTCCATTTCATCATTTGTGTGTGATGAATCCATTCCATGTCTTCTTCATCCTGCCTCCTAGCTAAGGCCGAGAAGGAAACCGAAAACTGTCTGCAATTAGAAATACCCCGTCTGAAATTCTGGCGGTAGTTGATGCAGCTAATCGACTGGGATTTTTCCTTTCAGGCTGTCAGAACAGCCCTTTTTAGCTTCCCACCAAACCTACAGCAGGAACTTTTCGAGAGAAGTTTCTTATGTGAAGGCATGGTGCTTGCAATACAATGCAGTATTGACAAGGCATTATGCGCGTATCCTAGCTAAAACAAAGATCAGATGTTTTCTAAATCTGATTTTAAACTGAAATATTTAATGAAATTAATCATGATAACAAGGATTAATCTTTGCTAGCTAGATGAGTTGACTTGCAAACTTGTGACTTGAAAAGCTCGACCTAGGTTAAGTTTCATTTTGAACAAGTTTTGACACTGATTATGTTATGTCCAAGTAACTTGGTGAATTGATTCCAGACTTGGTCGACACGTTAAACCTTGTTAATATACAAGAATCGTGTTGTGAAGACAATAAGTTTGAGATATATACAATATATCTTGAATTTGAATCAAGACGTATATTTTTATAATAGTCTGGAATAACCAGAATTTTTTTATAAATTATATTTTCAAAAAACATGAGATTTGCTCGAATAAAAAAAGAAGTTATTCATGTTCTAGATACATGCACAGGAACATGACTGCAGCAACGTACAAATGTTGAACTCATAATAAAGCTATCAGAATTAGCTTGATTTTGCAATTAATTAAGCATAGAATTTGTTTTTCTTCCTAATTTTAAGACATCATGGTATCTCATTTGATTGGACTCTGTCCTAATTCGTTGAATCCTTCCTCTTAGTAAACTGGATTAGTCAAAGTTCAGGCAAGTTCATCACATCATCGATAGGTTTATGGGTTTTGAGGAGCTTGCAAGCTTCCAATTTGTCTTTTGCCTTCTCGACTTGTATGGCATGGTTACACAGACCATCCCCTCCAAATATACATGGATGCAGTGGTGAAGCTCTATACCCCATTTTAATGGTGATAAACTCGACTGTTTCGCATTGCGGCTGATTATTTCAAACTCTTATAAAATATATACATCGTAGGACGTCTTTCTTTCCACAATTCACTTTTTTATGTTTGTTTGAGTTCTAAAAAATTAATCAACGAAAAACACTTTTCTGTCAAAGAATATACTCAAAGAATATACTGCACATATCATAATCTTTTCACACCACGACACGCTTCCTCGGGACCTCATCACAAAGTGTTGCTGATAGTGAGTCGAAATGTAAGTTGAAGGGGGATATGAGATGTCAAGTTTTGGCAGGGGAGGCCAGGGCCCTGCCCTGCCACCCCGAGCCTCCACCATGGCGTGGATGCTACAAGCACATCATGCAACGTCAAATTTTGAAGCACCCTTTCTTCCTCTTATTTTAAATAACAAAACAAAAAAGGTACCTTTGAAGCCTACGACGGTACTGATAAACCACCGTGGGCAGATGGAATTCTGAGTTTCAAGAGCAAATTGGGTATCGAGTTACAATTTGGTCTTTCCATAACCATTCCGAACCACAATAAAAATCATTTTCTCATTTCGGCTGCTGCTTTTTTTGGTTAGTCTACCCCCACCGCACCGACAACGGCACCGATAAGCCGCCGTGGGCAGCCATTGCATGCAGGTTCCGAACCCGGAACCGTGGTTGTAGCAGTAGCAGCCTTTGAAAAACAGCTGCCTCCCTCTTCAGAATCTCTGTGATCACAAAATTCTTCGACAGATTACCACAAAATCTTCCAAACCCATCTGGCAAAAACACTCTTCTGAACGATCCACATGTGTATTGATCTATCTACTGCCCAATCCAGGCAAAAGTGGCATCAAGATCATCCACCGTAGTTAGAAAACAGAAATAAATAAATAAATACAGGAACAGTAAATAAAAATATATTTTTTTTGATAATTTCGTTGTCCCTTTTGTTTGTGAACGGTGCATCCTCCTACCCAGAATACCATGATCGACAAAACTTCGGGAAAAATCATCCATCCAGCCCAAGAATTCAGTCCTAACCATCCAATCTCGCCACGAAATTCTTGTCATGATCGACAAAAAATCAACTTCTACCCACCAAAAAACTTTTTGGCTAAACCAAACTTGGTAAACAAATCCATCTCCTACGAGGATAGTGCTGGTAGCAAATTTCTTCCATTTAATTTCCATGGTGGGGGGATGCCTACTGCTGATATTGAAAGAACCCATGAACAAAATCAAAAACCCTAAAAACCCATTTCTAGAAATCAAAAACCCTAATAGCACTTTTAGCTAGCACCCAATTCTTGCACTTGGTGGTCTGGCCAGGGCAGCGCAGGCTCCCACCTTGACCGAGTAGCCCTAAATGGCCTGAACAACTTTGTATCAAAACATAAAAATTGCCTGAGCAGCAACGAAGTAATTAAATATAATTGAACTAATAAACAGTGATTCTGCAGTTAAAATGTCCAGGCAGCCCATTAATAACGAACAAACTACCCAAACTACCCTCCAAAAATGGTGGGAAAATTCATGTTTGCCATGCCATTGTTACAGCACCTAGCAATAAAATTCAAATCCCATGCTAGTCTAGCCCACACGACGAGCCAATTGTGCCAGAGAACCACCATGAAAAACCCACCACCACATCCTCCTCCCCTCCCTCTGTCCATCAACACCGAAAACGCCGCCGCACATTCCCAACGCTGCCGTCCACCCCATTTTGACTCAAAATCTTTCCTCCATCATACCCCATCTCCGAGTTGCAGAAACTACCCTATCGTGCCATTATCGAAAGTTTTTCCGCTCCTACTTTTGTCCCAAAAAAATCCCATCACAAATAGTGGAAAATTTGTTGAATTTCCTTCACTATTTAAATCTTCTCGATAAAAACAACACCACAATCAGATCTTCATCCTTAAATTCAATCAAAGATGTTATAAAAATGAGTTCCCACATTCTTGGAACTATCTACATCTATAACATTAAAAACAAAAAAAATAATTAAAAAAATAATCACCAGCAGACAGCAACCACCATTGTTGAGCAACAAAGCATTCTTCTCAATTCCATAGAGAAGAACGATTAGACGATGCGGTGATTTTTTTACTTTAATTTTTTTTTAATAAAAAAACACGTGAGTTAGCCCATTGCACCCTCCACCACCTTCACCACCACCACCACGTAAACCCCATTATTCTCTCTCACGCACCCAACAACCAAACCCACACCCACACAAGTTAAGCTCTAGCCAGCCAGCCAGCGCATCTTTCCCTCTCTACAAAAACCAATTTTCCTCCGATTTCCCTCAGCTTTTCCTCCATCAATCTTTGAATTTTTTTTTAAATATACATGTTTTTGTTTTTATTATTTTTAAATATAATATCCCTTTTCTTTTCCTAATACACTCCTCCCTCTGCAGCTCTTAGAGAGAGAAAGAAAGAGAAAACTGCAGCAGCCCAATCGAGCCTAGAGAGAAACTTCTCTCTAGAGATTTTCAGATCTCTATTCATCATCATCTTCTATTTTTATCTGACAGAATTGCCACGCTCTTGCTCTTGCTATTTGCACCTATGCGGAGTCGTTTCAATCCGTTTCTGCCAAATTCTAGCTTCGGAATTAGGGTTTCTTGCGCTTAATTTCGGTAAAATTGAAATCACTTTTGATTTTGATATAGTGAAGATGATAATTAAGAGGAACTTGAAATCTCAAATGCCGAGTTTAGGAAGGTGCAACAGACTCGGCGACAGCGCAGCTTGTGAGGAGGAGGACAACTCCGCTTCAACTCGGAGGAAGAAACGTAAGCTTACGAGCGATAACCATCACAGCAATTGTGGCGTTACCGGCGGTTATTACCCTCTCAATCTGTTCCGTGAGGTCGCTGCAGGTGTGATTCCGGTGAGTTTGAAGTCGTCGAGAGGATTTGCTGCTTCTTTGTGCACGAAAGTATCTTGCTCCCCGCCCGAATCCAACGGTCGAGATTCAATGACGAGGAGAGAAGCTAATGGTAATGGCGGTAGCAGTAATAATACTAATGGTAATCGGACGGTGGAGGTTTCTAGGCCACCGCTAGTGCGGACGTCGAGAGGTAGAGTTCAGGTATTGCCTTCAAGGTTTAATGATTCAGTTATCGATAATTGGAGAAAAGAAAGTAAGACTAGTTTGCCTGATAATAGCTTTGATGATAACGATGACGATGTTGTTGTTGTTGTTGATGATGACGACGTTGATTATGATGTTCAGTTGAAGAGTAGTCGAAAGGGTAAAGTGAAAGAGAGAACGGGTAGTAATGTGAAGAAACGAAGCAGACATTGTGGTGGCAAGCATGTGGATACGTGTGAGGAGGAGGGGAGGAGGAGGTTTAAGGGTGGCTCTGATATGAAAAAATATCATTCGAGTTGTTCGCGAAGTACGCTTACTTCAGTGCATGAGAATTTGGCGGTGGTGGTGGATGACAATGAGTGTGGTGGGGTTTTGGATTTGAGTAGTGGGGAAAGGAAACAGGATGGATTGTTTGGGCCGGAAGATTTTTATTCAGGTGATTTAGTGTGGGCTAAGTCGGGAATGAAATATCCATTTTGGCCAGCTATCGTTATTGATCCAATGACACAAGCACCCGAGTTGGTTTTGAGGTCTTGTATTGCTGATGCCGCTTGTGTGGTGTTTTTTGGTTGCTCTGGGAATGACGGGGATCAGAGGGTATGTGTGGATTTTAAATTTATGAATTATTTGCTATGTAAAGAGAGGTTACTCTGGATATATGGAGCTTTTGTGGTGTTAGTTTTTGGTTGGATGTGATGTGATTGCTAATCATTGTAAGTTGAATGATTATGAGCAGGACTATGCGTGGGTTCAAAGAGGGATGATCTTTCCATTTATGGATTTTGTTGACAGGTGTGTTAATTGTCGTTGTTTTTGCTGTAGTGTAGGTTGTTAACTTGGGATTTGAAATTTCTGTTTGAGTGAGTTTTTTGCTTGGCGTAGGTTCCAGGAGCAGTCTGAATTGGATGACTGCAAGCGTGGTGATTTCCAGATGGCGGTTGAGGAGGCATTTCTCGCTGAACTGGGGTTCACTGAGAAGTTGATGCAGGATATAAACACAGCTGCTGGGAATCCAATTTTTGATGAATCTGTTTATAGGTGGCTTCAGGAGGCTACTGGCTCAAATCAGGATCTGGAATTTCATTCTCCAAACCAGGCATGTTTCATGGTGTAGTTCTTAAGTTGTTTTTCTCTGAAGCTCTCTTCTCTTTTATTTTTGTTCTTTCCAGTCCCGTGCTTAGACTTTAAAGTCTTAAACTCCTAGGTGTAAATGGATTTTGATCCTTGGCACCCGGTGCAATACCTCGAGATTTACCAAGTCAGTCGGCTGAGAAATCCTTTGAATTACGTGGTTATGGGGGTTGAATCTCTTAATAATTTGGCTATCTATAGTAGGTTTGTGTTGGGATTTGGATGTGTTATCATGTAAATGTAGGCTTGCTTTGTTGGATTTCTCAGAATGATGATCTGGTGTTAATCACATCTGGCAGGATTTTAGGGGAGTGTCGATCTGGAATCTGGAAATGGTCCCCAGTTCCCAGCTTTCAGCAGCAGAGCTGTTTGGCTTTCTAAGCTATAACGGTCCTCTTAGTTCTTAGAGTTGTAGAAACATGAAAACAGTTTGACAAGTTCAAGAAACCTGGAATACTTTTCTTAAACTTCAAACATTCTTGGTTTCGGTTGTCTCTTTTTCACAGAGGAACAGAAATACCTAATGTGGTATAATAGTGTAGTTTCTTGCCCGTCATTTTTCTTGTAAAGATTTTGTGATTACCATTTTTGAGAAGAATAAACCAAAATATGCTCAAATGTTTATGTCTTGTACTACTCTTTGAATGGGAGTAGAGCGGGGAAGCTTACTCATTTGTAATGGGTGTTACTTTTCTTTTCACTGTAGTTCTCCCCTATGAAAGAACCTGAAACACCAAACTAAATCTCCATATTCTAATTTTGGCTTGTCTCCGTTTTCTTCGGGCTCTTATTTAAATGAAGTTTTCTTTTGTTTTCAAAAGAAATAGGAAGTGCTTATTTGTCCTTTCATTCTTTGAATCCTGTCGAATTTTGTTTGTCTGATTCAGGACATGATTTGGAAGAATAATGACATGCGCCTCTGTGAAGGCTGCGGCACAAGCCTTCCTTTAAAACCTGCAAAGAAAATGAAGGGCAAAACCCCTGGAAGCCAGCTCTTATGTAAAACATGTGCAAGGGTTGGTACCACCTGTCTTGTCTTCAGTGTTTTATGCAATCTAAGTCATGTACTTATTGGTATATGTATTTTTTACATCTGCATAATTGGTATTGCAGCTGACCAAATCAAAACATTTTTGTGGTATATGCAAGAAGGTTTGGAATCATTCAGATAGCGGGAGCTGGGTGAGGCAGCCTACAACTTATATTGGAGTTTTGATTTTTTTTTCCTGCTCAATTTTAATGTTTATTTCTTATCAAATTGGTCTTTTGTTCTCATCTCTGAATCAGGTGCGTTGTGATGGTTGTAAAGTTTGGGTCCATGCAGAGTGTGACAAGATTCCCAGCAGTCGTTTCAAGGTTTGTCCATACCTACCAATGTTGCAGTACTTTCTGTTTTACCTGCATAATGAGAACATGGATGAAAGTTTCTGACTTTCTTGATCAATCTATTCTTGTTTGAAGGATCTCGGGGGCACAGATTACTACTGCCCTTCATGCAAAGCAAAATTTAATTTTGAATTGTCAGATTCAGAAAAATCACAGCTGAAATGCAAGTAGGTTCCTTATGATTTTTATTTTTGTTAACAAACAGAATATTGTTTAATTTTCTATTCACAAGTTATTTGACAGGATGTTAAATTTTCTATCACAAGTTATATGAAGGGCTTATATCTAATATATTAGAGCCTTCGGCACAGATCAAACCGAAGTAATGGTCAACCAGCACTACCTAATAAGGTTACTGTTATCTGCTCAGGAGTGGAAGGGATATATTTCCCTATTCAGCACATGTAAGCAGGAATGTAGCTTCACGAGTGCATGAATTTTGAGCATTTCTGGAAAAATTTCCTGTTGGTTTCTGAGCCTTTCAAGTTTATTTATGGATACAATTCTTTTTTTGTCTTGCTTTAGGGTTGTTTGCAATTGTGGGTTCTGTGGTTCAGAAAAGCAAGCCCTTAGTGAATGGGAACGACACACAGGCTCCAAAATTAAGAATTGGAGGACCAGTATTAGGGTGAAAGATTCCATGCTACCGCTAGAACAATGGGTTTGTGAAGAATATTTTGAGCTTCTTTCTTTGTGAATATTTCTTATTTCTTTTACAAGTTTGCATCTCTAGATGGTTATGTGCTGATGTACTTCTAAAGTATAGTATTTGCATTTAGAAAGAATAATCATGAAACATGGTTTCTTACAATCATCTTCAATTGAACATTAGAGCTGCTTTTCAAAACCTTCTTCTTTTCTTCTCATGTACTTTGGATATTGATTTGTATGCATCTACAATATACTCTTGGACTTTGCAGATGATGCAGATAGCAGATTATCATGCACGTGCTGTTTCTACTAAACCTCCCAAGCGACCTTTGATTAAAGAGCGAAAGCAGAAGTTGCTTGATTTCTTACAAGGTATGTTGCTATTACAGCCTGATCAGTATGTTATCCTGAGCTGCACCGTGTGTATTTCTCACTGTTCATGGGCGTTTTATTATCATTTTACATGACAGAGAGATATGAACCTGTTTATGCAAAGTGGACAACAGAACGCTGTGCTGTTTGTAGATGGGTGGAAGATTGGGACTACAACAAGATTATTATCTGTAACAGGTACTGGGACAATTTCAACTGGGATTCTAGCATGCACAGTATACCATGTGTCAATGGAAATGTTTGGTGCTAAAGACACCAGGCAATTCTGAACTTTATCTTAGACACGTTCCTGACACTTGGAGAAATCTCTATCTACATCTAAAGAAACAAAGCTATCTTAGCCAGGAAAGAAGATTATGGAGTATTTGAATACTATAAACTCATTAGGAATTCGTTCTAGCTGCATTTATCTGCTTTCATATAGAATTACATGATGCAGTTTGCTGAATAAAACTTGATCCTGAAAAAATAGAAAAGAATGTCCTGCTTGTGTATTTGCTAATTAGAGCAAGGCATTTTCTTGTTGGCTGGAGATTTCATTCTAATATTTAATGTCATTATTTATGCATCTGTCAGATGTCAGATAGCTGTTCATCAAGAATGTTATGGAGCAAGAAACGTGCAGGATTTCACTTCATGGGTCTGCAAAGCATGTGAAACACCAGATATTCAGAGGGAGTGTTGTCTTTGTCCTGTTAAAGGTTTGTTTTTTGGCCAGTCTGCGGGGAAACTCTCTTTTTTCATCATGGGTTTGAGCCAGTTACAAATAGAGGTTGCTTTTCATTATTTGATCATAGCTCGCTTCTGAATACAGTTGTTTCAAGCAAGTTCTGTCTGCAATTTTTCCACAAAAAATTTACTATGTGCTGAGTTTTAATAAACTCGTATGAGAACTGCTGCTGCTTTTGATTGTAGGTTGTGATTTTATTTCTTTGATCTTATGTCTGTTTTCTCAATTTTTCTTAGGTGGTGCTCTAAAGCCAACTGATGTTGAGACATTATGGGTTCATGTTACATGTGCATGGTTTCGACCTGAAGTCTCATTTGCAAGTGATGAAAAGATGGAACCTGCTCTTGGGATTTTAAGCATCCCATCAAATTCTTTTGTAAAGGTAGAATTCATTCTAATAATCACTGAATTAGAGCTACTCAAGTCTAACTTGTAAGAACCTTATGAATTTCATACTTGACCTAGGAATCCATGTTAGAGGTTTAATTAGCATCATGTGAGGACTGGTGGTTTTGGAGCCTTATCCAACTTTACGCAACTATGTGGTGAATAGTGGAAGTTGGTCTTTCCGTGTTCAATATTTTTGGCATTTTTTTTTGTTTGAGCTTTGCGCCTGCTTTATTTTTCTCATTCCTCATTTTAATCAATGACAATATTGAATCGAGAATTGTGAGCTCTTTTGTGCATCTGAAAACATCGCTGATGAAACTGGAATGTGCTGTTTTGGAACTCCAGATTTGTGTTATTTGTAGACAAATTCATGGCTCGTGTACTCAATGTTGCAAGTGTTCCACTTATTACCATGCAATGTGTGCTTCAAGGGCAGGGTATCGCATGGAGGTGAGTTGCTCTTGCTCCTTACTGTTTGGGTAGAAATACTTGCTGAATACACCTGTTTTACCATAGGCATGTAAAAAGAAAAAAGATATACACTATTTTTCATCCGGGAAAATTCATTCACAAGTTACTTTGAGTTATTGATCTTTTCCATTGGCAGGGGTTGGATTATCTCTGTCTCTTTTGTCAAGCCTCTCGTTGTTATTAAATTATCTCTTTCTAAATCGCAGTTGCACTGCTTGGAGAAAAATGGGAGACAGACAACAAAAATGATTTCATATTGTGCATATCACAGGTACAGAGTCCTTCTTTCTTAGGTTTAAATCAACAGCATTCCCCTTCCAATAATTCTATTTTCAGAGTTAATTTGCACAGCCTCTGTTGACCTTCATATTTTTCAAGAAACATATTCTAATAACTTTCTGTTTTCTTTCATGGTGCAGGGCTCCAAATCCAGACACGGTTTTGATTATACAGTCTCCTCTAGGAGTGTTTTCAGCCAAAAACCTTGTTCAAAATAAGAAAAGGGCTGGTACGAGGTTGATTTCATCTAATAGAGCAAAACTTGAAGAGGTGTCAACTGAAGAAGCTACTGAGTCTGAGTCACTCTCTGCTGCGAGGTGTCGAATCTTCAAAAGAGTGAACAACAACAAGAAGGTACCTGAACAAGAGTTTCGCTACCTATATCTTCTATAATGTGTAGATATATCTTCCTTCCTTTCCTATTTTTTTTCAAAAGTATTGTTGATGCCTTTATCAAACACAAGAAGGTTAGTTCTTTTACCCGTATTGTAGCTGGGCAGCAATAGTATATTTTGGGTACTTTTGGAGGACGTGGGGTTGGGGATAATTGTCCATCAGTTTCTAAGGTTTGTCTGGTGGACTGATAAGTGATTGATCCTTTCTCGTGAGTTTGAAGGCTCTACATCACATGCTCTTTTGCCCATACTTCCTAGAAGTAGATACGGTTATTCATTTTTTATGAAGGGGATCATACAAGGAAAAAAGCACAAACAAAATCCATGACATGAGAAAAATCTCAAGTTCAACAACTAGAGCAGAGAAAATTAGCTAGATGCGTTTCTTTGTAATACAGTCCACAAGTTATGGAGAAAAAATCATCATGTCCATATGCTTAACAAAGTGCTTGATTGCTGTTAAAAAGATTGAATAAATGATGATGTAATTATGGAAACCTACTGTGGTATTGTTACTTGGTCGAATCGTTCAATATCAAGTTTGTGCTTCAAATATATTCTGGGGCTCTATGTGTGGGTGGGTATAGTTATGAGTTGCAGGCTAGCAAATAAAATGCCATAACTTGTGGGCTTTTTTTTCTCAATGGATTTGGAGTTGGTTTAGAGTTTAGATTTTCAAACAAAAATGTGAATTATGCTCTATTCTGATAAGTTGTGGGATGTTCGTTCACGAGCTCTATGTAATGGTTCATCTTATATATCAAATTTACATTTGTTTTGATTTATCCTTAAAAGAGTAACAGAATTCATATACCTCATCTACAAGATGCTTTGTGAATTAACAAAGCTTTTTATTTTGAATTTTCCTAATGATTTCTACAATAAATGTTCTTAGCTCGTGAGATCGAATCTATCCTCACTTTATTCTTTATTGTTTTTTTTTTTATTTGCTAGCGAACAGAAGGAGAAACCATTTCTCATCGATTGACAAGACCTTGTCATCATCCTTTGGGAGAGATACAAAGTTTGAATGCATTTAGGGTAAAGTTTCTTTTTCCTAGCTTTCAGCATTATATAAGATTTGTTGTCCTCTCATCCTATTTGACATGGAAAACGAGACAAAGCTAGTAGTGATGTGCTTGGTTTATTCTTCAACAGGTGTTAGAGGAGCCTAAAAGTTTTTCTTCTTTCAGAGAAAGGCTTTACTACTTACAGGCAAGTCTCCATCTTTCTGTTAATATAATTACTTTCTAGATTGCCTTCTAACCATCTATTGGGTGTGCATATGATCTCAGAAAACTGAAAATGACCGAGTTTGCTTCGGGAGGTCTGGAATACATGGCTGGGGCCTCTTTGCACGGAGAAACATTCAAGAAGGAGAAATGGTATGAATAGTTGTTGTGAACGAGAAAACCTTGATCACTGGATACATTTTATGAAATGAAACTGAAGTTTCACATATGAATTGCATGTCTATATAATCATTAAAACTGAAATACAATCCATCACTGGCACGTGATTGTCTCTAGGTTCTTGAGTATCGTGGTGAACAAGTGAGAGGCAGTATTGCGGATCTTAGGGAGGCACGTTACCGATCAGAAGGCAAAGACTGCTATGTGAGTTATTTTCTTCTTTTACACTTCATACTAATTAAAGGATGTTGGAAGCGCTGTGGGTGTCAGAGAAACCCAAGACTCTGCTTAAGATCATACTAGTTTTCAGTATATTGAAAGCAGTCTTCTAAGTTGGACTTGCTTTGGTTCCTTGGATTACTGCTAAGGCAGTTTTTGGCCTCTTTTTTCCTCTACGTCGTTTTTTAGAGCTAAACCGTGGTCTAATTTTCCGTTGCAGCTTTTCAAGATAAGTGAAGAGGTAGTGGTAGATGCCACTGATAAAGGAAACATAGCACGCTTGATAAATCATTCTGTGAGTCGCTCTCTTTCTGAATCCTGTCTTTTAATAATCACGTAGTTCAATTCTGCAATGTATATCATGTGAATTATCACAAAGATTCTGCCATGGGCGAAAATGATTGAATATTGTGAATTACTAGTAAAAGGTCCACAAATTTCATGGAACAATAACAATCTTTCTCTGTGTTGTGAGTCGGGACACTGTAGTTTGTGATTGAATTCACATAAAAATAGTTCATCTCTTCTATGTTACGAGTTTGGTGACCTCCACTCTTTCTTATCAAGATGTAATTTACTTGCATCTGTTCCAGTGCTTGCCCAATTGCTACGCAAGGATCATGAGTGTCGGTGATAATGAAAGTCGTATTGTCCTCATTGCCAAGACAAATGTATCTGCCGGTGACGAGCTAACGTCTCTCTCTCTCTCTCTCTCTCTCTCTCTCTCATAAATTCTAAACTGTTCAATTGCTCAGTATTTGTTATTGCATATGGCAGGTATGATTATTTGTTTGATCCTAACGAGCCCGATGAATTCAAAGTTCCCTGTTTATGTAAAGCTCCAAATTGCAGGAAGTACATGAATTAGGATCCAGACACATCAGCCATTGTTACTCCGAAAGGAGCCCTAACCCAATCCCATGCCGGCGGGATCTTACAGCCATACAGCATTTGTGATTTTTTTATGCAAAAGGAAAAATGTAATTTTTTTTGTTTTTGACCTCCCGAGCTTAATAAAAGTTGTAGGTTTGCCTGCTGTTTTAGTTCAGGCATTGTGTAAATTTATTGACACAATTTCTTATAGTTAAAAGCTAACCAAATTATATGATGAACTAAGTTCGTTAATCAGAAAGCTTTGCACCATAATCTGATTTTTACTTTTTCTCTATTTATTAATTATAAATATCAAAAGGAAACAAAAGGTATAGGAATAGAGTAAGAGATGAAAAAGCTTCCTATCATGGGTGCGAAAACAGGTGGTTAGTAGAAATTATCCTGTCACTCATCGTATCCTTGTCCTTCTCATGCGCTAGCACTCGCAGGGTTTAAGTTGGTAACAGATCCGGCTCAAGGGAATAACCTTGAGAAGAGCTTAGGTCATTAGTTTTGGAGTTAACCTGTATTAATGTCATATTCTTTATTGGTTTGGATCGGATCAATTCGGCAAGATCAGCAAGTTATTAAAAATTCAACTAGTCAATTAGATTTTATCGATTTTTTTTTGAAACCCCACTTGAATCAAGTTTTGGGCAATATGATTACAAGTTCAATGTGCAGATGCAATATGATTGTTAAACAGATCAACCTAAAATTCTCACCTTTATGGAAATCAGTATCCATGGAGGATAAATTACTTGATGCAGGCCCTAGTACGGATGTCAAACATGTGATCGTCAAAGCACAGCCAAGGCAAACCAGAAGTTGAAGAAAAAGCATGCGGCAGATGATATGAAAGGCTCGCAAACCCCTTATCCAGGGGAACCAAAGGGCAGATTTCATTTTATTTCCTTCATAAAACGAGAAGCAACAAAACTTGGAAAAGCAAAACAATAACGCAAAACGCATTAAAGAACACAGAGAAATTGTCTCAATGTGTACTTTCAGGAGAATGATGTATCCGGCTTAAAATTACCGACTCAGACTCATTTGACCCAGGCATCAAAGCCCCAGATGCCTTGGGAGAATCATCCGAAAAAAATAAAGGACCACACATTGTACCACCAGAACCCTTACCTTCTCCAGCACATTGTAAGGAATTACCATCTAAACCTTTTGCAGGTGAAATGGCCGCAGCTTCTGGTGCACGCTCAGGGCTTGGGAGATTTCCCACTACACCCGAATTGTCTGGCTTAGATGGCACCTCGTCAATCTTATTACCACTATAAATTTCTACAGACTTTTCCACACTATCTAGTTGACTGGGAGCTTGATCAGGCAATTCCTGAGAGGAGGTGCAAGCATGAGCATGTTCCTTCTGGACAGGAGTGGAAACAAGCTCTTCCGATATCTCATGGGTATCTGCAACCTCTTCAGCTTTCTTCTGATCTAAACTCAACACTGGAACGTCTGGCATTTCTTCATTCTGATTTAAAACTACCTCCTCTGCTTTGTGCACGTCCTTAATAGGTTCATCCTTCATTTTGGATGTTGAAATAGCATCTATTTTTCCACCATTAACAATCGGCAGGCCACTCAAACCTACTCTCTGCTTCTTGTAGTATTCCATGGCTCTCTGTGAGTAGGGAACCAGAATGTCAGAATGAAAGAATTGGCACTTCATAATTAATCTAAAAACTATTCAGAGGCGCAATATGAAGAATAAAGTTAAAGCCAAATCAATACAGTTTGCAGTTAGAGCCAGGGTGAGAATTACAATGATATGCAAATGTAGCATCACAAAACAAAAATATCTGTTCCCCTCTCACAGTCCAGGAAGTGAAGCCCAAATCTAACCGATAAGCCTTTATATATAGTCCAGTCCTTTTTTATTACCCTACACCTCACTTGTTTCCCGTGTAATCAAATCTCAATTGAAACGGGCATTTCCCCGTTGCTACAGGTAAAAGATGTCATATAGCTGAAGGAAATTTCTGTATATGAACAATAATTACGCATGGGCTAGAAAAGAAAAGAAAAGATATAGGATTTGTAACTAGCAGCAAAAGATAAGTAGGCATTGCGAGCTGCAAAATCTCATCAACTTGTCAAGGATATCCCAGTAATTTCCCTAGGCGGGAAAATTAACAATCACCATGCCGCTTCAAATGACTGCAATTTGGTCAATGACTGGTTTACAAACACCCGGGCCTCTGAGCACAGAATTAATCACATCTCTATATAATCCTAATGATTTACCTGAAAAACTGCATCTTTTGCAGGAGGAAGAACTGAAAGACTGAAAATGGAATCAGAAATTTTCGGCACTGCTCTTGCACCATCCTGTAGCATCAAAATAGCATAAAGAACATTAAAAACAGAATGAGGTACGCATCCACATATATGTGTGTGCATGCCAGATGGAGAGTCTCTACCTTTAAATTTACAAGCATCACAACATCTTCATCTGCATTGGCACTCTGCTCCATGCTTAGCAAACTCATACACTGGCTATACAACTCTGGACTAGCAAGTTCTGTTGAAATGTCCAGCTTAGAAAGATAAGCACTGGCAAATTGAAAACTGTCATCACTACTTCGTGTTCTAGAGGGATCAGGCTTCTCATGGGTAGTTTTTGACATAGATTTCAAAGGTTCTTTTGCTGAAGCAACAGGTAATTTTGTTTCAACATTTTCTGCTTGGACACTTGGCTGGATATTTTCGTTTTGCAACAGGTGACCTGCTTGTCCAGCCAGAACATTCTCCAGAGGTGCCTGCATTGGAAAATCCTCCTTCATAGAAGTTGCTGGCAAGTTCATATTCATATCACCATTTTGTGTTTTCCACACGTCCGTGCCAGTTTCCCATCCCTGACCATTCATCTGATGCCTATTCTGATCCCATTCTTGCCCAAATGCATGTGTTTCATCTCTAAACACACCATTATTTCCATCCCATCCATGCATGTGAGGACCTGACCCATCCATCATATTATGCCACCCAAGTGGGCGCAAATGACCAGAAAACCTGTCAGCATCAGGTATATGGTAAGGAATCCCAGAGTGATTAATTTCCATTGAAGGCCTGGCACTGAACAGCGGTGGAGATGGAAAATGAGGCATCATTGCTTGAAAACCTCCATGAGGTGGTCCATGTTGGAAAGGCATGTAGCCATTTGGCATCGGTGAAGACCAGTTTGGTGTACCTCTCCAAGCATTTCCTTGGCCTCTTCCCAGACCAGGATCGCCACCTCTCTTGTAGCGGGTGTTACATCTATTATCTTCTTCTAGTGAACTCATAAAAGACGGGCTGCCACCTCCACCCCTGAAGATGGATGGAGGAATCAAAGAAGAATTGTTCTGACTAGTTCTATTATAAAAGGATGAATCAGCTGGAGTTGACTCATCTGCTAGAGGCTTCTCAAACGGTAAATCCCGACCTAGTCTGTCTTCGGCAGAAGCCAAATCTCTAGCACTGATGGAACCACTTCTCCTCCTTGCAGATTCTTCAATGTCAAGACTCCGTCTGACACCAGTTCTGTTTGCAAATCTGCGTTCAAGGCTTGAAGAAGGAGATTTGTCTACCAAGCCCCGGGGTGAAGCTCTAGAATTTGAGGACCTCTCAATTGACAACTCACCCACATGGCCATCATCCATTTTAATAGATTTATCAGATGACCTATACTTGGAAGTTCTCTCTAATGATGCTGAAAAATCAGCAGCCTCTCTTGAAGAAATTGCTTTAGACCTCTGTTCAGCCACAGCATCCCTGTACTTCAAATCTTCTGCTTTGAAATGCCTATAATAGAACAAATAAAAACCATCACCATCGTCCAGTTCAACTCAAGAAACTACCAAGGGCATTAAAAAGCAATATAAACTCATCTTGAACAATGAAGCAGGTTCCATATAAAAATGATTTAATTAGGAGATCAATTTTAGAAATGGATCAATGGATGAATGCAAGGTCACTTGTGCACCGAACCACAACAACATAAGTCCCATAGTTAAAACCTGTTGATATAAGAAATTTTTAACTGGATACATCAAGTTTTGACCTTTTTACTTGTAATATATTCCCTTCTGGACTGCAACAGGAATGAATATTGATAGTTCATAGTTCATGGTTCATGATATCAGCCCCACAAGTATGAATCTAACTGTGCATGCAAGACAGTGAATAGACTTCAGTGGAAAGACATTTATAGATGTTTTCTAAGAAAGATGCAACTTTAACAATGCATAAGGGAATACCATATGAAAAGATAATGACAGTAAATCGAAGAACATAATCCAGTCATGTGGTTTCTCGAAATGATTAGAGGATCATGTTCAAAGAGACAGGTTTTTTGATATACACAAAACTGATCTACCAACTACTTAAAGTGAGAAGCATATAACTGCAACTGGAATAAAATTCACCTATACAGCGTAAACCCTAGGACTTCACAGAGAGATCAAAATATATTTGTTATATTGTTTCATTTGCACTACCTTCATGTGTATTAGTGGCATGAATATGACTGAAATAATAACCCTGCAATCCATCACCAATAAATGGATCTTCAAATTTGTAACCAGTGAAGCAGAGAGAGCAGTTCTCATAAACTTGAAAAATCATTGACTTAACCCAAGAACCGGTAGTCATATATAAACCCTACTTTTAAAGCAAAAGGCACATGTCTGAAAGTTTAAAATTTCCAAATGATAAAATATCAATTTGGAAAGATTATTCATACAGCATCCTCACATTTTTTCATTACTTTATAAAATATTGGCAGTTACCTGTACTCTTCAACAGATCCATGTGGACTGGTGTCTGGGGAAATCCTCCGCCTGTTGCTGCTAACATTATTGTCTAGATGGGCTTGACGTGATTGAGATCTTCCCCTCTCATCTGACTCAACTCTCCCACTGCTCAAAGATTTCCTTTCAACATCAGGGTAAGGTGCCTTTGTACCTTTGGATTTAGCATCATTATAGTCACCACGATCCTCAGGAGATCTTTTCCTTCCCCTGCTATCTTTGTATCTGGCACTACGATCATCAATATGTGACCCATCATAGTCAAGATTACAGTCATGGTCTCTTTCACGGTCTCGTTCCCTATCTTGGTCCTGATTCCGATCCCGATCACGATCACAATCTTGGTCACAATCATGATCCAGGTCTCGATCACGTTCTCGCTCCCGATCCCTATCACGATTACGATCACGCTCTCTTTCACGGTCATGATCTCTGTCTTGTGGCTTAGATTTCTTCCGAGCTTCTGAAACATCCTTCTCATCCCTTTGGTGCTTCTCTTCAGACCTGTTGTTAACATAATCTCTTGCACCACACTCATCTCTTTGCTTATCATCTCCATGCCTATTTTCCCTTTCCATGACCTCATGGTACTTGTCTCTATATCTACCATCCTTGTGCTTCTCATCCTTTGGTTTTTCTTCCTTAACATCTTCCCTTGAGGATAATCGCTTGCCATTAGTGTCTCCAATATCATCACGATGCTTATCCCCATCAGCAGAATCATCTCTCTTTCTCCTAATTCGTCTATCAGACCGATTCTCTGATTCAGTACTTTGCAATTGATCATTTGCTTCCACAAGACATAAATCAACAGGTAAGCTGGATGTTCAGAAAGAACCAAGATAAAATAAAATAAATAAAAATAAGGCAGATTAAATAAACAGGACCATCATATTCCATCTGCAGGAAGTGTTCAGCCAGCTAAAGTAAGACAATAAGGCTGCTTATGTGTAAAGAAGAGAGTGGGGCTAGAGGTAAAGATAGACTACCACTAAAGCTTGAATAATGGAAACAGGGAGCAAGCCCAGAGCAGACACATAGACAACATGATGTAAGAAATGATCATCGGCCTAGCATTATATCTCATCTAGACTATCTACGTATTATTAAAATAAGTGATTGGATATAGCCTTGAATTATAAATCATCCAACATCCAATGCAAGATTGTCAATAGCATTCACTTCACAGTTTAAAAAATTATATAAAAAAAAATGGTTGCAATGATTGCTTCAATAATATAATATATCCAGCAAAATAGCTCAGAAATATAGCCATACCATGTTCTCCTCCCCAGACCACTTTATTTTCAATCTAATAGTACTTCATTAAACATCCTCTTTGAATAAAAGATAGGAGAGTCATTGCAGCAAAACAACTTGTAAGGCAATTTGAAACCCATGTGAAGAGTAATGTGACTTTGCAATGACAGTAAAATTTCATCTGATTCCAAGATCTTAATAATTAAAATAAGATGATGTGGATAACAGGTGGAGAAATATCATAACAACAAGATTTTATAGTGTTGCATTCAATAAACATGAGAACTTTTGCTATATTGTTCCAATCATAATGACTGTCCATCCCTTTTCATGGGAATCCAAATGACTAAACTTACATGAAATAAGATTTAGTTTCTGGATATGGGATTGAAGGTTGCACATCAAATACAACAAAAAAACTATTCCAGTTTTTTTAAAAAAAATGAACAAACAGGTATATCTACAATCATATCAAGAAATCTTGTAACACCCAAATTCGTTGAACACGTGATGAATATTAAAGGGCTTGAGGAACTTCATCTGAAGTAGTTGAGTATCTTGACAATGCACTCTGAGTTGGGGTGGAAGTAAATGGCCATGATACCAAAATTAATGGCCATTAATAAAATCTTCAGTGCCACATTCTATAAGTAGTTGTAATTGTTTAATGTACAGTACCATAAAATCAAATGGAATACTTTATTTATCTTGTCTCCAAGGTTCGAATTTCAAATAAAAAGAACGTTTAAAAATGCTATAAATGTGGTGGAACATATTGCAGAGTGAAGTAATATAATGGAAGATACCAATATTCCATTCCATAACATTAAATTGCACTCCATTATGTTCTACCAAGCATTACACAAGGACACCAAAAGTTGACTGAAGACAAATAACTTTTGAGGGCTCAAATTCAGATAAAAGTATGGAGCATTTACAAGAAAATACCCAGAATTGGATGGATACATCGGAAGTACTTGAATATAAATCAGAAAACCGAATTGAAGATCAGCCACTCAATGTTCCATGGATAGCTATATCATGGTCAACTATATCTAAGGTTACAAATAATGGGACATGAAGCATTGACATACTTTCTCCTACTGTCAATTTTTTCTATCATCAATCAACTAGAAGTCATTCACAAAAGACATGAGCATGTCACATTTCTATCACATGAGCGTCACTCAAATCCTTAATATTTTTTTAGTACATGAGTTAAATTTTAAATACATTTAAAATATCATGAACCAATTCCAGAAGATAATTCATCATCTAGTAGAATCTGAATCATTTTATACTATTGAAGACACTTCAACAGACAAGAGTCAAAAAATGAAGGCGATTCAATAAGCACTAGTAAAAAATTAACAAAGAAAAGAAACCTCGATGATGAAGGCTAAGTATTATTGAATTAGCACTCCAAAGCCCAAAACAAACCCCTAAATTTTCCCCTGTTTACTTGAAAAGACAGTTTCTTTAAACAATTAATATCAATGATGAGAACACTTCCTTCTGACAATTCAAAAAAACATTCAAATAGTAAAACAAACTTCCTTCTGACAATTCAAAAAAAAAAATCAAATAGTAAAACAAACAGCAAACAAAATCAACACACAAATACTCACATCTAAAGAACACATCGCAACCATTGCAAAACAATCCATTGATTCCTTACCATTTTTTTCAGTAACTTTTTTTCCTCCACGCGAATACTCTTCAACCTCACTCCTCCCCTCCACTCCTTTCTTCTCCTTCTCCCTTACCCTCTCCCTATCCTCCTTCCTACTGCTCTCCCTATGCCTTCCCTCACTCTTCTTCTCCACACTATCATCCCTCCGCTTACTCTTCAACTTCTCCTCGCCACCTTTCTCCTTCCCCTTCTTCTCCCCTTTCTCCTCCTGTCCACCATTCCACCTATCATTACTTTCCTCAGTTCTCTCTTTTCTCCTTTTTGACGAAGAGGAAGAATATTCCTCTACATTTTCCCCATTTAAAGTTTCCTTATTCTCCTTCAAATCTAACTTCCTCTTCTCGCTCGAAACCCTAACACTGCTATTATTACTGACACTCTCCTCTTTCGCCGCCTTCTTCTCTTTCAAGTTCGAATCTTTCTCCGAATCTGAATACTCTCTCGCGCTATGCTTACTCGATTTGTGTCGAGAACTTCTCGGCATCCTTTTTTAATCCCCGACTTTCCAAAAACTTCAAATTGAAACCCTAGAAAAATCGATACACTCAATAGAGAATCGAAATCGAAAGGAAAATCCTAATCTTACAGAATCATTGATTCCCAATCTCTGACCGAATCTAGAACCATACCCTCGAGCTCTTAAAAGTTCAAGGAGTAAGTTACAAAACCTAATTGGAATTGGATAGGAGAGGTTTTTATTGCAAACGAAGGCGCTGAATGAGTAACGGAAACGACAGATCGTCGGCGGGATGGGGTGTGAGAAAGGGATTGGAGTTTATGAGAATTACGAGAGAGCCAGGGGGATAGAGCGTGGAAAATGAGTCGGTTAGGGATAAATGTGGAATAATAAAGGTTGATGCGAATTTAAAGTGGAGAGCAAAAACACATGTGTGTCTGTGTTTCAAACTTTTGAGGGCTTTTTGGGTTCTGTTTGATGAGAGGAGAACTTGGATAGAGGTGATTTGTGTAAACTACAGTTTAGTCCCTGTAAATGCTTATGGTGTATTTTTTAGTTATTTTAGTTTGACATTTACTAATATATATCTTATAATTTAAAATGTGAATAAAAATCTTTTCAAATTCACTAGTTAGACTCTGTTTGTAATAGTGTAATTGTGGTGCGATTATTTTACAATTGAAATAATAATTTTTAGTTTGTAAAACTTATTTTTATATTAATATATCAAAACGATCTGAAAACATCAAAAACTAATTTGAACAAAAAAGATAAAAGAATTTCATGTTTTTTAAAAAAAATCTATTTTTTTAAAATAAACTCTTAAATATATTAAATGAATTAGTTAAGCTATAAAAAAACTCATCCAAATATTTTCATTTTAGTTTTTGAAAAGTTCCCACGTGAGATAATAATAAAAACTAAGAAGATTATCATCTTATTTTTATGTGAATAAAAAATCATCGCCATGCAATACTTCATAATAGAAAAATTTTTTATTTTTAATTTGTTCAATTATGTAATTGAGGTTTTCAAGTGTATAGAATTTTAAATATTAGGAATAAAAAAATTGTGAAATGTTATAGTTTTCTTCATTAACGTGTAAAAATGAGACTTTTCATGGATCTCGTTTTTATTGTTAGATATAAAAGAAATGTATCGGTTGTATCTAATAATCTTCTCTCTTATTATATATAAAGTTTATGGTAGAGTTTTATGAAATATAAAGGGTAGAGATGAAGATTGTTGAATCTATAGGGGCTATAACATAGTTTACCCAAAATTTATGCAAGAGTGGCGGTATTGTCCTCGTGTGTGACATGTTTTGTATGCGGGGTTTCATTTGAGCTACGTTGGCAGATCCAATTAGAAGGTGACAAGTATAGAGTATGTGAGATGTGAGTGTTTCCGAGAGCAGTACAGGGAATAAGTTAGCCAATGAGAATCTTGGTTTGCAAATGGTGGACAAGTGTTTGGTTTTGGCCTATGTTTGATATTGCATTTCAATATTGTTATCCAAAATGATTGAAAATTTTTTATTTATATTTTTTATTTAAAATTGAAAAAAATATATTTTTTGATGATTTTAATGTGGTGATATAAAAAATAATTTTTTTAAAAATTGAACAAAAATATTTTAAAAAATAATTTTAATTATATTTCCAAATATATCTTTACTGAAGACCACACCTGCTCACAGTTTAGTTGGGTATTTTATTACAAAAAATAAAACTACTAAAAAAAATTCATATTTAAAACATGATAAGTATTAAATAATATATATATATATATATATATATATATATATCTGTGTGTGTGTGTGTTTCTCATGATATATTTTGTTTAAGATTAGTCAATGTAAAATATTTTACAAATAACTTTTAGACTTGATTCATTTTCTATAAAATATTTTAAATTTATAAAATTTTATAAATAATAAGTCACTTGTAATATACAACTATTTTAACTACCATTTTTTTCTCAAATTACCTCATCATCATTGTTATTGTTGCCTCACTACCACCATCACCAAGTTGTCACAACCTCCTCATTCACCACCACCATTTTCAAGTCATAACCACCACAACCATTTTGTCACCACCTCCACCTTCTCCACCACCACTAATACTATTTTGTTTTCAATTGCTTTTCAATATTTAGTTTGAAAAATATTTTGCAAGCAAGATATTTTATGAAAAATATTTTCTATATAAAAAACTTCACATGAAATATGTCTCACCCCAAAAAAATGGCTGAGAGAGCGGCCTCGTGGCGACTGGTCCCCATGAGCGGGGGAGATTATTATGTCGGGGGGAGGGGGGGTTATTTATTTTTTGTAACAAAGGGAGTCGCCACCTAGTATTATGGTTACTAGGAAACCTATGACTGGTCTTTCAGAGATTCTAGGGTAAGGGACTGATTGCGTAAAGGGAAGGTTTCAGCACCCCTAGTACGCCCTACCTAAGGTAAGTTGCTTGATGTTTTTGTTTGTCTTATAATTGCTAAAATATATAAAAAATATTTAAATGTTGACAATATATCATTTACACCGAATATTTTGGATAGAATTTATCCAAGCTCCGAAAAATAATATGAATCACCGAAAAGTTTTTTTATATTTTTTTGAATATTGGCCAATACCCTTTGGATTTTACAAACATGTTGTAAAATCTCAAAAATGCAAGAAATGATTTTTTCTTTGCAAAATACATGCTAAAACTCATTTTTTCTTCAAGACCAAAGACAATACATACTTTATTTTTATTTTTTTTTAAAAGAAAACACTTTTAAAATATGCTAGTGTATTAGCCTTATGCAACAAAAATAACACATTTTTTAAATTTTGTTGTATATAAAAAAACAAAAATATTTTATATATTTTTTTATTATTTTTATTATTTTATTATATATATATATATATATTATTTTCGGGGTGGGCTGGACTGCCAGCCAACCCCTAGTCATCCCGGGCTGCCAGCCCAACTTCCAGGGCGGGTCTGGGCCGTGGCCCAGACGATCTCGGTCTGGGTCGTGGCCCAGACACTCACGGGTCTGGGTCGTGGCCCAGACGGTCACGAGTCTGGGCCTTGGCCTAGACCCGACCCGGTTACCCTCAACAGTAACCGGGCGTTTTTTTGCAGAAGATGATGTACAGTGCACAATGATGTGCAGATTTTTCAAGTATGAAGAATGGGGAAATGGTGGGTACCTGGGTGTAGAGGATGTTGTGGTGATTCTTCTGGTCGTGGTGGAATCGGGAATGGTGGCCTGAGCTTCGCCGGAAAATGGGCTGGAAGTCACGGGCTGGTGTTGTTGCAGGCGTCGGGGCTGTCCCGTTTCATTCAACGGAGACGATGGCTGAGCTTCTGGGGGTTGTGGGAAGCTGACGGTGGTGGAAGTGGCTGCTCTTGGTGGCTGGAACGACGAGAGAGAGGGGGACGTTTGGGTTGCCTTTTTTATGGTTCTGAAAACAGTGGCCACGAGAGAAGTTAACAGGGGAGGTTGAGAGAGAAAGGAGGAGACGGTGGAGCTGAGGTAGTTGCAGGCGAGACGAAGGTTGGTCGACGATGGTTCTTTCTTGCACCGAGAGGGAAAACTTGCCGAGAGGGAGGGGATGAGAACACAGGTCCTCTGTTCTAAGAGGGAGAGGGCAGACCGGGCTCAAAGGGGATAGGGAGCTTCGGGGTTTTTTATTTTTTCCAAAAGAGCAGAGGATAAAACCAAAAATAAGTAGCAGGAACCCCCCTCCTTCCCCGGGAAATAAAGGAAATCCAAGTTTTTCAAAACGGGGAAAAAAAAAACCCAGTATATTTTCTACGTGAAATATATCATGTTCGTTTTTCCCTGTTCCCTTCGTCCCCTCTTTTCCTTTCTTTTTGCCCCTTTTAGCCGAAACAAAACAAACCCCTTTTTCACGTGATGTTCCCTTGGTTCCTCCCTGTCTCCCTGCCTCCTCCAGGTTTTACGTCCAGTTCGGTCCCAAAAACCGGGGGTCTCATGGCTCAAGGTTATTTTTTGAAAAGTGGGTTTCGGGTGGCTCAAGGAAAATGGGGATGGGTAGCTCAATGTATTTGTCTTTTAATTTCAAAGTTCCATGGAGATGGTGAGGAATTTTGTCTTCAAAGTGGGATTTTGTTGGGGGCGCAAGCTTTGTTGGTTTTGTGTGTAAAATACAATTTGGTCCCTCCATTTGTTACTCCTCCAATTGCACCCTTAATTGAACTTAAATTTATGATCTTGTGCAATTATGTCCTTGTGAAAAATTCAAGGTTAACTTTAAACTTTGCGCATTTTTTGGTCCTTGATTTTTATCTGTGCAATATAGTTCCCCACTCGACCATAAAACTCTTAATTTGTTCAATTAGGTCCCCGATTTCGCTTAATTGGCTTGAAAAAATTCAAATTGATCAACGAAAATTCAAATATCATCAATTGAGCCCGAATTAAATTTAAGCACTTGATTTCTTATTGACTAAGCCTTTAATAAAATTAATTTGATCCATTTAAAGTATAATTAAGTCGTCAAGCTTAATTAAACCCTTCAACTGCACCTAAATTAATTCCTGCATACAATTACGCTTTTATATTAACCAATGACTGTATCAAATCGGTCCATAAAAATATAATTATATTTTATGACTTAATTTATACGCGGATTTATCTCATAATAAATTACTTTAGCTTTGGATCCGCGTTTTTTCATTTCTGGGCACAAAAAGGGTACAATCGATTTTTCAAAAATGTTCAAAATTTTAACTTGATTTTTCTACCGACACCATCCTCCATTTTATTTTATTTTTTTTTATTTTTTTATTTTCTGATAGTTTTGGGGCATGACCCAAAATTGGGTTACAACAAAATAAATGGACTATTAAAATTTGTTAGGTGTAATGGTGTAGTTACTGTTCAGTCAAATTTAAATTATTATTTTTTATAAATTGAGTTTTTTTATGATTTTATCGTTTTAGTTTGTTGATGTCAAAAATATATTTTTTTTTTGTGTGTGTAAGTTTAGATTGATTTATATATGGTTAGAACTTGTGACATGTATTTTTTTTTATGGTTGGCTTATGGTCTGACTTTGTCTAAAATGAGGCAAACGTTGAGATCCTATTGTGTTGCCCATGATTGAGTGTATTCATATATCCAATTCTTAGAATTTATGTATGGAGAAGGAGAATGTATCATTGATGGAGAAATTGATGTCTTGCCAATAGGTAACCAAGATAGTAGTCCCCAAGGGGTGTGGCGGGGTGGTTGCTGTAATAGTTGTTTTCACTTCGCGCACGACCATCCTTGGAGATAGAGGTTCACAGAAAAATAGTTTTTTTATAACATAAAATTATGATTATAATTTTTATGAGTTGACACCTAGTATTAAGATCACTAGAAAACCTAATGGTATGCGAGTCTGGGTAAGAAGACTTGTTGTGCAAAAGGAAGACGCATTACCAGCAATGCCTCCTACAAAAGGTAAGTTGTATTGTTGTTTGATTATTTTTCTAGGTCGGATTTTTATTTATAAGTCTTTTCTAAGTTTCGAAGTAAATCTCTCTTTATGAAAGAGTTTTTATCTCATTGAATCAAAAACCTAACAACTTTAATATCCAAATTTTAGAATTACATTTATTGTATTTTTAATATTTAAGGGTGTACTCTACAATATAATTATACACTCCAATAATTAAAGTTTGCAACTAAAAAATAAATAAAGTAGTTAACGAAAGATTTTTGATATCTTGGCCGAACTCTAACGAATAATATAAATTGGTTAAGATATCCTATTTTTATTTTAAAATATAAGAAAAGATGCAAAAAAAAAATTGTATTGTGAAAAATATGTTGGGGAAATTGTTAGAATTCGGTTGTATGCACGAAAATAAAATATTTTTTTATATGCAATTTTTATATTTTCTGGTTTGGGTTGCCCAATAAAATAGGTCTAAATGGCCCAAAATGACTTAGTAGTTAGGCATTATATGTCCAACCCAACCAACCTATTGTTTACCATGTGAACAACACGACATGAATTAATTTACTCCTTATTGTTCAATTGCAATGAAAAGTAATAGGAGAAGAGGGGGGAAATAGGCTCACCTATTGATGTCGTCGTGTAGAGAAAGTTAGGTCGATGCCGAAAGAGGTGTTGGAGAGAATGGTAGCTAGTGACGATTATAGAAAGAGGAGGAAGTATCGGTTGTTACATTGTTGTTGCTGCTGCATGGAGAAGAAGATAGAGTTGTTTCTGCTATCACTAGAGGAGGAGAATGAGGGTTATTGACGCTGCTACAGCCGTTGGAGAAGAAGGATAAAGTTTGTTGTTGCTACTGCAGTTGCTAGATGAAAAGGAGGGTTGATGTTGTTGTTAGAGAATAAGGGAAAATGTAGCGGTTGCTGGAGGAGAAAGAGGAATGTAACTGCTTTTATTGTCCCTAGAGGAAAAAAATACGAAGTTGTTGCTTATCTAGCGAGGGAGAAAATGGTGAGTGGTTTCTGGTTTCCATTATGGTCTTTCTTTCCCCCATTTTGTTCTATTCTCTTTTCCTTTTTGTTCTTTTTTTCCCTTTTATGTTCTCTCATATTGCCCTTCCCTCCTGTCCTTTTCGTTCTTGCTATACACATATATATGTATGTATATTGAGACGATGACATATTAGATTGACCTGAACTTTATTGTTTAACTCGTCAAGCTTGTGACTATAATTATGAGTTTTAGTGAATTTAATAGTTGTATTTTATTTATTTATTATATGATAAGAAAAATATATGCTTAAAAAATGAGTATCGATCAAATATCAGGAGGTCTGTTTAAGCTCGTGGTAATTTAATAAAAAATATTTCAAAATAAATTACGAAGATCAAATCAAAATAAACTAATTATTAAAATATAAAATTAAAAAAGAACATTTTTTGTAAAAAAAACATGTTTTATTATTTATATGAACAATAAATAATCAAATCAAGAAGTAACCAATAATTTATAGTATAAGGTTTTTAATTCCCAAATATGAAATTATACATGTAAAAGAACACGATAAGTTATGGTGCAAATGTCAAAAGAAAAGTGAGATTTTATTTATTTGATACACCTTTTCCTTTGAGAAAAGAAATGGTAATAACAATTATAATTAATTAACTATTTATAAAAAAAATACTAATATAGTTTTAAAACTCGATCCTAGAATCAACTCGAACAAAGTTTTATATCATAGATAAAACGGGCTAATACAGGTTAATCATGATTAATTCACATTTTTTATAAGAAAAATAAAATAAAATAATGAGTTTAGACTGGGTTTTGATCAATCCTAGGCTAACTACAATTATAATTAATTAACTATTTATAAAAAAATATTAATATAGTTTTAAAACTCGATCCTAGAACCAGCTCAAACAAAGTTTTATATCACAGATAAAACAGGCTAATACAGGTTAATCATGATTAATTCATATTTTTTTATAAGAAAAATAAATTAAATTAATGAGTTTAGACTAGGTTTTGATCAACGGTAGACTAACTAAGTTATGTGTCAATCCGGGTTTTCAATATGGTCCTACCATGTATTTTTCTTTTATTTTTGTTTAGATCTGACCCAACTTAGAACTTAAGTCATCTTGAGTATGATGGGTTGGGCCGGGTTTTAAAACAATGATATTAATAAATTATTGGAAATGGGGATAAGTATTAAAATATGTATAATAATAATTAAATTAAAAAAAATCAGAAAATATAATAATTAAATTTATATATGAGAAGGGAATAACGTTAAATAAATTCCTATTATAACCATTCAGTTCAAAAAAATCAACAAAGTGAATAAACATAGGGAAATGTAGTAATTAACTTTATAAATAGAAAATAAATAAACCTATAATTATACACATTAAGTTAGTCAAAATTAAATATATTTTAATTGAAGTAAATACCTTGAAATATAGCGGTGCTTGTGATTTTATATATAGTTTTCGATTAGTTTTTTTCCCATAATAAATGGAGCTTAAGCCCAAGACACAAAGACCATTAACAAATGTTTGGATCTTCAGCCCAATATGGAAGATAAATAATATAAATTTCAAATCTGTAGCTAAACACAATAGTGAGTGCAGCAAGAAAACATGCCCAGCAAGAAGAAACCTTGACCTCAACTGTTAGGTTATTAACTCTAACATCATTTTAAATACTAAATTAATATTTTTTTCAATATTTTATGTTGATTTCAATATATCAGTGTAAAAAAAAATTAATATAATTTAAAACAAAAAAAAACAATGAATTAGAATGTAAAGAATATTATAAAAAGTTAATCAAACAAAAAAAAATACTTTTAAAAAATTTCATATATCACATCACGAAAAATTAGTGGGACTTCGGGATGCATTTTGAAAGCGCTTTTAAAAAAATAATTTTTATTTTTTATTTTAAATTAAATTTTTTTATCATTTTCATGTATTGATATCAAAATAATTTTTAAAAAATAAAAAAATATCATGTTGATGCATTTCTAAAAAATCACTTTAAAAACAATTTTAAGCACATTTTTAATAACTAAAAATTAATAATCTTTAAATAAAAGCGTAGTCATAATAATTAGAATGTAGAGAATTTTATATATTTCTCTCTCAAAATCTTTGAAATCTTTTCAAATCCCTGTGCCCATGTAGTGAACGAGGAGAACATCGGTGTAAGAAAAGTAGCTAGTAGGTGTTTTTCAATTTTTATATATTACAAATCCACTGCTCTTTGTGGCAGACCAAGATGTACGAGGGAGGGAGGGGGGGTCCCTCACTTCAGTTGTGGTTTTGTTGTGTGTGGCTACAGACCAATGCTCGAGAGAGGGAGGGGTAGTTATTATATTTTTTGTTATTAAAATAATCTAAAAATTTATGAATTTAATTAAAATATAAATAAATATACTAGAAGATATCACAGTATAACTTTTATCTCGCAATTCTAATTTTATTTCAGATGATATTTTATTATATTTTATTCCAGGATTGTAGAGGCCTTTATATATGAATTTAGTTCGTGATGGAATTGCAAGTACTTTGATGAAAGAATAAAAACAAGTGTCTAATTTACTTGAATTATTAATTACATTTTATTATTATGCTTATTAAATCTATAATATTTTAAAAACAATACACACACACACTTTGAAATAATTTCACGTTCTAACAACAATATGAAAAGCTTGATAACTAAACACATGAAAATATTTTTTATTAACATCAAACTCAACCGCAATTTTAACCAAACACTTTAATTTCGGTTATGAACCGCAATTAAAAGTGCTTTTTATAAAACTATTTTTTTTAACTTTAACTACAAAAACAAAAGAAATATCAAATACATGAAAATGACAATCTAGCCTGGCATGAGAGAAGCACCGATAAGCAAATGGATTCATGCCAAAAAATCACTCGAGGGGGTCGTTTTGACTTCTACATAAGCTTTTATGTGGATATTTTATTATATCGAAATAAAAAAATTTAGTTCCAAAGGATTGTAGTGTGATGACAAATATATGATGACAAATAGGTTGAAATTTGCACAACAAGTCTCGAGTTTGAGTTAGAACATACATCTCTTATAAGAACTTTGTATAGTTGAGGTTTTACTCGTTTACCTGACCCCATAAAATATGTTTTCTAGAGACGGGGTTTTCTAAAATCTAAATAAATAAATAAAATAAATTAATTATATTTTCTTAGCCTCCACCAAACAATGAATTAATTGAAGAAACAATTCAACCAACCAAAAAGAATGGTAATCTCGATTCATCACAATATAGGTGGTTTTGCAATCAATTTCGAAAATGTTTTTTTAAAAAATGCTTTTTTATTTTTTATTTGATTTTCTTATATTTTTAAATCATTTTCATGTACTGATATCAAAAATAATTTTTTAAAAATAAAAAAAATATCATTTTGATGTATTTCTAAATATAAAACACTTTAAAAAACAATCAAAACCATAACTACACTTTCAATCCATCAATAATCAATGAACTTTTTTCATCCAGCCAAATAAATCACATTACACCTTATTGCACATTTACTAAATATATATAGTAGCATGTTAAGCGTGTATAGTATAATATTATGACAGTTATTATGCTTTAAAGTATTTGTCTTATATAAAAATTGAAATAGTATATTTTTTCAGCACATAAAAAACATTTAATTTAAAATAATAAAATAATTTTCTTGAATATTTTTCAAATACTAAAAGACTCTCAGATATTGCAGCAAAGATTCGACGACATCGTATCAAGCCAGGACCAGGGAGAGGTGGGCTTGTTTGATTAAATGAGACCGTGAGTTAAATTATATCATTTCATATACCTATGTCCATGTAGTTTGGAGTATGACAATCTAGCCTACTTTATATGTCGGAAGCCTACTTTATATATGGGAACCTTTTTGTCATGGCATGAGAGAAGCATCAATAAACAAATTGAGGGGGTCGTTTTGACTTTATGTGGATATTTTATTATATCAAAATAAAAAGAATTTATATTTTCTTGGCTCCCACCAAACAATGAATTAATTGAAGAAACAATTCAGCCAACCAAAAAAGAATGGTGATCTCGATTTATCACATTATGGGGTGGTTTGTAATCCGTTTCAAAAATATTTTTAAAAATAATTGATTTTTGATTTGTTTTATTTTAATATTTTTAAATTATTTTCATATATTGATGTTAAAAATTATTTTAAAAAACAAAAAAATATATATTATTTTGATATATTTCTGAATGAAAAATACTTTAAATAACAACTACAACTATACTATCAAATAGTCAGTAATTAATGAACTTTTTTCATTCATCCAAATAAATCACATTACATCTAATTGCATATTTATATTTGTTTATATATATATATATATATATATATATATATATATATAGTTGCAAGTTTCTCTTCCTCTGCATTAAGGTTCAAATTCCATCATACATCCCCGCAGTGTCTTATTTGCTTACTAGGCTTGCAAGATGTTCAGTGGATTCGAAAATTAGTTGTGGTGCATGTAAGTTGATCCGGACACCCTGGTTATTAATATATATATATATAGTATAATATTGTGACAATTATTATGCTTTAAAGTATTTTATATATATATATGTATATATATATATTGAAATAATATATTTTTTCATGGCATAAAAAATATTTAATTTAAAATAAAAAATTTAAAACTATTTTTTTTTAATATTTCTAAAATACTAAAAGACTCAGATATTGCAGCAAAGATTCGACAACATCGCATCAAGCCAGGACCAGGGAGAGGTGTGCTTGTTTGAATAAATGAGACCGTGAGTTAAATTAATATTAAACTTAGATAAAAATGCCAGGACCAGGGAGAGGTGTGCTTGTTTGAATAAATGAGACTGCGAGTTAAATTAATATTAAACTTAAATAAAAATCCATTTATAAGACGTCTGGATCTCTTGAATAGCAACACGACTTTTGAAAAATAATAATAAATATTTGAAAAGAGATAAAACTATATGAGAAAAGGCATTCTAGCTTCTTTTTTTAAAATCCAAGGGCCAAGACATAAATAAAGAAGTTCCAAGAGACTCGCAAAGTACCTTGAAGAAATATATATATACTAGAAATTATATTTGTGTGATTACATATAGTCGGTGGATGCCTATGGACTTCTTACAACATGTCCAAAAGACAGCATTAGTGAGTTTTGTAAAATATGGTAGTTAAATTGTTAAGTTTATTAAGGTATTGATAAAATTTAAAGGTTTCTAAGTTTTAGAGAAGTTTCTAAATTGAAAAGCTGATAACATGTCTAGAAAACTTAGAAAAATATATTTAAAATCTAATTATAAAAAAATATAAAATAAACTAGAAAAAAATATATAAACCAACATTTATCTAATCTAATTTCCTTAACTAACTACCTTGTTCTTAAAATATAATCATAAAATTTCAATTCGATGCTAATTTTTATATATATATATATAAAAAAAAATATTTCTTCAAGGTGTCTCCGAACATTCCACGTACTTTCCAAATATATATCATGGACCATGCACCTTCTTAGATTCCAAATTTCCAATGGATTCTTCTTTTATTCTAATCTTAGTAATATTATTTATTTTCCCCCCCTCTATTAAATTAGTCAACAAGGACACGACACTAACTCATTTATTTTTTCATTTGGATGAATCTCTCGAGGAGCCTACAAATAGCGGTCCAAATTAAACACAGGAGTTCATTCTAAGCTCCAGATCTTCTTTCCACTTGGTCTAACAACAGATGGCAGAGTTCTCGAAGGTTCTTAGACCGACGGATATCCACAAGAGACTCTCGGTGCCAGCAAAGTATCTCAAGTCTCTCCCATCTTTCGAAGGTGGTTATGCTGTAGTTTTTCAAGCAATTGACGATGACGGCCATGTCTGGACCTTCAAGTGCTCTGTTCGCAAGAAAGGACGATATCCTAAACCAGTTCTTGGAAAGGGCTGGCTTGCTTTCGTTGCCGGCAAGAACCTTAAAGTTGGCGACAAGGTTAGGTTTTTCGAGGAGAAAAACAAATCCGGTGCAACACATGTTTACAAGGTTCAGGTCGCAAAGGAAGTCAGGATATTTGGTGCTATATTTGGCTACGCTCTGATTGTGGCCCCGTAATTATCGCAGCAATGGTGCTGTTGTACAGAACACATGAAGTCGATCAAGATATTAGGTCGGTGCTATATATGTTTGGCTATTCCATATTAATGGTCCTGTCTTGTTGTATATAACACATGTTTATAAGGCTCGATCGGGTTGCTAGCTAAAGAAGTCAATATCAAGGATTTGGTTGGTGATTTGTTTTTTCAGTTGATATAGAATGTTTAGGTTTTGAAATGTTTCGGGGTTGTATTGTTTATTTATGTGTTTGTATGTAAGTATATAATTTAATATATTAATTCAAAAACAAAGTTAATTCAAATATAAAAATAAAATTATTTAAAATTGTGTAATTTAATCTAAAATAGACACAATAAAATGATTTTTCTGAATAAAAATATGATCATGTATAATATTACGAGAATGTCATCATCAATCTCGCAAGGTCATTACATTCTCTGATTGTCCTTAAATTTTAACATAATATATATAAATATGTCAAGAGATTCCGTTTAAAATTTCATCTCAATCTAATGGTCGGATTAAGAGATATGATTGATATTGTAAAAATTATTCATTATTTAAAAAAATATATTATTTGGCCAAAACGGAATGGACGGAAAGAAACCGGAATGTTCTGTCCGAAATTTAGACTTTCTAAAACAGACCGAAATTTTAAACGAGATAAAAACCACACAGTTTTTTTTTAAATTGAATTTGAAAAAAATATTAGGCACCCAAATCATATAAATACAATTTGTATTCTTTTTTTAAAGTCGAGAACCAAGGTGTATCTTTCCTGAAACTTATGACATGATATCCATGTTTGATGTTTTCTAGTTTTGGTTCTTATTATTTCCATACCACAATTGTATGAAACCCAAATCAACCGCTCAAAATAAAACTTTGAAAATTAAAATGATTAAATTTTTTTTTAACAGGGTCACCCACAGTACTGTTTTGTGAGGGGAAGAATAATAACGGCTTCACAATATTCATCTCATAGATTTTATTTTTAAATTAAAATAAATTTTAATTTAACACCAAAACTCTAATAACCAATCGTTATTTTTTAAATATAATCGAGGCCATCTTTAACGTGGAAAAGAGTTTCCATCGGTTCGTTGTAATATTATGATTTCAGACTTAAGAAGACAGGATTTAATTTTAATTAGCATGTTAATCATAAATTAATATAAAAAACACTTCTTATCATTGAATATAAAAAAAATATGAGGTTGATTGGGAACTTTGTTGGGTCCAATAATAGTTGATCATTTGGTATTAATGGAGAATTGTTAAGTAACCATATTACTTAAAAATTTAAGCTTGTAAGTGAGACCTCATAATATAATTTATATTTTTCTCTAACACACCCTCTCAAGTGAATGCCCTCTGGGCTTGAAACTTACACAGTCCCACATCATCTTGTGCTTGTTTTTTTTATCAAATAAAATAAGATAGTGAGATTCAAACTCGTGATTGCTGGGTCAACAAGACTTTGATATCATGCTAAGTAACCATCTCACCTAAAAATTTAAGCATGTAAATAAAACCCCATAATATGATTTATATTTTTCTCTACCAAGACTAATAATTAGAAAGTAGAAATTCAATTGATATGGTGTTCAATCAGTATATAAGAATTTAAACAAATAGTTAGAAAATATCATAAGCATTTTTATCGTTTACTTTTTAAACAATTTCATCATATCAACCCTAAAACTTTCAATTCGTGGTTACCGTATTAGGTGATGGTTGCGTATTATACCTTGGCAGTACTGACTCACGGACGTAGCGAGAGGCGAAGGTTGAGTGCACAGAAACATCAGGCCGGGGAGTCATCTTAGAGAGCACCATTCTATTACTATTACTACTACTACTACTACTAGTATTATTATTATTATTATTATTATTATTATATAAAGACTGTAAATGAACCATACATGTTACTGTAATTTTATTAAATGATTCTAATTAATTTATTACTCGTGATTTTAATACAGAAGAAGGGAATTTTACTTTTTGTATAAAAAATAAAAATAAAAAAGGCAAGTGAGCTTTTCATTCACTGGTCTCCTCATGCATGTACGTTTTGCTAACACAATAATAATAATAATAATAATTTTCGAATGACTTTTTGTAGGGTTTACAAAGTGGACTTTTGGAAAATTAAATATTTTCTGTCTTGCTACTCTATATTTCTAGCTTACTTGGGTTATCCTTGCATCAATATGCCTTTTCAAATGTTATCAATCCCGTTTCGTTCCGGCCGGAACGGTCGGAACGTTCCGTTCCATTTAAAAAACCTGGAAAAAACGGCGTCGTTTTTGTCCGGTTTAACTCGATCTGTTTAAATTCGGCCAAATTCTAGACATGTTCGTTATTGTTATGTTTAAGTTTAAAATCTATTTTTATGTGTTTTAAAATTATTTTTGACATCTATACATCAAAATAATTTAAAACACCAAAATATTTTAAATAAAAGAATTCAAATTTAATTATGCTGTTAAATAAATATTTTAATTTTTTCATATATAAATAAATATATATAAGTATATATGAACAGTATGACAAAGCGAACACAGCGATCTAAACGAACGTTCGTTCAATCAAAACGACGCGACGAACGGTATTGATAACTATGTTTCAAATGGTACGTTACGGTGATTTCATTTGATTTTTGGCTGAAATTTGAATTTTTATTTTATCTTAAATAAATATTTTTTTTGTATATTTTAGATAATTTTAATGTGTTAATTTTAAAAATGATTTTTTTTAAAAAAATATTATTTTGATGTATTTCGATACGATAAACATTTTGATTCTCATAACTATTTTGGAGTTGTGTTTTAATTTGTTAGTGTAAAACTAGTTTTTATAAAAAATAGAAAATATATTATAATATATTTCTGAAAAAAATTAATTTAAAAATAATCACTACCGCCGGGTTCATAAGATAAGATAGGTGCCTGCACTCGTGGAATGCGACCTGACAGACAGTAGTCCACTTAAGGAGATAAACACTTCGCCTGACCGACCAGGAAGAGAGAGAAGAGCAACAATTGGATGAAGGGCTTGAAGGGTCGGTTACTGAGGGGAGAAAAAGAAAGAGGACGCCACCACCTCATTGTGATTGAAGCTTCCGTTTATGATGTAAGCAATCATCACTCGCACTTGTATGTTTGGACTTTGAAGTTGTATTTAAATTTGTTTTTTAAAACATTTTTATATTCAAAAATATATTAAAATACTTTTTTTTTTGATATTATCACATTAAAAATGATTTAAAAACACTAAATTTTTTATTTTAAAATAAAAATAAAATTTTTCAAAAACACTTTTAAAACACAATATTAAACACCTGAATGGAACTGTCCATGGCCACACACTGCCAACGCAATTTTCCAACCCGCGTTTCAAAACCCAATAGAAATCATTTAAGTTAATGCATGGATCCCAATGTCAAAGGTTTAATAATTTGGATACGATTAGATTGATTCTTGTTCGTCAAAGAAACGAAGGACGATTTCTTTTCCATGTTTAAACGGTTGATTGATATATATTTTGTTAGTTATAAGTGATAATAATAAAAAAAAATTAAAGAATAGAATATTTATTCCAATTAGATTATAGTTGGATTATATTATAAGTGAATTTCTATATGTAAAATATTTTATTAAATTTCATGAGCTGAGAATAGTTTTTAGCAAATGAACTAAAGTTTGAATGTTTGATATAACATATTTCTCATTGATCAATTGTCTATAGAATGTTCTAAAGAACACAAACACAAAAAGAAATTTTCTAAAAGAAATTAAAAAAAACATTTCCTTGTAGAAATATTTGTATGCAAAACAAATACCATAACTTTGATAAATTTTCATGTTTGAAACCAAACCCTAGTTGCTAAAATCAATCTGATTGTTAAAATTCGACAATTTTTATTTTATTTTTGAATAATCAAAAGTTGAAAGAGAATTATGCTTTTGGTCCCGGCGAGGCTCGAACCCGTAAAATCTTGATCTGACTTGATTGTTCACGGTGGAAAGAAGGTTCTCAGGGTGGCGCCTGTCTTCGCTGAAGGTACAGATGAAGCAGGAGCCGCGGGGGCTTATATTGTTGGAGGTGTTGGAGTTCTTGATTGATTTCTTTTTTGTAATATTACTATGTAACTTGTCGATTAATCTCTTATATATAGAAATGAAATATTGGAAACAAGGATTAAAAAAGAAATAGAAATGAAATAACTTGAAAAAAGCTATGAAATATAGTTGAAGGAGAGAATAGGCTCATCCATCCGGTGGCTGCCATTAATTCCGATAGCACTCAAATCGGCGGCGTACTCACGAAGAGATTAATCTACAATTTTGAAACTTCAAGCACTGAAACGTAGTTTACCTTCGATAATGACCCATTCCAGCGTGCCGGCTGCTACCATCCCATCCCTTTCAAGACAATTTTTCCATTGTTATGTGGGTCTTCTGCAAAAGTCTCTGGGTCTTCTGCGAAAGTCCTTGGCGTTTGGTTTCTCTGTGAAGATTGTAAAGCAAAGACAACATGCTAATGAAGTCGGCACGAGAGAGAAGAAGCGGTGGTGGCTGGATTCGACATTAAACGCAAAGTTTAAAGTTGACAATTTTTTTAGTCAACAAGATTACTAGCAAGATTACTTGCCCTCGCGCTTGGGCTAAGTTTTTTTAATAGTAAACTGATTAATTTTATGTATGTTTTAATTTATTATTTTAATATAAAATTTGTTAAATTGTAAGTCGTTGGGGTGAATTTTATTTTTTGTCTCGTTTCAACTTATACCGAAGATTATATATAGTATGTAAATTTGTTAATAATTTTTATTTTATGACCTGATAATTGACCATCCCCCTATCCTTTTTTTTTTTTCTCTTCAACCCCCAACCACCCTCTCCCCCAATTTCATCAAAATTCAACTCTAACAACAAATCGAACAACCATAACCCTAAGTTTATGTACATTTATGTTCTGATTTTTTAGGATTCTTCATTTTAAGTAAGCAAATCTACCAGGATTTCCATGATAGAAGAACATGACAAACATCATAGAAGGAATTCAAGCAGTTTTTCCCTAATTCTTACAAAACAATATATTGCTTGTTCTGTTTATATTATCAAGGCTTTCTTGTTAAGCCAAAAGTATCTCATGTTGTGGCTCTTAATTCATCAATTCATTTTTTTGGGAATTTTGCTTATGCATTTGTACTTAATTTGCATGCTGAAAAACAGACTGATGGACCTTTACTAGGCAAATGAAATTGTACAAAGTCATTATCTAAGCAAAGTAAATTATTTTATGGTGATTTCATGAATATGGAGTTCAATTGAAATAACAATTTGACAGTAGTTTGGTGTGTTGACAAAATACACCAACCGCAAATACTGATGAAATTATCAATGAAATGTTAACAATAAAATCACTAATGGTATATTCTGATGGAGCCATTGACGGAATATATTGATGGAATTACAGTCGATTTTTCCATTAGTAGATTTACAGTGTCACCGACGGAATATATCTATGAAATTACAGTTGGTGTTTTTGTTGGTAGATTTATATTTTGTGTTTTTCTTGATAGATTAAGTTATGATGAAATCATCGATGAAAAATAGATTACCGTTGAGAATTTTACTATTGGAAGGTTTTTGTTTGTGTGGTTGCTAGGAATAAAATTATCGACAAAAAATACATATCATTGCCGATAAAAAATTTTGTATGTAAAACAGTTAATTATAGTAGTGTTTTTTTGTTGGTTAACCTTTTAATGAAACTCTAACATGACTTGGCTGGACAAAATCCCAAAATTATATCAGTTTAAGAGGGGAAATAAAAGCAAAATTACTTCAAGGGAACTCATAAAAGAAATTTAGTTGATTGGTCTATGAAGTGGCAAGGAGGCATCTCTAATATCTGAATTTAATTATGAAGTGGCAAGTTTATTAATAATCCAATTTTATTGTTTTTGTTTTTTAGAATGAATAGTCCAACTGAATTTGAATCATAATTTTGGATTCTTTAATGAAAAATGTCCATTTAATATAAAAGAGTTTATCGCTCTTGAAAATCCATGAAAAAAATGTGAAAATAAATTTAAAAATCATATCATGCAAATCAATTTATCCCTACTTCTCAATTTAATCAGGATGAACTTAATGGTGGGTACAGAATATTTTCTAATATAGTAATATTTTCTGTACGAAATATGAAATATGGTTTCAAATGACAGAAAATGGGCTAGTCGCTTCTTGGTGCTTTTCCTATTGCCACCATGTTATGATCAGGCCGCCTCCTTCCAGTCACCTTCCCCACCGACTCTTTTAATTCAATGGTCATCCCCTCTTGCAATTGAATTCCAATCTATCCCTTGCGTGTATAAAATGGTTCCACATATCCCAACAAAACAAGCAAAAAAAAATAAAAATGGCAGAGTTCTCAAAGTTGCTAACCAAAACGGATATTCACAAGAGACTCTCACTGCCCACTAAGTTTTTCAAGCCTCCCCCATCTTTCAAAGGTAGCCATGTCCAAGATCTTCAAGCAATGGATGAGAGCGGCTTCGTCTGGAGCTTTCAATGCTCTACTCGCAAGAAAGGACACCCAAAGCCTGTTCTGTCAAAGGGCTGGATAGCATTCGCTCGTCACAAGGAGCTTAAAAATGGGGACAGGGTCAAGTTTTTCGAGGAGAAACACCAAATTGTTCCTGCAACACCCTTATACAGGATTGAAACTGAAAGAGAAATCAAGATATTTGGGGTTATCTTTGGATATTCTCCCATTGTAGCCCCATTCCATGAGTGAAAACTCTAATTTTATCTGGTAAATTAGCAACAGCCTAGCTAGCGTGGCTGGGAAGTAATATACTATATATAGGTGATGATGTTTAAGTATTCACAAGAACTAGCTAGAAACCTAAGATATCAGAGAGGTCTGAGTTAGGTAACTGCTTTCTTTCCGAGACTTGTCGAGCAGGGAAGCCGTCGGAATTCTGTAGGGCTTTTGCTGTTCTTGCTACAGTGTTGATGATGACTGTAGCTTTTCGTTCTTCTCTTCTATATCTTTTCCTGAAGGAAGACTTATCCGTTGACTTGGTTTAGTAAATCCTATTTTCTTTTCCGTGATTTAACTCTTACACATGCTTTGTGATTTTGTTTTTAATTTACCTGAAGTGACCACAAATGTCTCTGATATGGTAAGCTAACTTTTTTTCTTTTTTTTATAAACCACGTGTTATCTTAAACGTTAGTCTATATTAATCCATGTTTGCAACGGGTGAGTCTCTAAAGAGTGAAAGTGCTCTCCAAATAGCCGGTTCCATACAATAAAAAGAATTGAATCTTTGATTTTATTTAAAAAATAAAAATACCCTCATCATTTACGTCAGTACTCCTTAGATGTAAACTAACGCTGTTGAAACATAAGAATATGGCAGATTAATTAATTAATTAGAAAGACAATACTTATCTGATCGAAGAAGAAAAGCAAGGCCCTAAATTTTAACAAACGACGTTGTTTTAAAGGCTAAAGAACCTGGTCAAATTCACGCCGCCATTTCATTGAAATTCGATTGATAAAACAAGGGGTTTTGTTTGTCCATGCAACTTTTGAATGGACAAATATCAGAATGACTAAATTACCCTTAATTAAACTATGGCTCATCAAATCAGAGCAAGAATTAGGGGGCATGCAAATCATGCTCTTGGATTAATCAGGAGATTAGGCAGAATTATTCTCTTAAACTCCCTGCTCGGACAT